>JASAOG010000238.1:20000-620000 GCA_030265305.1 Biomphalaria pfeifferi
AAATACCTCAATATAAAAAAAAGCAAATTACAAACTAAAATTTTTTGAGCGTAGCCAAGCCAATGGGGGGTTTTGAGTTTCAACCCCTCTCCTCGAGATGGCTTTTTTAAAAGTTTAGAACCCCTCAAGATAGTTTTGCGTTTAAAATAACCTACAGAGCCTTTTAAGGTTATGTGTATATGTGTTTAGTCGGCTTTCAATACCAGAAATAGTGCTTGGCGGCGGGGCTCCGCCCCGCGCTAGGGGAGGTCTCCGCGCTCCCCAAGATCCCTTGTTAGCAAGGGCGAGGAGTCTACGATTTTTTCACTAACTCCAGGAAGAACTTATTCTGGGGCACAATAAATGTCTTCCGAAAGGATGAAGGTTCAGAATATAATAGAGATTAATTATGTACACACACACATCCATCCATACAAACATATATATTGTTTTGGGGGGGGGGGGAGGCCGGGGGGAGAAAAATAAAATCCCCCCAAATCTCTCCCCCCCCGAAATATAATCCTGGCTACGCCCATGATATATATATATATTTAACTGAATCAGTTTTAATCAGCAGCAGCAACAACAACACATGAAGATGTAGATGGGTTTGGTCTCTCTGAACATTAGAAATTAATCAATCAATCGATTTGATCAATGAACCGAAAAGTTGATCAAGTCTTGCGTCATGTAGTAAATAAATAAAGATTTTCGGTTTGATTCGAGTATCGAATCCATGAAACCGTCAGCTGTTAAAAAATATGCATTTTTTGATGCGGCCAGCGAGGCAGGAATATTTGTGCGATTATTTATTGGTATGTTTATTATATGGACATATAGATGTAACACTAGTCCTAAAGTCCCGTTGTAGAACTCTTAATATCTAGTCTAGATCTACTGCTAGAATTTGGATGTAATCTATAATAGATTTACGTAAAATACAAACAACGCTTGTAAACTTAAATAAAATTGAAGCAACGCTAAATTTACTCAGTTATGGCACAATTACGGTAATACGGTTGAATACGCCATGTTCGCTCTAGACCTAGATATAGTTTTCAGCCAAATTTAATTTTTTTTTTTACTTATAACGGTCAAACTAGAGTTTTCACCCCGTGAGGCCAACGAGCTAGTAATTCTTTTCTCAGCGATATACATCATCAGTTTAATTTCTAGGAAAATTGTTACAACCATTTTTGAGATCAGCTGTCCAGGTTCCTGGATCCAGGTTCCACGAAGTTCTGACTTGAATAAAAGTATTATAAAAAAAAAATTTAAAAACTAAACTCGATTGAGAACTGCATGATCTGGACACAAAGGCTCAGTTCATCTGAGAATTTTTGTTCTTTTGCTACTCCAATGTTACAGCAAAAAGCATAAATGATAAACAAACCACGGAGAACAATATCTAGAGAAGAATCACTAAATTACAGATGTTTATAGGTAAGGTCTCCTTTTTAGACATCAGTATTTCATTTATATCTTATAAGTTACAGATGTTGTCTCAAAAGACAAGAAGATTATGCCCTACGAGTATTCCTTAATCTAGTCTTGCATGTTAATTAAACACTTCAACTCAGCTACATCACTTGTTTGTTTTTTTCTGAATGATTCAGAATTTTTTTTTTGTGCTTTTTTAAAATCACTATCTTGGAGGCCAAAGTTTACTAACACAATGAATGCACTCAGAAAAAGAAGGGGAGCAAATGACGTCATCAAAAACTGAAATGGTTTCCCATTGGATAAAACTTTATAGACTGTAAATCATTGTAGTGCATCTCATGTGTTTTATTGGGTGTGTTGAATATGTAGATAGAATAGTTATCTCAGTAGTACAGGAACTACAATATTCTCAGTCGCTTATACAACATCACTTTAACATTCTTGACAACTAAGATATTTTTACCTTCGCCTTTGGAGCTTAGGGGCACCACACTTGATCTGTTGACTGTCTCTATCCATTCTTCTCTGTCTTTTGTTAGGATGAGAGTATCTTCAATTGACTTACGTCTCCATCCTCTCCTTACTTTTGTTTATCTCTACTTCTTTGCAAACCTTATATCAACTCACTTAGTCTGTCAGTCTGTCTGTCTGGTGCAATTTTTTACACGTTATTTCTCCCACTGTCTTTCACAGATAAAGTAGAAACTTTACAGAATTATTTTTTTTGTACCTAACAAAACATAAATCAACAATAAACAAAAATTGACCAGTTAGTTAATTAATAATTTGTGTGGTATCGAAAAAGGGAATTAAATGCTACTCATTGAGAGTTATTTTCCTTATTATGTTTTGTACACGTTTTTTTTCCTCCCACTTCACATTCTCGGATCAGATTGAAATTTTGCATAATAATTCATAGTCGATGACAATACATTGACCAACTATAAAAATCAACAACAATTAGTTCATCGATTAGTAGAATTATTTTAGTTTATATTAAAATGGAGCTTATTCCTGCAATATTGAGCTATATGGCCGTACGTTTGTATTTCTTCCCTTTTGATCTGTTTTTATTTTTTTAAGATTTTAAAAATATTTGGCTTGTTTTCCTGGCACTGTTCCCTGTAGACAATTGTACAGTTTCCTGTAGACAGATGTACTCTTCCCTGTAGACAGATGTACTCTTCCCTGTAGACAGATGTACTCTTCCCTGTAGACAGGTGTACTCTTCCCTGTAGACAGGTGTACAGTTTCCTGTTGACAGATGTACTCTTCCCTGTAGACAGTTGTACAGTTTCCTGTAGACAGGTGCACAGTTCCCTGTAGACAGATGTACTCTTCCCTGTAGACAGATTTACTCTTCCCTGTAGACAGGTGTACTCTTCCCTGTAGACAGGTGTACAGTTTCCTGTAGACAGATGTACTCTTCCCTGTAGACAGGTGTACAGTTTCATGTAGACAGGTGTACAGTTTCCTGTAGACAGATGTACTCTTCCCTGTAGACAGGTGTACAGTTTCATGTAGACAGGTGCACAGTTCCCTGTAGACAGATGTACTCTTCCCTGTATACAGATGTACTTTTCCCTGTAGACAGGTGTACTCTTCCCTGTAGACAGGTGTACAGTTTCCTGTAGACAGATGTACTCTTCCCTGTAGACAGGTGTACAGTTTCATGTAGACAGGTGTACAGTTTCCTGTAGACAGATGTACTCTTCCCTGTAGACTGGTGTACAGTTTCATGTAGACAGGTGCACAGTTCCCTGTAGACAGATGTACTCTTCCCTGTAGACAGATGTACTCTTCCCTGTAGATAGGTGTACAGTTCCCTGTAGACAGATGTACTCTTTCCTGTAGACAGGCGTTAGTGATCATTGTATTGCCGTACAGTCTTAGCTTGCGTGTTTTTTTTGAGGCCCCATTGCTATTGTAATCCTGTTATGCATGTCTTCATTTGTGATGTCTTTGTAGTTGATAACCTAATATCTTTCTGTAGCATATCGATTCTATAGCTAGGATCCTCCTTCCAAATTATGCAGTTGAGCCCTTGATTAGCACGCGTTCAAGATCAAGAAATTTTTTAAACATTTTCTTGAAATACACAGTTTGTTTACAATTACTTTAGACCAGTGTTTCCCAAAATGTTTTGTCTCGTAGACTCCTTGCCAGGTTTTTAAGTTTACGGTAGACCTCCTGCATGTTTTTGAAAATTCATCAACTTCAGATGTGCTTTTCTCACTGATTTCTATGCGATATATATTTATTAAAGACATTCAAATTAAAATAAAGCAAAATAAAATAATTTAATACATTACAAGAGTTGACAAAAAAAAACAAAAAAAAAAAAAAACGCCCGTTGGTGGGCAGCTTTGATAATAAAATTTCGATATTGGGCTTCAATTTAGTTATAGGGTTAACATTAACACTTCTCGATTTGATGATGTTTAATGATTTAAATTTGGAAAATAAGAAAATTCATCATTGTCATTGTCATTACTTTAATTCTCACAAGACACATTGAGATTATCACTTCGTTTTGATCAAATGGAAGTGATCCCATTGTAGCTGCAAGTTAACCTCATTCAATGTAGGAAACAAGTTTGTGAAATAGACGTTGTCCGATTCCCTCTTGATTTCTTTGTTTTAAAATCTAGAGGATCTTTACCACCCAAGAACTCAGAAAAAAATTGTGTCAAAAAAAAGCCTTTCTACAACTATCACACTTCAGTGTAAAGGAGCAATTGATCAAAGTTTCAAGCAAAGAGCAGTTCTTTGTGAATTTCTTGATTCCTAACAAATATATAATAATAACACAACCAGGCAAGGTTAACTAGTGACACTAGTCAGCTTTTCAAAAAATAAGTCGTATTAACACAAAAACCTTTCATCGTCCATGACTCATTTTACAATACACCTTTGAACTGTGTTGTTGTTTAGAGGAATTTTAAAGGATATCACATATAGGATTGTGTAAAACAGGTTGTAAAATCTCTTCAATGGTTGGCAAAGTCAATAGTTTGCCTATAGTGTGCAGTTTAGTAGAGTTTGATTTAAGCCTAAGTAAATATATTGTAAGACTCCTATTTTCTTTTGTGATGTTTAATCAACACTTTTTCTACTGTGGCTTAATTCTGAATTTTAAAAGTTTTCAAAAAGTATTTCAAATCTTAATCTATTTTATGTCATGTTGACTTGTCTCGATGTTTCAGCTTCGATGGTTTCATAGCGACATAGCTTCAAACTTTGTGACATAAAAAGAACAAATGCACTAGTTGTTCAACAAAGAAAGAATGAAGCCAAAGTTTTAATAACCAACACTTTACGGTCTACATTACATTTTATAGACTCGGCCATGTCAATGATTACTTTCATGTCGACACAATAAAAAAGTATTTAAAAAAATATGTTACGTTGTTAAAATACAATAAAAACCATTCCACTAACAGGTTGTTGAAATTTAAAGGATTAACTAAGGTACAAATCATGTGTGAACAAGTCAATTTCATGAATGGTAATGCTTGAATGAGATCCGCCTTCAGAGACCCCCATTTACAGGTCATAGACCCGCAATTTATTTTTTCACTTCCGTAGTCCCCTGGGGGTCTATATAGACCACTTTGGAAATCACTGCTTTAGACGATCCCACTATACAACTTTTTACAATTCCGGGTTGCAACTTTATGGGCTTTAGGAAAAACCTGAACAGGGATCTCGAAAACAACTATTATTTTTTTTTTTTAGAAATCTCACAGTTGATGCATTCCTTTGTGAAAAGAATTACTAGCTAATTGGCCACACTGGGAAAACTCTAGTTTGACCGTTATAATTCTTAGACAAATTATTTTATAAAATAAATTTGGTCTTGAAAATCTTGATCTTGAATAGACACGTCAACGGGTTTTTCCGTATGTAGGCCGTAGTCATTAAAAAGTTAAATGAATAAATGGAACATCGTGTATCATCCCAAGACTGTGTTTAATTCTTTCTCTCTGTCATTATTTTCCAAGTTCCGATGGACTCTTCCCTTTTCTCATTTGTATTTTGACCCTGTTATGATGAAGCTTCAATAACGTTTTCGTTTGTTATTAGAAAATGTTTTATTTGGTCTAGAGTAAAGGGGAATGGATGCTCTTTTTATATTTTTTAAAATTTAATTTAATGAGGTCAAATCAACGATGCTATCGTCAATTAGGAGAGAAAGAGTTAATAAAGTGTAGACTCCAGTTTCTTGAATAACAACAACTTCATTACATTGATGCTTCAGAATAAAACTTGAGTATGACTTTAAATAGGAGGCGAGGTGGCTGAGCGGTAAAGATCTTGGCTTCCGTACCGGGAGTCCCGAGTTCGAATCCTGGTGAAGACTGGGATTTTTATTTCGGGATCTTATGGCGCCTCTGAGTCCACCGAGCTCTAACGAATACCTGACATTAGTTGGGGGCACCCTCGTAAACCGTAGACAGAAAACCTTTACATCATCTGCCCTATAGACTACAAGGTCTGAAAAGGGAACTTTTGGAATTGGAATATAATTTACATTTGACCAGAGAAACACTTTCAGTAAAACCATTAAATTTAGAAACAGTTCAGGAAAGAAAATTTAAAAGTAAAGTAGCAACTAAACATAAAACACTGAACAATAGAAAAATAAAAACCTAAGAAAATGATCAAAAAGACAAAAATATAAAAGCACATTACTTTTTCCATACATCAGAGAAACTCTGTATTGATATGATTATAATTGTCTATTGCGTAATGAAAAATACAAACTGTATCGGTTGTCGTTCATATGTACTTGTAACTCGTCCACGAGATTGTGTTCACGAGATTATACATATATGTGTTGTGTGCTGTGTAGTCATTCAGTGTGCTAGAACCGTACAAAGCTGACATGGTTTTCGATCCTATTGTGTTATTATATTGATAACAACAGTCCTTCTTCTCTAGTGCTATTAGAGAATGGAATGGGTTACCTGAGTCAGCCAGGAAAACCAATGAGTTAAAGTCATTCGTGACTAGATTGACACGCGTAGGACGTAATAATCTTCATTTTTTGAAGTTAGGTCTATATTATATAAGATAAGATGAAGAATTCAATGTTCGTTTAAATAGAATGGGACTTTGACTTCATACAAAACTTCTTCATTCTTCACTTGGTGACTCATCAAAAGCTACAGGAAGTCTTCAAACACTTTCAACTTTCGGTCTTGGAGTGCATGTTCACAACAGTTCAATCCTTTCTTGATTTATTGCTTAATGTACAGTCTCCGTTAACAAAGATCGGTAGTCGATTATTGAATTTTACTTTCAGAGAGCACAACTAACTCGATGTAGGCGTATTCGATACTTAATGTAGACGTAGAAACTACTTTTCAAACAAAACTGAATAGAGCTTTTGTTAAAAAATAGGCTGATTTCCAATTCAACGTAGATGTATGCAGAACATGGGCGTAGCTAGGATTTTTTTCGGGGGGGGGGTAATTTTTATATATATTTGTATGTATGTGTGTATACAAAATTAATCTTTATTACATTCTGACCCTCATTCTTACGAGGACGTTTATTGTGCCCTAAAATAGGTTCTTCCTGGAGTTAGTGGGAAAATTGTAGACTCCACGCCCTTGCCAACAAAGGGGTATGGGGGAGCGCTGGCAGGTCCCCCAAGCACTAATTCCGGTATTGAAAGCCAACAAAATGCATATTCTGAGGTACCTACAAAGCTTTATCCTGCTATTAAAAAGTTTTATTTCAAAAACAATATGTGCTATTCTTACAGACTTAGACCCTCCAGCACCGTTCGGTGCATTGTGCGGCAAGCTGTTTCCACAAAAATCTGTCACTGGCAATGTCTGAAGCCTCTTCCCACCTGCTCTGAGGACCTCCATGAAAGTTTGGCGGCAAGTTGTAGTTGTCTCTGTTTGCGCTTTCCGCGTAATGGCCTCCAGGTCATCGCAAACTTTTATTGTGCGTAATACATTTTGTCGGAGAAGATGTCTCGCAAACCTCATGCGACGCTCTGTCACAATCTTACTAAGGGGTCGACTCCCAGTTCGGCATAAGATTTCCTTGATTCAGACCCGATCTCTATAACTGACTCCTAAAATCCGTCTTCACCATTTTTGTTGAGCCTTATTTAATGTTTTTCAATTTCAATTAAAATTCACTGTACTTTATTAATGGAGTCCAGCCACTGGTAGAAATGTGTAACCTCTATTGACTATTGTTGGAATTAGGTAACTGTATCAAAAATTAAAGTTTTATCGTCAAAATCATCTGTGGGGGGGGGGGGGGGAGTTCAACTAACAAACTGGTGTTTGTTTTCAAAACCTCATTTAGCTACGCTCATAGAATTTGGTGACTGTAGTTTGCTTTAGAATAATATTGAAGACAGAGGTTTTTAACCTCAAAACTCTCTAGGGGGATTTTAAACTCAAAACCATCTGGAGGAGGGGGTTTAAATTCAAAACCCCTTTGGCTACTCTCATAGAACATTGAGTGTGTAATTTCCTTTTTTATATTGAAGAGGGGGTAAATTTCGGAGGGGGTTTTAAAATCAAAATCTTCCTTAGCTGTGCTCTGAAATTTAGGGATTGTCGTTTGCATTTTCGTTTGTTTTGTTTTATACCAGATGGGGATTTACCCCCTGGTAGTGCGGTTTAAACTCAAAACCCCCTTGGTTGTGCTGGGGCAAATGATGGTTTAGTATTAAAATCTCACTTAAATAAACAAAATCAAAGCCAAAACCAGTCAGCAAATTCCGACCCCCGATTTCATTTCGGGGGATGGGGGGATGTTTGAACCCCACCCCCCTTATGGCTACGCCCATGATGCAAAACTACAAGTTACCACTGTTACATCAGATCTGGACGAAGTGGTCGGCTCCTTTCCGTTCAGGCTAAAATAGAAAGATTTTAAAAACTCCTTTATCCCACTTTTAGTTAGGGTGTTCAAGGCCGGACCTAACTATTGCGGGCCCTATGCGAAACTGATTGCGCGGGGCCTAGTCTGGGTTGGAATAAGGATAATAAGTGAAAATTAAGATTTTGTGTTAGAAAAAAAATGACTTTGAATTTTATTCAATCTTTACTAAGTACAAAAGTGCGATCAAATTAACTTTACTTTACGAACCTTACAACCTATGGCATATTTATATGCAAGTGACTATAAAAGTAAATAAAATATTGGAACTTCCAATTAAAGTGAGAATTCGAACGATTATTACATTTTATTACATGAAAGCTGACAATGAATTTTTTCTTTTATCGCGAGTAGGATTAACGTTTTCCTCAATGAATGACACCCACAAATGACAATTTTGTCTATTTTTTAGGAGATTTTTGAGTTTTCAGAAGATTTCAATAAATTCAAGAGATTTCCAGGAATTTTCAAATATATTTTGCATTTTAATAATTACACATAGAATTAGCGCGGGGCCTATGAACGCGCGGGGCCCACTGCGACCGCATAGGGTGCAGTGGCCTAAGACCGGCCCTGAGGGTGTTGCAAGGTTATCTGTCGTCACCGAGAAGTACACAGAAGCCTGATTGACTTAGGCGCCGGTTGTGAGTGTGTGTGTGTTATTGTATGTCCGTTTTGACTGTGAATGTCGTTCTTATTTGCATCTATAGTGTTATTATTATAAACAGGGCCGGCCCTAACTATTGCGGGGCCCTATGCGAAACGGATTGTGCGGCGCCCAGTCTGAGCAGAGATAAGTGGAAATTAAGATTATGTATTTGAAAATAAATTCGTCTTTGCATTATATTCATTCTTTACTACGTACACAATCAAACACACCAGGAGATTTTCAGGAACATGGCAATCAGAAGGCTGCTGAATCCCTGTTACAAGTTATAATGGTTTATTTAATATTTTACAATTAGAATTAGCGCGGGCCTATGAATGTGCGGAGCCTACTGCGGCCGCATAGGTTGCAGTGGCCTTAGGCTGGACCTGGTAATAAAGGTTGTGCTGTTGTAATGATTCTAGTCAAACTAAACTTCTATTTGTTTGGAGTCAGTTTGGGGCCAATAAAATAAAAAATAGAACTGACTGTAAGGTCTTGATGTCACTCGTCTCTCAGTAGTCTCCCCTTTCCTCAACTCTCCGCCTAATTTATTAACTTGAACTACGACAGACCACTTTGTGGTTTCATCAGACTCTTTTCAGCCTACACAACCAAACCATCCGCCCACCTTTGTTGATGGTTACAGTTGAAAAACGCACACACACTGCATAACAACCACATGACAATTGGATCCATCACAAGGAAGACTCTAGCTGGTCAGCTCAAACGATCAAAGAACTGGACTCTGGAACAAGTGAACTAATTTCTCTTTTAGATGTTCTCATTTATTTATACGGGAATTACGCATGAATGAAATTGCGTCATTGCTCATTCTGTATTGAGTGAGATTTGATACATCAAGACGAACAACTGACACGAATGACAAACCAGGGCCGGATTTAAGCAAAGACTGCCCCGGGGCAGAAATTTTGTGGAGGCCACTACACATTAAAAAAATCTTTAATAAAAATCCGCTGACTAATAATTAATATTAATAATTAATATATAAAAGCAGGCGCCAACTCGCTTTAACTGACTTAAAAGAAAGCACATGGTTGCAAGCGGCTTCAGAACGAGACAGCTTGAGCCTAAGCTGGAGGTCACTTACAAAGGCCGCGGGATACACATTTGAGACTAGAAGAAAATCCGTTGACGTCGAAAAGAAACCTAAATCGACCACCTGCAGACAATGGCTCCGCTAGTTGAGGCAAAATATGTAGGTCACAGCTGGGGCTGCGTAGCCACAGCACATACTGCATTCCTGATTAGTCTTCGGACTCGAAGACATGCCTTATTATTATGTTAGAAATGAACGAGTAGTCATTCTCTGGCACTGCCACGGTCGAGTTTCGCTAAAGAGAAACAAAATTCATCGCAGTCCCTTTAACAGTTTCCACTGAGGAATTTTCTGGTGATGTGGCAGGTCTGCAGCAGTACCGCCCTCTGACAGGCAACGAGGATGTTCCTAGGAATGTTAAGGGCCTTGAAGGTGTCTGTGAGGTCAGTTGTTATTATCCCCTCGGTTGATATAACAATGGGGTATATTGTTATTTTGGACAATTTCCATAGACGCTTAATCTCCAAGCCTAGGTTCCCATATTTTCTTTGTTTTTCTATCTCAGTTTTTCTTAAATTATGAGACAGTGGTACGGCGATATCGATAATGGTAGCGTTTTTTTATTTTTTATCGATGAACAGCAGGTACGGGCGATTGAAATCTACCGTTTTGTCGATCAGAATAGGCATATCCTAGTACAGCAGATGTTCAGTAGACTCGAGAACCTCTTGTGGATAGTATTTATAATAAGGAGGAGTGTCCTTACCGATCAAATTGTACGTCAAAGCCAGGTGTTGGTGTATTAACTTTGCAACTTGGTTATGGCGACCTAGGTAGGCTGATTCTGATAGGGCTGGACATCCTGCCATAATGTGTTCAATCGACTCACCCACATTTCCACATTTTAGGCATTTGTCGACAACATTGAGTTTCATGATATGCCTCTCGTAATTTTTTGTCCTGATTACCCTGTCCTGTATTGCTGTAACAAAGCCTTCTGTTTTAGGGTAGAGATGACCTGCTTTGAGCCATGTTAAGGAAGCAGCCTTGTCGATGTTGTCCCCATGTAATAAATTTTCCGTGGAGTGTTTTTTCTTCCCATTGGCGAATCTCTTGCCCTACGTCGTCCAAACCGACATTGACTTCAGCATTGTGTAGGTTCAGAGGGGTTGCTTCGGAGTCATATTTGCGTAGAAAGGAAACTAATTGTTTGCTGGAGGCGAGCAGTTTTGATCGTATTTTTTAAAACTTGCATCTTACACAATTCGAAGATGTTCTGCAATCCACGACCCCCATCCTTCCTGGGCAGGTATAACCTTATGGTGGAAGACTTGGGATGTAGGCATCGAAATTTGGTTAGTGAGTCTGTCAATGTCATGTAGGTCGGTGTCAGTCCATTTGATCACACCGAACGTGTAAAGGAGCACTGGGACGGCCCAGCTGTTTATTACAGTGATGAGATTACTGCCAGACAGTTGGTGTTGAGGATTTTATTAACTCGTTGCTTATATTTACCAATAAAGTCCTCTTTTAATTTCTTATGGTTTATCTTGGCATTCTGGTTTATTCCAAGATATTTATAAAGAGAGGCAGAGTTCAATTCCTCGATGCCTTCAAATGCAATGTTGGTGTTCTTTGCCTTGCCCTTTTTAATGCCTATGATGCCACACTTATCCAGGCCAAAAGACATACAGATATCGTCACTAAAGCATTTTACCGTTTTGATTAAGGTGTGTAATTTTTGCTCGGTTTCTGAATATAGATTTAGATCATCCATGTATAATAAGTGGGACACACATTTTGTACATTTAGATTCAACCCTAAAACCGTTTGTAGAGTCTTGGAGTAATGAAGATAGAGTATTAATCGCTAGGCAGAACCAGAGTGGAGATAGTGAGTCACCCTGGTATACATGCACAGAACCTAGTTTATCACGATTAAGGTGCAGATTTATTTTCCAATTATTCATACAGACTTTCAATAGTTGTTTTATTCTTGGGTTGATTCTATGAATATGCAGGGTTTTTAATAGCCAATCATGCAGAACTGAATCTCTTTCTTCTATCAGCTTGATGCAATATAGTACCATCTATAGTTAGCTGTAATTTACAGCCCATCGACTCCTCAATGCAACCTTGTTGCTCCTCTGCTAGTAGCTTATGGGCAGAGCAAAATTTATACATTTTACGTTTTAAAAGTGAGGGGTTGCTTCGGAGTCATATTATTATTATTGTAAAAAAAAAGAGAGTACTTTATAAAAAATGCATATTTTAGTAACACAAAATTTTATTTCTTAGGCTTTACGCAGTGTTATTGTTATACTATTGTATATTACAAGCACACTATAAAAGGACACTTCTTAACAAAGACAGTGTTGCCAACTGTAAGATGTAAAGTATTGTCGGTAAAAAAATGCACATGACAGAAATATAAATAAATAAGAACATAAAATTGTCGGCCCGTCAAAATATGGAATTATTCCCTATTGTGGAGTTCCCTGGGAAATAGCCCCGCCTGCCCCCTTTTAAATCCGTCCCTGATGCCAAACTTTATGTAATCTTTTTCAAACAACTCAATTCTTAATGAAACATATCGTCTCACTTGGATACGTTTAGAAATCGCTATTCTGAAAACTTAAGAATTTTAAAATAAACAACCCGCTGAGCTGGTTTGACACGTAGGTTCACGTTAGACAAGTACTCTTTAAAATCATTTTGTAAATGAGGGGGGGGGGGGTAGTTTTCAGTTCACTGCTTCTCAGTTTCCACCGCTTCATCTGGTGACGGTACAGGGGATGTGTATGGGCGCCGGGTGTAAGGGTGTAGGCGCAAATATTGTACTTTCGTCAAGACGGAAATACAGGACACAATACAACACACTAGGGCGCCAAGTCTATTTAATTGTCAATTTTTTTTTTGCAAAGCCCATTTTCGGATCAAGTTGAAACTTTGCACAATTATTCATTGTTCCAAACAAAATATGAATCAATTAAAAAATTCCCTTATGGTAATTAATTAAATTTCTTTAATATAAAAAAGTATTGAGATATATAGGTAGTGAATGTGGAGTTCTTCCCGTTAGATATCTGTTGTTGTTTTTTTTAAGATGTATTTACTGTTAGCCGTATGTACCCTAATATTTGTAAATTTAAATAGAATAAAAATATGAGATAGGAAGGCTACGACAGAGTGACACAGAGAGAGAGAGAGAGAAAGAGAGTGTGAGAGAGAGACACAGACAGAAAGAAATCGAGAGAAAGAGTAGTACTTCCATCTAATTCAATTCCTGTCAAACACTTACAGGGATTAGACACAGCTTGTCTTTCGTCAGAAAGTACAGTTCATGATGGATGTTGTTACAAACATGGTAACTACCTTAATTTGACATTTACTTTGTTACTAAGTAACTATTCAGGTTTCTCAAGGTTGTCATTGCCGGAAGTGGTAATGGATGTAAGCACTCCACTACCTATAAAATGCTTCCAAATGGCATACGTCTCAAATAGCCTCTGGCAACCAGTCCAACTCCTGGGCTTCACATTTGGCTCAGATATTGAGTCCGGCGGAACTGTTCTTACTCACAGGAGAAGGGGCAAAGGCGAGTAACTGGCGCCTTAACCAGTCAGCTTCGGGCAGGAGGGCTCGTTAGCCATGGCTGGCTACTCACCTAGGAGAAGGAAAACTCTGAATTCAAACCTCTGCTGCCTTGCAGCTTTCCCAATCATGGGAAAGGCTTAGGGAGTCAACCCAAAGGAAAAATCAGAAGCTGGTGACCCTAAGACAGTTTGAAGCACCCAGTGCTACACTCTGGCAGAACCTGCGACGCCGCTGAACCCAAACTGTATCGGCACTGCCGTTCCTTTGGATACATCAGCTGATTGGAGTGGGGGGAACTGATGTGTGAGCGACATCGTTCCGACCACAACTCATGCTCAGGCATTCATCTCATTTCCATGAGATGATCCTTAGTCGCTTCGCGACTGAAGGAGGCCATATAACTATTCAGCTTATATTATACCTTATCAGACGTTTCTTTAAAAAATAAAAGAAAAAAAAGCAATACAAATATGTAGGGCCGGATTTAAAAGCAAGGCAGGCTGGAGATACAGCCTCGGGATATTCACAAAATAGGGGCCTCCACAAAAAAGATTTTGAACAGAATCAAAACCACACAGATACATTTTTAGCGGCCCCCGAAAGGGGGAAAGACGCTATTAGTTTTGTGTGGCCTGTCTGTCCGTCCCGTTTAGATCTCAGAAACTAGAAGAGTAAAGGAAAATCGGACATCATGATAATTTAGATCATTTAAAGTTATGAGGCAAAGGCTACTTTTTCTTTTGCGAAAGTGAACCATCTAATTTTTAGAATATTTAAAATTATATATGCAAGCAGATTTTTCAAAAAATTACACCACTTTTCAATGATAAACTTCAGGGGAAGTAACTTTTTTTTAAAAGGTCAGTGACTTTTCATTAATAACTCAAGCTTCATTCATAGATTCGCGCATTGGTATAAAGAAATGACATCTAAGGTTTCAATGGTAAAAGTTTCAATGGAATGGATCATTATAAAATATATTTTCCATTTATTAACTAACTCATTGAATAGAATACTGATTCAATGTTGTTTTTAAAAAAGAATTTCGATACGAAGTTCGTTTTAGTTATAAGTTTAAAAAATAACGAATTACTTTTATAGCGCTTAGTTTTGACATATCCTCATTATAGGGGCCTACACTTGACAGTCTAAATAAGACTAAATAGAGCCCAGATCTAGATATATTTATAGTATATATATATATATATATATATATATATATATATATATATATATATATATATATATATATATATATATATATATATATAATATAAATGTATTAATAATTAAAAAAAAAACAATTTTTAAGGCAATAACTTATCTTCTGACAGCTTAGTGATGCAGATTTATTTACTATGTAAACAATAGTATCACATTAAGAAATGAGTCGGATACGAACAGCATAGTTACTATTACACCCTACCCGGTAACAAAAGGCCTACTATTCATGATCATAACATTGGCCTAGGTCTAGTAAATTCAGATGAGTTCTAGTCTAGATATAGTAGATTCTATATCAAGATTCCATATCTAGCTCTAGATCTAGATCTAGACTATTGTAGACTTAGATCTAGTTCTAGACTATTGTAGACTTAGATCTAGTTCTAGACCTGGACTTAGATCTTGAATCTACATTTAGATCTAAAACTAGGTCTAGATCTAGCTAGATCTATGTCTAGTTTGTATGACAAATGACGATGGAGATATTAATTTTTATTAGCGAGGGGCAATTCTTGTTAAGTCATTTGTACACAATTGTAGCTTAAAGTAGGTGTAAGTAGAATGATTTTTTTTCGTGTTGCCAATTTATCTAATTTTTTAGAAGAATAAATCCTTTTTAGTTTCTCTTTATTAGTTGTAACATGTTATTAATTTTGAATGTATGGATAAGGTTAATAATTATCATTTTAAAATATATAAGTGTACGTTAAATGAATAAATGGAGATGCTGTGGCTGAGGGGTAAAGCACTTGGAACCGGAAGTCCCGTGTTCGAATCCTGGTGAAGACTCTGGGTGGACCACTTCGGGGGCCGATTTTGAGTTTGTGTTTCCACACAAACTGTCTTTGTAACCTTGTTGGTTTTTTTTATTACAAAATTGCGTTTTAAATAATTGTAACTTTTTAAAAAATAGTAATAAAATTAGATAAAATGTACATGCACTCTATTTCTTTTTAATAAAATGTAGCTCACTATTAGATATCACTATGTTTATTGATACGTGTTAAAAAGTGTATTTTTATAAAAAGGTTTCAAAAAATTGTACTTAAATCCGGTTTTGTGAATGTAGTCGGTCCTGTTCAATTGAGACTTCAACTCTTTCTAGTCATATCTTTTCCTGGTTGACTCAAGGTTCTTGTTCTATGCACAAATGATACTTGGAAAGATAGTTACTATATGATTTTGCCCTAGTGTAGAGTACATGAACTATATTTCACTCCTGTGTTTTTCTTGGAATTTTACTAGATAAAGTTTTCTGTATTTGTGAACTCCGAGGAAAATGATTAACCTGCGACCTAATCAGTTCAAAGTAACTGACGGCAATAAAAACATCCGGGTGATGATATGAGAAACAAAGAACGATAACAATTTTTTTTTTTAGAAACGCCCAAACACAGAACAAATACAAACATGATGTGACCAATCCTATCGCGTTATCAGGTCATGTCAGATTAACCTGCTAAATGTCGAGTTCCAAGGTTATAATGAGATAATGAATGCTGCGTAAGTCATGTCGTCAAAAATAAGTCTGAAACGTTATCACCTGTTTTAATAGTAATATTGATTTGTATAGAACGAAACGTTATTATTATATTACTGCGTTGTGTCAGCAAACTGCAATCATTCCACACAGAATCAAAAGAAGGAAGCATTAGTCAGAGGCGTTCTTAACGATATGCGGGACGGAACGGGGGGGGGGGGAGTGCGAGTGTTTTACGTGGGTCCTAACCCTAACTCTGACCCAAAATATAATGCCAAGAGCTTTCACAGTATAGATGCCAGAAAGATTTAAAAAATGTAGAGCAGTGTTTCTAAAACCTTTACCTGTGGCTCTCTCCTGAATGATAAAATTTGTGTTCGCGCCCCCTTAGCCAGCCAACCTTGAGAAGAGCTGTAGGTTCCAATAAGTGTGATCTGTGAGAGTTTTAAGAATGTAATGAAAGAAACTTTAAAAAATGTAATTAGAAAAAATTACATTTATATTAAGGATCAGGTTCCCTCAACATCCAGCAAGGAGGGGGGTCTGGGGGAGTGCTGCAAGCAGCCTGAACTTCTGAACTTCTCTCTTCTGGCGTCTACAATGTATTAGTAAGGACAGAAGGTAGAGGTTAAAAAAATGTTAAAGTTCAAATTTTTCTTCTACTAAGTATAAAGGGGACTAAATCAACTTATGCTAGCTAATTAATCAATTTCTAAAAAGTTGATAAAAGCGTTATAAAAATAATTGATAGCATTTTGCGTATTTACATGTTTCATGTGTTCCTTCAGGATGGCAAGAAAATACATCCCATCTCTCCCCTCCCGCAGGACGACAGGAGATGGCGGTGGGAAAGTTTCAAACAGGAGCGCCTACCACCCGACCAGCTAGTCATCCGTCTTAAAAGTAATTTGTCTTTTTTAAATGATTTAATTTCATGCTATAGATTCTATTGATTTAATAATTGTTCCGTGTTTTAGATAGTTTTTTTTTAACTTATAACATTTTTTTCAAAATCGCAATTAAGTTCGCGTTATTTTAATGTTTTAAGGGGTGGTTTAAATTATTTTAAAGTTTAGAAATCCCCCATTTTTAAGTCGACGTCTTAATGACTAACCAACTTAATCTTTTTTCCTAAGTCTGTGTGATAACGCCGACAACCCAAGTTGTTGGAATCCTACCTGGCCCTAAAGTGCATATCAAACACGTCAGGTCACTCTGCTCCTTCTTTTGTAGCTCGAATTTTTATCACTTCCGTCAATGTCTTTGTTTTTAGAACTAGATTTCAGGTGCGTAAAAAAAGAGAAAATAAAAATAAAACATAGATTTCTTAATAATTAGATATAAATTATAATTAAGCGAATGTGTATAATCAAACAAAAACATTAGTTTACTAATGGTGACGTTGTATAGCTGGTATTTTTTATTGAGAGATACAAAAAAAAAGTTTTTCTAGTCACACTGATGAAAATTTCGTCTCTCTTAAGGACTAGAATTTGAAGCCGACAAATGCCAGTATATGTGGAGATGTCATTGTAACACTGACTGTTCCACTGTAACAAAAAAAAATGTTCCAGATCATACAAGCCAGAAGTTTGCCATTTAAACTCTTCTGAAATTCAAGAAGTGTGTGTTATGAGTGTTTGTATGTGTGTCTGTGTGTAAAGAATGAAGTTCCATTGAAATATGCAAAAAGCCAAAAAAATAATATGGTTGAGAAGGGTATTTCATTGAGAATTCACAAATAAAGTGTGTGTGTGTGCGTGTGTGTGTCGTGAAAAATTGCGGGCTGTTCGAAAATAGCTTTTTGTTTTCATTTGTCCTACAACTGATGGGCCAAAACTGTATTTGTGATTAGTCTAAATGAGCGGGTAGCTGGTCATTCGATTGAGGATGATACAAAATAAAAAAAAGTTTGTAAACTTGGTCATTACATTGAAAGGTAGAAAAGTCTTGCGGGCAAAACAAACCTATACCAATTATTTCAACCGCATCGAAGCAGGGGTAGTAGATAGTTTGTTAATAAAAGTAAAGTTAGATTTCGGACTTTCTTCTAATTAATACGCCTAAAGACAACAATGTCTCTTTCAGACTTTGATGTTTCTATGGTCTTTGGTTAACGATGATATCATGTGTCCAGCTCAATGATCAATCGCATTTACTTTCCCGAACTAATGTCTGGTGGCCAACAGATTTAGGTGGACTCAGCAGAATCTTAATAATTCCTAAAGTTAAAATCAGTCTTCACCGAGATTCGAACCCGAGATCTCTCGGTTTGGAATCGAAGCGCTTTAACCTTCAGCCACTTCGCCCCCCTGCCTAAAGACAAGATAACAAGAAATAGTGAAAGGATCAATGGTTCTAAAGCTTACTAAAAACCTAACACAATACATAAAAATACATTTAAAAAATCCCTTTTAATTGAGTCCATTTAAAAACGGAAAAAGCTGTAAACGTAATAATACTAAAGCTTGTCTTCGAGTCTGAACATTAATGAGGAATGCAAAATTTCCGTGGCTACGGAGCCCCAGCTGTGACCTACATATTTTGCGTTAAACATAATAAAATAAAGGAATTTTATTTATGGATCACACACATTTTTTTTTTAATTAACCATGTGTGGCAGATGGAATGGTGGCCGAGCCTGTAAGCTGTCTTCACCATTCTCCTTCTTGGTGTAACCTTCGAATCCTATTGGTGCCTACTCTACAGACGGAACGACAGACAGACAAGTGAAATTAAGTAATAGTGCATAGAAAGTGGAGAGTTCTTTTTATAAACTTTACTTCGAATAGGTTCTATAAGTCCTATAAAAAAATATTCTCGAGACTCAAAGGTGACACCAAGTCAGTCCCTTGCCTTTGTAAAACTGAAATAACTATGACCTTCTCTCCCCCCCCCCCCCCAATCGCCTAACAGAAAAAAAAAAAGTAACGCATGAATGCCAAGAAATCAACAACCCAGTGTATAATATTTGCCGTCTAGCGAGTGTGTTGTGTTCAGTTTTACAGTTGTGATTCGGATGAGAGCGTGTCCATTTCTCATATATTTTATTCACTACTAGTCGACCGACGGCGTAGCATACGCCGCTATTTTGCAGGGCCGGTCTTATGCCATTGCAACCTATGCTTCCGAAGGATCCGCACTTTCATGGAACCCGCGCTAATTCAATGTGTATAAATTATTAAATTAAACCATTTCATAAATTAAAACAGATTTCCCGCGCCCTCCGGTCGATTTACCAGGAACTCCTGGAAGTCTCCCGAAATTGCAAAGTAAACGAAAAAGTCCTTAAAATATACGGACATATATAGAAAAAAAAGTCATTTTGAGGTGTCATTCTATATGGAAAATTATGCATTAGCCGTAATTGTGTAATCAGGTGAAAGAAGCTTCTCACGTCTCAAACTAATGAAGAATTACTTGAGGTCAACAATTCTCAAAGATAGATTGAAACATTTGGTAATTCTTGCTATTGAGCGGGATCTATGTAGGAAACAGAATTATTATGATATAATGTATGACTTTGCTACATGCAAGGCTTGTAAAGTAATTCTGTACGTAGTAAAGAATGAGTAAAATGCGAATTTATTTTCTAATGCAAACTCTTAAATTTCACTTATTATCCGCTTCCCTACTCAAACTTGGCCCCGCGAAATCCGTTTCGAATAGGACCCAACAATGCTTAAGTCTGGCCCTGCTATTTAGTGGTTTTTTTTTACATGTTTCGGATGTTCCTTCAGAGCTGACGATAGTTTACTTCCTAGCCTCCCTCAGGACGAAGGGGGGTGGGTGCGGCTATGGTTTGACAGTCCAGCGCGCAGCTCGCAGCCATCCGTAGCGAGCTGTGAAAATGTGTTCTCCCCCCCCCCCCCCTTTTTTACTTTTTTTTTTTTTTTTCTGGAGTGATCTTTCCTTTACTTCTCGTTTGACCAGTTTAGGGAAGAAGAGAATTATATATATAGATTAGTTTCATCATTTCTTCTGGACTTGGATGATCTGAAAGATTTGAAAGAGTTGAAAGATTCAATGATAGTTTTTGTTTAGCGCTACTTTCATGCTTATAGCATGCTCAGAGCGCTTTGGTCAAATCTCATTTGTGGAACAGTTGGGGGGGGGGGGGTATCTAGGAGTTGTTTTCCGTGCTGCCTTTAGGCGCTCAGTAAATGCAACTCTGCCCGAGTCGGGTGTCGAACCTCGAGCCCCCTTCTAGGTAGCCAAGTTCAAGCGCACTTAGCCTCTCGACCACGATTCCCACATTTGAATGATCTGAAAAATTTGAATGAGCTAAAAGATTTGAATGATCTGAAAAATTTAAATGAGCTAAAACTTTTTAATGAGCTAAAAGATTTGTATGAGCTGAACGATTTAAATGAACTGAAAGATTCGAATGAGTTGGACGATTTGAATGAGTTGAAAGATTAGGGTGTGTTGACATGAGTTTAAAGCTTTGAACGAGTAGAAAGATTTGTATGAGTTGAATGAGTAAGAAGATTTGTATGAGTTGAATGAGTTGGAAGATTTGTATGAGTTGAATGAGTTGGAAGATTTTAATGACGTGAAATAACTGAACGAGTTGAAAGATATTTTATTTAATAGCTTTTATGTAACGCAGTTTTAATACTTACAGTGTGCTTAGTCCAAGCTCTTGTGGTCTAGTGGGGGAGGGGGAGGTATCTTGGAGAAATTTTCCTTGCAGTCTTTAGATTCTCAGCAAACACAGTCGGGATTCAAACTCAAGCCCTCTTGATAGATAGCCAAGCTAAAGTCAAGCGGTTTAAGTTCCTTAAGCCCTGGCTTAGTTCCCCATGCTGGAGTAGGTAAGGAAGAATAGTTGCCTGTACAGGCCACACAACGCTATGGTAAACATTTGCCATAGAAATATTTAAACTTAACATCACAGACCACAGAAGAGTTTCCTTTTTTTTTTTACAACATACCAAACATATTTATATTCTAACATATGCAGATCCATTCAGATGTGTCCAAACCCCTTCGAAATGGACAAACTTTTGTAATAGTATTCACATCGAGGTAATTTGTATTGACATCCGCTATCATAAGTCGTTAATTATACAACCTTCCAGTCACCAGGTGTTTCTGTGTAAAGAAGCTAACGCCCATAAGGGTTGTTTTTGTGTAATGTTTGAGATTAAAGTTTATTACATCCTAGTTCAGACTTTCCGCAGGAAGTTGGAGGATTGCGGTTGGCAGGATTCAAACGCGTGACCATCCCAAAGCAGCAATAAGGTTCCACAAGGGACCTATAATACGAAAGTAATAATTTATCATAGTCGAAAAAAGAACAACACCCTCTTACAGCCCTCAAATACAGCTTCCATTTCTCGATAAAATATTTCACGGCAGACGCTTTTCCACGATACAAAATCATATACATAGGAGTACATAGAAGTACTTCAGATTCAATACATAGCAGTACATTGAAGTACTTCAGAGTCCATAAAAATAGGAGTACATAGAAGTACATAAAAGTGTGCCTTTTTCTGTTGTATATTTTTAGAAAACTTATATCAACTTACTCTGTCTGTTTGTCTGTCTGTCTGGTACAAACTTGTACACGATATTTTTCCAACTTCACATTCTTGGATCAAGTTGAAACCTTGCAAAAATATGTATTTTTCTTAACCTCCTATCAATCTATACAGACATTAACAAATTATTTAATCAACAATGGTAATTAATTTTTTTAAAATAGTCATTAAGGGAAATAAATCTTACAGTACTGAAATATAAATTTATTCCGCAAGGATATTAAGTGTAACATAAGTCAGAAGTGCGATTTCAAACAATCATTTGATGTAATTTTTTTAGAAAACAATATCCGGAATAATTTTATAGGTAATTAAATATGTCAGTAAAGAGATTTCCATTAGTGTTTATATGTTATTTATTTTTTTAAAACCCGGAACGAGTTATTTTTTATCATGAGATTTTGCGACGCTTAAGCAAGAAAATTTATAAGAGCAATAGCAAACATTGGTTTGCATTAATTTGCTTTTCACAAAGCCATGCGGAACAACCTATTATAAAAAAAATAGTGTGATGTTCTCGAAGGAATATTAAAGATGAAATCAGATCTGCAATAAACTGAGTTTTTTTTGCGAAACATGACGGACAGACAGGTCGACAGATGAAAAGCATAAAAAGTACGTAACTTCTACCGTAATGGGGTACTAAAAAATCTAATTATTTATAACATTTTTGAGAAGACTAATTTAAAGTATGTGGGTACTGACGGCACGCAACTGAACAAAAGTCATTGCATTGAAAATCGATTTTAAATCATGTCGTAAAAGTTTTGCATACAAAATGCAATTTTAGCCTTTATAAACAATGCATAAATGTTTTATTTTTCTTTCAGTAATTAGTGTACCGTGAAACGGGGGGACTTTGCCCCCTTTTCAACTTCCAACTTAATTTTCCCATATTTAAAGAACTATTGAACTACTTTAATCTTGTTTTTCTACAGAGTGGATGCCTGTACTTTAATAAAAACATTAAATAAAGTCAGTACATTATAGGGAAAATACTCTTTTGGGGGCTAGCTTATACGCCATTTTTTCAAAAATGGAAATATGGGGTGACTTTGGCTTGGAACTTTATTTTCTTAATAAATGTATTTTAGAAGTAAATAGAACAGAAACCCTTTTTTCTAAGATTAAGACACCATTTTTTAATTCTGTCTGTGGCATTTTACGCCTCGAGAGACGATCTTTTCCCTTTGCAACTTCTTGTGTGACTAAAGAGGCCAATCCTTGATACACAGCTGCGATCGCAGGTTGGGCATAAGTGATCACCAGGCGCCGTTGCATTATCACCCTTCTTTCTGCTTCTGTAGTGTATGGCATCTGCAATCCAAAACCCTTTCTTTATGCTCTCTCTCTCCATGTAGATCTATCCAGTGCTACTTTTCCCCAGCTGCTAGTGTCGATTTTGAAGAGCTTCATGTCGCGTTTGGATACATACATCCGTATAACGTAAGAGTGAGCGACCAGCGGCTCTCCTGCCTTCTATTAGATCGCCATACAGATTATTTAGTAGGTCGACCTACTGACATTCTACGAACTTGGCCAAGCCAGCCAAGGCGTCTGCTGCTCATAACAGAGCGAATGTCCTGGTACCCTGCTCTTTGTAGCACTTCCTTATTTTAAAGATCCGCCTTAGGCATCGGAGGTGGAAGACATTCAGCTTTTTTTCCTGCCATGAGTAAGTTTACCAAGTTTCACTTCCGTATACCAGGGTGCTCAACACACAGGTCCGGTAGACTAGGGCTTTAGTACTGTTAGTCAGCAATATGTTGTCCCTCACTCTTTTCTGCAACCATGACATGGTGGCCATTGCTTTGGCTATCCTTTCGTTAATGTCTTTATCCAGTAGAGTGTTGTTGGATATGATTGATCCGAGATAGCAAAAGTGATGCACAATTTCTAGTGGTTGGCCATTAATGTTTACTTGCGGTGCAGTAATGTGTTCTGGACTAGTATCTTAGTCTTGCTTTGACTAATGTTTAAGCCGAATAAAGAGTCAATAAAAGGCATCACAAAATTGTAGCTGTTTATTGCACTTCTTCCTCCTAAAGTAAACAGTTCAAATCAAAGACATTTATCGACAAATTCTTTGTTCGTGGATGACGTTTCCACTCATCTGACCCAGAATTTATTTCCCCACTGCTGGAATATAAGTTCTTCAATGGTAGTAGCATTATTTTCATCTATTTTCATTCACTTGGAACATAACTGATGTTGAGAATGTTGGCTGTGAAGGATGTTGCCTTCTTGCGACAATCTCGCCGAATAGCCCAAACAGAAATATTTTTTCTTTGCAATCTTCTCTCATTACCAGCTGAATTTCTGCTCATCCCTGTTTGTGTTTTCACTCTTGCATAGCTTTAATAAAGTTTCTACATCATTATCTTTATGTTTATGTCAGCTCAGCTTCCTTTTGGACACTGTAGACATGACTATCTGAAAGAAAAAATGCAACACATATAAGAGGGTGACTTTACCTCTACCTTAGGCATAAAGCCTGTTAAGAAATTCTTCTCCTTATAATTGTAAACCAATTAACATATAAAAAATGCTAAAGTTCATTTTATTTGCTAACATTATGTTATATCTAAATTAAAGTTGCAACTCACCTAAAACAACTGAAATTGAAGGTCCTGATTCAAAAGGTGTATCTGCCATGTTCTGCTACTTACAGAAGAAAGGAAGTATCATTTCTAAACACTAACCTATAGTCTTTTATAATTAAATAAAAATTCATCGGTAAAACGTTTTTAAAGCTTTTCACATTTTTAGTATTGAGTAGGCAAAGTCACCCATTGAAGCAAAGTCACCCCATTTTACGGTAAGTATGAATAAGTGATACAAAAAAAATACACACAAATTATCTTTTTGTTGTAAACATATTGTTAACAAAATCTCCCTTACATTTGTTCTAGAAGTGGTTTATTTTTTATTAAAAACATTGCTTGCATAATTAATTTTAAAATCAAAACGGTTTGCTTTTAGAAAACAAAAAGTAGCCGTTGCGCATAAACTTTGCAAGCCACAACTCATGATGAAATATGATTTTTCATTTTTCTTCTAGTTTTTGAGATCTGAGTGTGACAGACGGACTGACGGACAGACGGATATTTTGCACAAACCTAAAAGCGGCTTATACATTTACAATAATTTGAACACCAGATAAAACATGCTATTTATAGTTATTAGAAACAGAAGAAGGGGGCGTGGTGGCTGAGTGGCTAAGTGCTTAGCTTCCAAACCTGGGATCCTGGGTTCGAATCTCGTTGAAGACTGGGATTTTGAATTTTGGGATTTTTAGGGCGCCCCATCCAACTATAATGGGTACCTGACTTTAGTTGGGGAAAGTAAAGGCGGTTGGTCGTTGTGCTGGCGGGCTCGTTAACCGATGGCCAAAGAAACTGATCTTAACAATAGAGGTTGGAAAATAATGATAATGAGAATAATTGCTACCATGTCGATACTTTTGATGATTAAGATGATGTTCGAATGTAAAAGATGATGTTTAGAATGATGTTTTTGTTATTGATTATGCTAATTGTGATAACAATGTTCGTTATAGTAATGTGTATTTAAAAATAAATATTTTCACGAGTAAGCACTGAGCAGTCGACCTAACCTTGAACCTTGTTTACAACGAACAAAGTATGCAACTAAAATGGACAGGTTTGAAACTCTAAACCATCAAGAAGAAGTTCCGAAGCGTAAGTCGTTATAAATACCATACGAAGAGACAGTCATCCATATCATACGGCCAGACAGCCATGAACAAACACACGACCAGTCAACCATCCACAAACACACGACCAGTCAACCATCCACAAACACACGACCAGTCAAACATCCACAAAATACAAGACTAGTCAACAATCCACAAACACACGACCCGTCAACCACCCACAAAACACACGACTTGTCAAACATCCACAAACACACGACCAGTCAACCATCAACAAAACACACGCCAGTCAACCGCAAACAGGCAGCCATTGTGTTTTTTTAAATCTACATTTTTATCTTTGATTTGTTTTTTTTTTAAATTCTTTTTATTGATCGCCAAGTGAATATTTAGTTCAAGCTGTTTTGTTTTATGTTAACGCGTTAAGTTGTTTACGACTGAGTTAACAACGAGATTAGGGAAAGAAGTTTGTCGACGTAACAATATTATAAGGATTACATAGTAAAGTTTAAGAGTTAAAGATGGTGTCAGAAGTTAAGGCTTTTGTTTTGTAGTATAGATTTCGGTGTCTAAGTTTGAAAAAAAAACAACAAATGACGGCTAACCATCGATTTGACATTCACTTATGTTGCGCGTGTTCCACGCTCTGTCTGACATTTGCAGTGAATGCTTCGTCTCCAGGCTGAACAAGGTAAAATGTTGCTTGGCACACTGTCGCTCGATAAGTGAGTTCATTGATGGCTGAAGCGGAAGTCTGACAGTGTACTTCTGCATGCGCGAAATGGTATGCGCAGATTTACTTTGATAGGGAATGATGCGACTTATATAACTTCTCACCTGATGCTCTGTGAGAATGGCCGTGAAAGAAATTTGAAATATCCGGTAATAGGGCTGCAACTACAAAAAATACAGAAAACTACAACTGCAACGAAACCTGCAACAAACAACAATACAACAACAATACAACAACAATACGGTTATTCATCAATCATTATCGTCAAATGAAAATCCATGTTAGTGACGGCTTTGAGTATGAGCGTTTTATGTTAGATAGCTATATGATGCTATACATAATCTGGGTGACATTGCTCTTTGTGAGGCTGTATGTTATTGTGGTGTAGTATTTTTGAGGCTGTTTGTATATGTTAGGTTGTACTAAATATTACTTTGTTTCAGGCCATGAGAGGCTGCAGTTATGTGTTATGTTGAGCTTAACGAGACAGTTTCTATTCTGAATGAGGCGCCATTCATGGAGTTTCTCTGTGAGGCTGTACTGTGTGATACTGACTCGTGGCAATAGTACTTCATGCCAAGAGAATATTGTATATGCGAGGCTGTGTTTGGTAATATTTCTGATATAAACTTTTTGCATGTAAATTATGAGTGAGTCTGTTGTGAATGTATATTTTGGTTTTCTTTAGTCAATGTTTTGTTTGGTGTAATGCAAAATATTAAGACAAATTTCCTAAGCTTAATTAAGATTATTATCATTATTATTTTTTTTATTGATTAAGGTGTAGGCCTACAAGTTATTATTTATTCTTCATTTTCTAATGACACGTATTTTTCCAAAAAGAAGATAATTACGCCCTACGCCCTACTCATATCCATGTCTCAATCTTGTCGTGCATGTTACTTAGAGACCTGAATAGTTTTTTTCTGGCTAATTCAGACAACCCGTTCCATGCTCTGATGGCACAAGATGATAGTTGTCACATTCGTCCGGGTATATGGAATGAGAAACGAAGAACTATTTTGATTTGTTAAAACAGTGTGGGCTTTGGTTTGGGGTCCTTCATCTTTTGAATTCCTTCTATTAAAAACTTTTGTTTTTGTCGAGAAAAAAATAATTTTGACAACTTTTAATAATCCTAGCGTTCTGCTTGACTACATATATCATTAACATTTCTGAAAGTTCTCTTCGTTAATTAAAATGGTGCGTCTATGGGACTCAATGGAAACAATTGATGTAGTGTATTTCTGTTATTATTAAGTTTCAGTAATTTCCCATCTTCATAAGACCGCCCCATGCAAAGGTAAGACACAACGTTCTTTAAATATAATGTATTTCAAGTATTGAACGAATATGTACAGTATATGAATGTGTATTTAATATTAATTACAATTTAAAATAATAATGTAGGAACTGATTAAAAAAAAACTACTACTATTTCTGTTCTTTCTGTGCTGTATATTTTGGTGAGCTAATAGGTGGTCGATGTAACAGAGGCGCCACACGAAAACGCTTCAAAGAGAGCACCTGATTGCAAGCGGCCTCAGAACGAGACAGCTGGGGGTCACTCACGAAGGCCTCGGGATACACATTTGAGATCAAAAGGAAATCTGCTGCCGAGGACAGACGGCGAAAAGAAAATCTAAATAGACCACCTGTGGACAATGGTTATGCTTGCCCTGGATGTGGCAAAATATGTAGGTCACAGCTTGGGCTGCGCAGCCACGGGAAATACTGCATTCCTCACTAATCTTTGGACTCGAAGACAAGCCTTATTATTATTGTATGCTACAGACGTCAATTTCAGAAGTAAGAACATCATATATCAGTTCTGCTACATGGTACACTAAACGCGGTGTGTCGATGTCGTGACAGCGCGAGGCACCCGACCACAAAGCTCCACCCTTCCATTCTCACCTCCCCTCCCGCTCTTTGACAACCTCCGATTCTGACTGGTCTGCTTAATATAGAATACAGTCCTCGTTAGAGGTGAAAAGATGCTGAAGTAACGTTAACTAATTGACTTAGATATTGCGAATGGTGGATAAGACTATTCCCTTTACAGTAAGAATGACCTAAGTCTAACGCCATGTTTACAAAGTGAACCATCAACTGTACCCAGTGACAAGTTCGATGAAGTGACATGGGGCAAGGAAGATAATCACTTGAATGCAGGTCATACTGCAAGCTCCTCTAGCTAACATAGTGTTGAGATATTTCTGTCTTTGTGATGGATAATAACAGGAGTTACACATTTAAATTCAAACAATAGGGAGTAGCATTCTGCTAAGTTTTTGGATTTATGGCATTACACTGTAAGGTAAATAATTAAATAATATTTTCTTAACATTTCTGTTCAGCATTTCCAAATAGTTTTATTATTAATTAAAAAGCAGCCTAGAGCTCAATGTGCTACAGTGAAATGTCTGGATCTTTAACATAGTTTTATATTCTGATTGAACTGTAATAGTTGTACATGTTGTTCTGATATATGGGTGTAGTTGTACACATTGATGGATACATCTGCAGTTGTACTAATTGATGGATGTATGTGGTATCTGTACACATTGATGGATATATGTGGTAGCTGTACACATTGATGGATATATGTGGTAGCTGTACACACTGATGGATATATGTGGTAGCTGTACACACTGATGGATATATGTGCTAGTTGTACACATTGAATGATGTATGTGGTAACTGTACACATTGATGGATATATGCGGTAGCTGTACACATTGATGGATTTATGTGGTAGCTGTACACATTGATGGATATATGTGGTAGCTGTACACATTGATGGATAGATATGGTAGCTGTACACATTGAATGATGTATGTGCTAGTTGTACACATTGAATGATATATGCGTAAATTGTACACATTGAATGATATATTCCTAAGTTGTAGACATTGAATGATATATGCGTAAGTTGTACACACTGATGGATATATGTGGTAGCTGTACACACTGATGGATATATGTGCTAGTTGTACACATTGAATGATGTATGTGGTAACTGTACACATTGATGGATATATGCGGTAGCTGTACACATTGATGGATATATGTGGTAGCTGTACACATTGATGGATATATGTGGTAGCTGTACACATTGATGGATAGATATGGTAGCTGTACACATTGAATGATGTATGTGCTAGTTGTACACATTGAATGATATATGCGTAAATTGTACACATTGAATGATATATTCCTAAGTTGTAGACATTGAATGATATATGCGTAAGTTGTACACACTGATGGATATATGTGGTAGCTGTACACACTGATGGATATATGTGGTAGCTGTACACACTGATGGATATATGTGCTAGTTGTACACATTGAATGATGTATGTGGTAACTGTACACATTGATGGATATATGCGGTAGCTGTACACATTGATGGATATATGTGGTAGCTGTACACATTGATGGATATATGTGGTAGCTGTACACATTGATGGATAGATATGGTAGCTGTACACATTGAATGATGTATGTGCTAGTTGTACACATTGAATGATATATGCGTAAATTGTACACATTGAATGATATATTCCTAAGTTGTAGACATTGAATGATATATGTGGTAGCTGTACACACTGATGGATATATGTGGTAGCTGTACACACTGATGGATATATGTGCTAGTTGTACACATTGAATGATGTATGTGGTAACTGTACACATTGATGGATATATGCGGTAGCTGTACACATTGATGGATATATGTGGTAGCTGTACACATTGATGGATATATGTGGTAGCTGTACACATTGATGGATAGATATGGTAGCTGTACACATTGAATGATGTATGTGCTAGTTGTACACATTGAATGATATATGCGTAAATTGTACACATTGAATGATATATTCCTAAGTTGTAGACATTGAATGATATATGCGTAAGTTGTACACACTGATGGATATATGTGGTAGCTGTACACACTGATGGATATATGTGGTAGCTGTACACACTGATGGATATATGTGCTAGTTGTACACATTGAATGATATATTCCTAAGTTGTAGACATTGAATGATATATGCGTAAGTTGTACACACTGATGGATATATGTGGTAGCTGTACACATTGATGGATATATGTGGTAGCTGTACACATTGATGGATAGATATGGTAGCTGTACACGTTGAATGATGTATGTGCTAGTTGTACACATTGAATGATATATTCCTAAGTTGTACACATTGAATGATATATGCGTAAGTTGTACACACTGATGGATATATGTGGTAGCTGTACACACTGATGGATATATGTGGTAGCTGTACACACTGATGGATATATGTGCTAGTTGTACACATTGAATGATGTATGTGGTAACTGTACACATTGATGGATATATGCGGTAGCTGTACACATTGATGGATATATGTGGTAGCTGTACACATTGATGGATATATGTGGTAGCTGTACACATTGATGGATAGATATGGTAGCTGTACACATTGAATGATGTATGTGCTAGTTGTACACATTGAATGATATATGCGTAAATTGTACACATTGAATGATATATTCCTAAGTTGTAGACATTGAATGATATATGCGTAAGTTGTACACACTGATGGATATATGTGGTAGCTGTACACACTGATGGATATATGTGGTAGCTGTACACACTGATGGATATATGTGCTAGTTGTACACATTGAATGATGTATGTGGTAACTGTACACATTGATGGATATATGCGGTAGCTGTACACATTGATGGATATATGTGGTAGCTGTACACATTGATGGATATATGTGGTAGCTGTACACATTGATGGATAGATATGGTAGCTGTACACATTGAATGATGTATGTGCTAGTTGTACACATTGAATGATATATGCGTAAATTGTACACATTGAATGATATATTCCTAAGTTGTAGACATTGAATGATATATGCGTAAGTTGTACACACTGATGGATATATGTGGTAGCTGTACACACTGATGGATATATGTGGTAGCTGTACACACTGATGGATATATGTGCTAGTTGTACACATTGAATGATGTATGTGGTAACTGTACACATTGATGGATATATGCGGTAGCTGAACACATTGATGGATATATGTGGTAGCTGTACACACTGATGGATATATGTGGTAGCTGTACACACTGATGGATATATGTGCTAGTTGTACACATTGAATGATGTATGTGGTAACTGTACACATTGATGGATATATGCGGTAGCTGTACACATTGATGGATATATGTGGTAGCTGTACACATTGATGGATAGATATGGTAGCTGTACACGTTGAATGATGTATGTGCTAGTTGTACACATTGAATGATATATTCCTAAGTTGTACACATTGAATGATATATGCGTAAGTTGTACACACTGATGGATATATGTGGTAGCTGTACACACTGATGGATATATGTGGTAGCTGTACACACTGATGGATATATGTGGTAGCTGTACACATTGATGGATAGATATGGTAGCTGTACACATTGAATGATGTATGTGCTAGTTGTACACATTGAATGATATATGCGTAAATTGTACACATTGAATGATATATTCCTAAGTTGTACACATTGAATGATATATGCGTAAGTTGTACACATTGATGGATATATGCGTAAGTTGTACACATTGAATGATGTATGTGCTAGTTGTAATATTATTTGAATAGTAGATTTTCATAATTGTTCATGAATATTCTTACATTATTTTCGGATATTGCTTTTTGTTCGTGAAGCCGACTTGGTTTTATAACCTCATCTGAAAATGCCGCCATTCAATGTATAATATTTGTATCTAGTGCAGTTCACTATAAGTCATGAAAATATGTATCTCCATACCAGCCAGTTTTCGTAACAATTGTTTTGTTTAAAAAAAAGGTTAAATTATTCTATTTGAATGTCAACTATAACTATGTTTTAATTAACATTTTCATATCAATGTCATATTTAGATAAAATTAACTATAATCTAAAAGGCGCTACCTAAGTTTCTTTATCAAATCATAAACGTTTACAAGCGCAAGATCTAAGAACAATAGATACTGTAAACCGAAGTAATAGAGTCAGAATTTAAAAATAGAAAATCTGATTCCCGAACTCAATTTCTAACGTTATTTCTTTTCTTAAATTAGAAGCAAGTAGACCATAATTTGTCTCTATTTAGTTTGCCAGCTTTAATTTTGGAATTTTTTTATTTGTTTTGTTTCAGTGCACCTTTAATTTCTTCTTTCCCTCTTTATGCCAAGCGCCCCCTTACCGCCCCCTATTGTGCCCAATACCCCTAGCGCCCCTTTGGCTCCCAGCGCTCCCCAATTTCACGAAAACGCCCCCCCCCCCCAGGGAGCGTTAGCGCCCCCGTTGAAGACCACTGTTCTACAGGTCTGTCTAATATAGGGGGTAAAATAATCTAAACTATGATTAAAACAAATGAAGTAAAGTTCCCCTTTTAGACCTATCTATAGATTTATAGGGCAGTTGATGTCAAAGTCATCCATTTCTTTGGCCAACGGTTAACAAACAGGGTGTCATGTAGCCAGCCCAACGACCAACGTCTTTACTTTCCCCGACGAAAGTCAGATACCCATTAGAGCTGGGCGGACACAGGGGCGCCCTTAAAAATCCTGAAATTTAAAATCCCAGTCTTTAACCAAGATTCGAACACAGGACCCCAGTGCTTACCTATTCAGCCACCTCCCCCCCCTCCTAATCATAGTTCTTATGTTTTATATAGAAGCCTATATTTGTTGATTTTTTTAATGAATTGTATAATTATAGCTTCTGTTTGAATAAAAGTATATTAGTACCAATTGTTAGATATATAATATAGTTATAGTTTCTGTTTGATATAGTATATTTGTACACATTTATCATTTATTGATATATAATATAGTTATAGCTTCTGTTTGAGCTGAAATATATTTGTACACATTGTTTGATATATAGTATAGTTGTACCTTCTGTTGAGCTGAAGAGTATTTGTACACAATCTTTTAACTCTTGTGTACATGTTAGTTATAGTTTCCGGAAATGTATGACTATGTAAACACAATTCTATTATTCACCCAGGTCACAGCTGGCACTTTACAGCAACGTGACATACTGCAATGGATATGAAGCCTCTTACATTGTCTTACTATTATTATTTGACCACTTAATGGACTTTAGTTTAGACACAAAAGATGCAACTGTAGAGAGTCCTTACACATGGCTAGAATACAAAACATTTAGTTTAGAAAAACAAAATAATACAGTTGTAAAAGGTCCTTACACATAGTTCACCACATTTAATTGAAGATGTAAAGTAAAATTAATTTTGGCTAGACATCTTTTTATGAATGAAAGGGTTTCGAATGATGTCACAGGGAAAAAACAACATGACACCGCTTACGTCACTGGCTCACAGCAGTACACTAAAACATTTCTTTGCAAACATGAACAAGTTTTAATGAATCAATTGGCCTAATTAAACATATGCGCACCATCTTATTGTAGGGTAGGCTATATTAGCCTTGCCAACAAAGTAAAAGCCAACTTAACATCTATCCGCAATTCAATTATAAATCAAACAAAATACAATAACAATAAACAGACCTCGGCCAAGTTTTTGGTATCATTTGTTCTTCCCTAATAAATCTACATATGTGCTTGTAGGAGTTCCACTTCTTTGACAGAACCTCATTTACAATGCTCGAATTTTTTTTCCTAAAGCGAAACGAAAATAAAGGTAGAGTAAAATGTGAGGGAGGAGTTTGGAAGAGCGATTGAAACTAAATAAAGGATAGAGTAAAATGTGAGGGAGGAGTTTGGAAGAGCGATTGAAATCTTTTTTTTTCCAGACATGCAATTGAAATCTTTCTTTTCCAGACATTCTTTAAACACAAATTGAAAGCGACGAATAGTTATGACGTGCATCGTAATTTTTTTTTTGCTGTGAATACACTTTTTGTGGTCCCCGAAAGGGGAAAGGCCGCTAATAGTTTTTTGTGTTTTGATTGCAATGGAAAGATGTTTGCGTTCCATCATGGACATCATGTGGCTGGACCACACGGCATAAAGTAACAATGTCCTGTTAGACAGTATAGAGAAACTGGTTATAGTTTTACAGTTACGCTGGGCAGGGCACGTATCCCGTAACCCAGAAACATTGCAGAAAAGCTCCAAAATTATGCGCTGTAATATTTTATTTTGATACTAAATTATTACAATAAAAATCTAAACTTGAAAATAAATTTTGTTTATTTACTTTAATGCTCCGACTTTTATGTCAGAAAAATGGAGTTGTTGAAACCTTTTTTAAAACACAAATCGATCAGAGAAAGTCCAATCTTTTACTGTTATAAAACGGCACATTAGCCTACAAGTATGACATCTAAGAAGCTTTGCTTAGCATTGCCCTGGGGGCCTATACTATCTCAATCTAAGAAGCTTTGCTTAGTATCACTGTATACTGTATCAATCTAATAAGATTTGCTTAGCATCACTGTATACTGTATCAATCTAAAAAGTTTTGCTTAGCATCACTGTATACTGTATCAATCTAAAAAGTTTTACTAAAAGCCATAATGATAACGGCCCCCCAAAAAATTAAATTATGTTTATCTGCTATATTCAATATCTGAACGTGACTATTTAAGAAGTTACACTGTAAAGACTTTCTTCCAAGCCAGTAATAGGCCTATTTCTATTCAATCTGCCAATATGTACAAGGCTCATGTTTGAATTTACACAAATTTTTCCAATATGAGTTCGGGTCCATTTCTACTTTCCTTAAAAAATCATTGAACCTGTATGTGTGTGTATGTGTATAAATATTGAAACCAACCTTTTCAGAAAGGATATCTAAGTGTTACAGATACTGTTATAGTGTTAGGTCGGAGATTTATTAATGTTATTATTATTACAGTGTTTATGTTCATATGTATTCATTCAACAGATAGTTTTGAAGATATAGGTAAATGTGAAACTGGCAAAATTGATGTGATTGAATGATTATCTAATTGATCTGTGTGTTATATGTAAAGCTTCTATATAGAAATGGTCTCCCGATATACAGTGCTGGATGAAACTTTACTTTTTAGTTTAGTGTACCCCTTTTTGAATAATTAGGTTTTAAATTATATTCCACTTATTTGCATAACAAATAGATAATTTTTTAATGACTGTAGGTAGTTGGTTGGGGAAAGTAAAGGCAGTTGGTAGTTGTTCTGGCCACATGATACCCTCGTACACTGTAGGCCGCAGAACGGATGACCTTTACATCATCTACCCTATAGGCTAGAAAGTCTGAAATGAGAATATTACTTTCTTTACTTTTGGTAGTTAATAAGACAGTGAATACTTAATAAAGAAATACAATTTTTTAAAATAATATTTTGACAAAACTCTAAAACCGTTTTCATAAATATGTTAAAGATATGCTACATTTATTACATGCGTTTAAATAATTAATGTTTCTCTTTCTTTTTCACATTATATATTTTTTCACAACATATATACACAATGTGCGCATTAAAAAAAAAAGAAATCCCAAATGATAAGGTACATAATCAATATATAACTTCCCTTTAGACTAGGTGGGCGAAAGTTATTCAACCATAACTCCATTGCAGTTGAATTATAAAGAATTTTTTTTTGTTCTCTTTTTAATTCCCTCATCAAATTATTTTCATAAAACCCATCTCATATTCGCGATCATATCACCAATATCAATAAGCTCTCTTAAATTACGATGGATAATGTTTGTTATATTTGAAGTCCCCGTTTTCCTTTAGAGTCTCTGTCCTCCCCACTCTTATTTTTGAAAGCTGAGTAAGGTTGAATTATGAGGATTAATGTAGTACAGTGGTTCCCAAATTACGACACCTCGGTGACGAATGCTATCCGCCCCATCAAGCTCACAATTTATGAGGATGGGCCCTAATCTGACTCGACGATCATTTACAGACACGCAGACCTTGATACATGTATCGGAAACTTATATAGACCCTTCGCCCCCCCCACCCCCCCCAAAAAAAAACAACGTTGGACACCGCTGATGTGGCAGATGTTTCCATCTCTTCAGCGGGATGTATGAAACAAAGTGGTGGTTAATAATTTTTGCTTTAAACGCATCATTTAGTTTGAAACATTGTGACGAGTTGAGTTGAAGTTGAGTTGCATGGGCTTACAAATAATACGAGGAGAATGAGTTGGCTATTGCGGACTACACATGTTATGGTGAAGTAATGTCTCAACATTTGTTACATTGTGTTGAAAGTCAATATTGACACTTTAAATTCTTGAACGTTTTAATCATGCCTCAAATTTAGTCCTTAATAGAAGATCTTTGAAGCCATTAATATAAGCTCTTTAAAGTTTAGTTATTATTATAAGATCTTTAAAGTTTATGTTTTAATACAAGGTCTTTAAAGTTTATAATATAAGGTCTTTCAGGTTAAGCTTTTAATATAAGGTTTTTAAAACTTTTGCCGAAAGGTTAACACATTAAAAGAATGTCTTTCATTGTTTCAGAATATTCAACCAGTTTGGACAGATCACCAAATACAGACCACAAGAAGAACAGAAGTATAGATGGTGAACAATGCAAAGACGATTGTTTTTCCTAGTGTGTGGCTCCGTCTTCGTAGGTCTGGGCGTTTTTACATTGTAAGTACAAATCTGCAAATGTCTAAGCCAAATGACAAATAGTGACGTAGTCTGGCTTACTTGCTTCTGTTGACGGCCATTGACTTATAGCACCAAACTGCTGGTGGACAACTAAATCCTTGTATCTTAACTAATAAACTTGAAATGACTTCAGTAGCCCCTTTTTTTAACAATACTAAATACAACTTTTCTTATAATGTAGTTAAAATCTCGATGATATGAGATACAATAAATGTGCTGCTATTGTCTGGGGAATGGTTTGTTCATATGTCACATTTATCAGTACCTAAAGCATCAAGCTTACCAAAATAGTGAGCCGACTAGAATTCTAAGTTTTGTCTTTTTTTTTGTGATAGTAAAACACACACACACACACACACACACACACACACACACACATATATATATATATATATACACACACACACACATACATACATACGTACATACATACATACATACATACATACATACATACATACATACATACATACATACATACATACATACATACATACATACATACATACATACATACATACATACATACATCATACATACATACATACATACATACATACATACATACATACATACATACATACATACATACATACATACATACATACATACATACATACATACATACATACATACATACATACATACATAAAGTTCACCACTATAGTTTGCTTAAAAAATTAAAATATTTTTGGATTGATGGTACATTGCATCAGTGGATTAAAATTTTTTTGACAGGGAGAGAACAAACTGTAATAATAAATGGCTCTAAATCAACGCCAATAACAGTAAACTCAAGGAACAGTCTTAGTTCCATTAATATTTTAAATTTACATAAATGATTTACCAATTGGCATTATTGGCAGACGATTGCATAATATATAGAACAATAAAAACAACACAAGATACAGAAATTTTACAAAGAGAATTAGATGAATTACAGAAATGGGAATCAAATTGGAGCATGTCTTTCCACCCAGAAAAATGTCAGTTATTAAGAATAACAAAAACAAAACTAAAACAAATTAATTCCACTTATCTTATTCATGGCAAACCAGTAACACAGACTAAAAACTCAAAATACCTAGGTGTTATAATGAATGAAAAACTGTCATGGAATCTACATAGTGATGAAACAAAAAAAAAAAAAAAAATCAAACAAAGCATTAGGATTTATTAACAGAAATTTCTATAAATCAAATAAGATGTAACCTTGGTTAGACCAATAATAGAACATGCATCCTCTGTTTGGAATCCCTCAACTTAAGAAAACATTAAGAAACTAAGATATACAGAATAACTATATATATACATTTTCATATCTCAATACGATATTTATATTTAAGTGTATTTAAATAATACACAGCTCAATAATGACAATTAACAGCTATCGTTGCTGTGACCAGTCTGCTGCCACTCTCTGTCTCTCTTGTACATTTAGGTCACACTGCTCAGACAATGGTCACTGACTAGTTACTCACTTATGTAATTTAAAATGTAGCTATATTTCTCAATACTGTAGAAGTTATTTCCTTTATTCGACATATAAAAAAAGAAGCAATGATCAATAATTAATTGAACAATTGGTAATATTTTTTTTTATTTGTTCATGTTTTGTTAGGTACACTAAATAATTGTTTAAAGTTTCAACTTGATTTGAGAATGGATGTGGGACAAAAAAACAGTGTTCCCTTATGTAAGGGAACACAACCGTACATATTTAGCGGTATCTGTGAAGGATTAATTTCCCTTGTTAGTATGAGACAAAATAATTTATTACCAGTAATAAATTGACTGACTGGTTATTTTTTTTTATTGATTCATTTCTTGTCTTCGCCATTGAATAATTGTGCAAAGTTTGAACGTGATCTTGAAGGGGTGTGTGAGAAATAGGGCGTCACATTTTTTACCAGACAGACAGAGTCAATTGATAACACTTTTTAATAAGCTTTGTAAAAATGGCTTGAACTAGGTGGACAGGAGACGGAACACAAATGTGATGGATAATTCAAACGCCATTCCAGAAGAACATGAAGACCTACCTGTATAAAAGTTAATTAGATTAATTTGCATTGCAAAGCTCCTTTATTAGATCTGTTTAGTTCTCATTACGCACTGAACCTATGTAATATTAATAGCGTTTTAAAAATATAATAATAATAATAGTAATAATAATAATAGTAATAATAATAATAGTAATAATAATAATAGTAATAATAATAATAGTAATAATAATAATAGTAATAATAATAATAGTAATAATAAAAATAGTAATAATAATAATAGTAATAATAATAATAGTAATAATAAAAATAGTAATAATAATAATAGTAATAATAATAGTAATAATAATAATAATAGTAATAATAATAATAGTAATAATAATCTTTATTGTCCGTGAGGAAATTTGTCTTACAATTTGTGCATTACACCAAACAAAACATTATAACTATAAAAAAATGTAAATTAACACCAGACTCACTCATAATTTATATTTGAAAAGTTTATATCAGATTGTTTCGATTTAATAACTTGATTGCCAGGGGAACAAAAAGTGTTTGTGTCTATTTGTCTTTGCTATCAGTGTCTTTTATCTCTTTTGTGATAGTAAAGTCACAAAATCCTGTCCCAAAGGGTGATTTTAGCGGCCCCCGAAAGGGGAAAAGATGCTATTAGTTTTGTGTGAAATGTCTGTCCGTCTGTCCGTCCGTCCCATTTAGATCTCGTAAACTAGAAAAGATATTGAAAATCCGACATCACAATATTTTAGACCATTCAAAGTTCTGATGCACGGCTACTTTTTTTTTCTGAAAGCGAAAAATCTAATTTTTAAAATCAGTTATGCAAGCAGTTGTTTTAAAACAATTGGATCCATTATGAGACATCAGTTAGGGGGAGGCGCGGTGGCTGAGCGGCAAAGCGCTTGGCTTCCGAACCGGGGGTCCCGGGTTCAAATCCTGGTCCAGACTGGGATTTTCAACTTTTGAATCTTTGGTCGCCTCTGAGTCCACTTAGCTTTAATGGGTACCTGACATTAGTTGGGGAAAAGTAAAGGCGGTTGGTCGTTGTGCTGGCTACATGACACCCTCGTTAACCGTAGGCCACAAAAACAGATGAACTTTACATCATCTGCCCTATAGACCACAAGGTCTATAAGGGGAACTAGTAAGGCCAAGTTCACATCTAACTTTATATTCACTTTCACCTATCCTTTGATCTGCTGGACCGTTGGGGCACTACACAAGATCTGTTAACTTTCTTTCTCCATTCTTATCGCTCATTTGTCTTTGATATAATTTCATTCGGATGTTCTTTCTGAAAATATTGAAGCCTGCCTGGGTGGACCACTTCGGGGGCCAATTTTAAGTTTGTGTTTCCACACAAACTGTCTTTTGTAACCTTGTTTACTTCTAGAATCTTTTTAGTTTTTTATGGATGTTTGTCTCAAACAGCTGCCTTAATGGGGTTTGTTTTTTGCCAATGATTTTACCAGCAGCAATTAGGATTCTATGGAGTTTTTAAATTTATTTTTAATGTTCAGATTGCGTGATAAACTTAGCCTATGCCATTTCAATAACGTTAAACGATAATTATTATCATTATTATTATCAATTTAATTATTACTATTACAACTTTAAAAAAATTTTGATGACTTTTTGTCTTGGTCAATACAAATATTTAGGGTTGGATGAAACCTAAAGTCAGACTTTAACGTCCTTTTTGCTTCTTTAATACTTTTATTTCACAGCTTTAACCCGATTGGGACGTTTATGTCTACGTTAGACTCAAGTATCAATCAGTTATATATCTACACCAATTCATCAGCCAACAACAAGGAAAATACCTTCAAGCTACTAAGCTCACCCCCAAACCAAAACAAATCCTTAGCTATTGAATCCTCTTCGACCACAACTACAACTACTCAGCAAACTAATACCTCCCAGGCCAACGTAACGGCACTCTACCTCACCACTAGGTTCATGGGTCGCCTAGGTAATCAGATGTTCATCTATGCTACCATGGTAGGCCTGGCCAGGGCGCAGAACAGAGTGCCTATAATAAAGAGCGGGGGAGATCTGGTAAACACGTTTCAGATTACCAACCTTAATAAAGACATGAACACAGATGGGTAAGTGACACATTCTCTATTTAGTTAATATAGTAAGTATATTGATCTGTAGTGTCTAGTTAGTTCAAATTTAGACGTCGCATGGCTTGCTAGTACTGTTGCTTATGAAATTAATATTAGCAATTCATTTTCTTTTTAATACTACTTCAATGAACATTCTCAACAAATGAACCATTTAATAACACATGATATGCTTCACAAATAATGGTATTACATAATATTAAAGCTAAGCTGGATGTTTTTGGCGCGATAGCAATTTTTTGTGCAGCAGTTTTGACGTTTTCGGCATGAAATTATTTAGTCACTTTATATATGCTCATCATTATTGCGTACTCTTTATCGATGTTTCGTATAAGTCTTTGTGTTCGAACATATTTTTTATGTAAAGAACAAAAAGTTATTTTATAACTAATAGATTTGGGATTTAAATTTGTAGCAGGCGACCTGATTACGCGGTAGGGCCATACCATTCTAAATTGTAGTCAAGCTGAATTTCCATTTGATTGGATCAATAAAATGATCTTATCTTACCTTATCTTAATAATTAATGCTATATACACTGCATAACTACTGTCCAAAATAAAATGAAACTGATATACAGGAAAACAAATCGATATAATTTGAAGTGCACAAAAAATTATGCATTTTATTTATAGTCGCTACAACAGAGAAATAAAGAGTACACTGTTAAATGTCATCTTCTGCGTTCCGCACACCTCGCCTATGGTTTATGGTGGAGGAGGAAGCATGTCAATATCATGGTGTCGGATAGGAATCTGACCTTTTTACAGTTTGAATGTATTAAACTAAGACGGATTTAATTGTGGTGACATTAACGAATCTAAATATGTATCTCTACACTAAACAGACTAAGCGTATCAACACCCATATGATATACTGTTGTGGCATGATTAGGAATTAATTATTTATTTCGGAAATAGTGAAGTTTGAGAAATGACGTGACTAGTAAAAACAAGGATAGGTTTTAGATAGAGCGAAATATCAGCCGACGTAAACAAACTACTTCCAGGACGCCTTAGAAATAGGAAGCTTGTTATGAACGTAAAGAGTTATAGCTGACATTCGACCTTTCCCTTCGTTACTATCAAACTTCATGTTCGACATTCAGTATCAGTCTCAACAAACTTATAGCAATTGTTTGGCTTTTCGCCGGTGTCATTGGATTTCATTGAGTGTTACCTCTTTTGGTTATTTGCATTAGACACCGAGGATGCGCCTAATAACTGGCGACCCTGCCTGAGCTTACTAACACCATCCAAAAGTCATTGGTCTGGTCAGCAGATAGACCTTGATTATAGCAGCCACGTCGGCGAAGTGCAGCCAGTGGCCTTTCGTGCCATAACAATATATATTGTTATATATTGCTTGGGCGCGTAAATGTTTTAATAGATGTGGGAAAATTAATATTCTTGTGACGAAAGTAGTAAAATTTAAAAATAAGTAGCGGAAATAGTGAAAAAAAATCAAAACAGTCACGAGAAGGAAGTGTTATTTTGTGCTGATATTTTCGCACTTATTTTATTTCAGAGACTATGATATCGAACAGATGCCCAATTTGATCCAATTAAATAGTTTATTCAAAAGTCGCTGGCGTCAGTCTTGTTATGTATGGCTGGTTGCCTATTCAACGCCAGCTCAATCTGTCTTGTAATTACAAATACCTCAAGTATTGCCAAGTCAAGTGAAGTCATCGAAACACTTGATAATCAAGAGCACCACCGAACACTAGACATAGTTATGTATACATGCTTGTTGCAATAGTTCTACTCTGGGCGGCTTTAAGATCCTCATTCTGATTATTTTCAGAGGTTGTCAATAATTAAACTTAATGTTAAGATATTCTTACTCCTTCGTTTGTCACGTACTAGGTTAAACAAAATGCCCGGCATTCTTAAGATTGACAAATCTTGTAGACACTCTACTTTGTGTCAGATATTTTATGATTTTGTTTACATAAGCCAATATGTATGTATGTAAATATGTATGTATGTAAATCTATATGAATGTAAATATGTATGCATGTAAATATGTATGTATGTATGTAAATATGTATGAATGTAAATATGTATGAATGTAAATATGTATGTATGTAAATATGTATGTATCTGAAAATGAAAACAATTGCCAGGCATCAGAACTTTGAAAGATTGGATTTTAAATATCTTTTTTAGTTTTTACGATCTAATCTGGACAGAAGCACGGACACACAGACAGACGGACGGAGAGAAGGATCAGAAAAAAATATACCCATAATTTCGATACAGAAGTGATTGGTAAACTTTTAATGACTTGTGATTTTAAAATTTAAAATGCGAAATTTTTATTATAATTGTACTTTTTCTTTTCAGATGGAATGTGATTAGTGAGTCAGCCTATGCTATATTCAACTCAAAGTTTATGAATCTTCCACCCAGAAACCTCATCGTCACTGGATATTTGCAATGCTGGAGATATTTTCTACACGCTCAAGATGAAATTAGGCGGGAATTTACTTTCGTACCTTCCATACAGAATGAAGCAAACACTGTACTTGCAAGTTGTAGATCACAATTGCAGAACCACGTGATAGTCGGCGTGCACGTTCGACGTGGTGACTTTGTCTCAGCCGGAAGTGAGAAATACGGCTACGGAGTTGCGAATGCGTCATATTTTGTCAAGGCTTTCGCTAAAATGAGGTCATTAATACCCAATCAAAACATTACTTTCCTGGTGGCGAGTGATGACATGACCTGGTGTAAGAACAATTTGAACGACAGTAGCGTTAAGCTGTTGACTGAAGGGAATGCTGGGAACCACTTCGCCATTTTGTCCAGCTGTGATCACGTGATCTTGACAGGCGGAACGTTTGGTTGGTGGATCGCCTGGCTGGCTAACGGGATTACAATTTATTATAAAGATTTTATCAGGAAGAACACTCCTCTTCAATCTGGATTTAGCGATCGGGATTATTATCCACCTGGGTGGATCGGCCTTGAAAACTGATATCAGAAGTCTAGCTTTATCGAAAAAGCACTTCGGTGATTTCTGAAAAATAAAATGATTATTAGCAATAAACCAGTTTCTAAAATCCTGAAATACACATGCATCCGGAGCGTGTTATAATAACGGATTATTTTCTAAACAAATCAGACAAGGATATAATGTTAAGCATGGCGTAAGGATACATTTCTTTACTTCATTGTGTAAAATTTTAGTTTCACATTACGCAGAAAAAAAAGAGGGAGTCAACGAATCACCGAACGCTTCGTAGCTCATTTTTTTGCTTTATATTTATCTGGCGATCTGATCGTGAGTATGTGCTTCGGAATGTTGTTACGACTATCCTGGGTTGAACCCTGTCTGTCGCCAACTCGTGCCTCCCTGTTGGAGTTCGAGACTTGAGCGTAAAAATTTCCTTTGAAACGAAAAATTGCAAATGTCCAAGACATCCACCGAAACGTAAACTCGAGTTGTGAAAAATAAGAGGTGATCAGTCTTTACTTTGGCAATATGTAACTATTGCCTATCTATGCCAGAGAAACGCCTCAGGCGTTGAAACACAGCTTACTGTGCAAGTAGAGAGTAACAGTTTAAGACTGGAGTAAGAAGAACTTACTTGTTGCGTAACATCTCGATGCCAGTCTTTGTGAAAGTTACACTATTGTCGTTCAACACAAAGAATACAAAATGAAAAAGATTTCAATACATAAATTATTTGTTAGCCCCCCCCCCCCCCCCCCTCCGTACTGAGGTTTACCTTTAGTAGCACGGAGCAGGTATCTGACAGTGCTTCTCTGAGTGCCCCAGTCTCCATACAGACCAAGACCCCAGCATGCACCAGTCTTGTCGTTGTCAAGACCAGATATATCTTTAAAACCAGTTTTTTTTTTTGTTTTTTTTACTCTAAACAGCCTGCAGTCGTTGAGGATGTGTTCCACCGATTTGAGGTTCTCATGACGATGTTAACATCTGGGATCTAAGTTCTCTCGGATTCTAGTGAAGTAGGCTCCTATAGAACAACGCCCTGAGCGAAAATGTGCCAAATTTCTTTCGCCTGTGCTGTTTGACAGTATTAAATACTTTCAGACTTCCGGTTACCGTGCTACAATAGTTCCAACAAACTCTTGCAACGATGTTATCCTCGGCCAATGTGATGTCCATCTCAGCTGTATCTTAATAGCAATGACCTTATGCAAACTCCATAGCAACGCCTTAACAATCCTGGAGTTTTGACTGTTCCTACAATTAGCCCTGACCTAGTAGGTGGTCAAATCAATGGAAACTGGTTAAAAGCACAAGTAAAACAAAAAAAAACAACAGAATCAATAATTTAAAGCCAAAATGTCGCACCGAGTAGTGTTGATGTTTGTTTGGTGTTGATAGCGCCAGCCCCATACTGGCAAATTGATTTGTTTGAAATTATAAGCAATGGATATCTAATGTATAAGAAGTATTTGTGCTATACTATTTAAGCATTCAGTTTGAATTAATTTTTTAGCGATATTTATAAATATTATTTTTAGAGTTTATTGAGGTGCCTAAAAGATATCAACAAACTTAACACCAGGATTGCTGTGATATTCAAGATAAAAAAAAAACAAATCTCCTTTTATCATTTTTTATCTTTTTTGTGTTTACGAAATAATTCTTTATTGAAAGTGCCATTTTAAAATTGAGTATTTATTTATATACATCTAGTATCTGTAGTCTGAGAAACGTTGTGATCTGCTGTCCCGCCCTTTTTATTCTTCTTTTTGCTACCTGATATTGTAAGCTTTCTCCCTTGGTGTCATGCTGTCCAGACTTTGATTTTAGTCTTTTCATTTCTTCCTTGTCCTCCATCTCTTCCTTGTCCTGCCACTTTTTTGCCCCACCTCTCTTCCTTGTCCTGTATCTCTTCCTTGTCCTGCCTCTTTTCCTTTTATCCTGATAATTTTTCTAAGCTTTACAATTCCTAAAGAGATTAACACATGCTCGTTATATTCTCGAGGCCTTGTATCTTCGATTCTGTCGCCAAAATATTTCTATTTAGTCAAGTTTGATACACATTCAATTGGGTTGATTTCAAGAGTAAACACGATTTAGTGCCTTCTCTAATTTAGCACCATATTCTTCGTGCCTTGACGAATTAATAGTGTAGGTAATTATGCCTTAGCAAATAAAAGCAACTTGAGATGTAAATGCAACTTAAATGTACTTTAGTGTCTTGACACGTAAATGCAAATTATAGGTACTTTAGTGTATTAATATGCAAATTAAAGGTACTTTAGTGTATTAATATGCAAATTAAAGGTACTTTAGTGTATTAATATGCAAATTAAAGGTACTTTAGTGTATTAATATGCAAATTAAAAGTACTTTAGTGTATTAATATGCAAATTAAAGGAACTTTAGTGTCGTGACCTGTAAATACAACTTTAAGGTACTTTTAGTAGGTAAATGAAGCATAAAGGTAATTTAGTGTCTGTCTTGACAGGTGAACTTTAATCTGTTTCAGTACTTTGACAAGTAATTTAGAGTCAACTTGCTTCTCTTCTATTTATGTGTATGTTTCTGTAGTGTTCTCTTCATATGATAAAAGAGTCCTTGACCTTGTAATCACAACAAATTTCCATAAGGATCAATATAGCAGTCTTAGACGTAGCCTTTAGACAGTAAAAGTTTTTCTATCTTAAGACTTCTTGAAATGTACAGACATCAATTTTATTTATAGATTTTTCTTGCTTACTTATGGTCCATCAGTCCTAAACAAGACATGATCTTAGTTCTGTGTCTTTTAATGCGTCTTGGACCATTACACCTGGTGGTTTCTACTTCAAGAGGTCGTCTAGACATGCTTATTGGCGACTAGATCAGCGTGTTTGTTCTTGTATGGCATTCTCGTCCAGAGTTCTTCCTCACTTTCAATTAGGCTGGGAGATTGTTGATTCTGATGATGATGAGGCATCTAATTGATATTCGTTCATTCCTAAAGTCAGTTTTTAGTTTACTTCGTAAAGTAAGTTTTTAGGCTTCTTCATAAAGTCAGTTTTTAGTAATCCTTAAAAAGTTAGTTTTGAGTTTTCCTTAAAAAGTAAGTTTTGAGTATTCTTTAAAACGTTAGTTTTTCATCAACTCTCTGCACCATAGAGTAAAACACAAGTTTTGTAGGTCAAAGAAATCACTATAATATGGTTGTCAAAATAATTTTTTTTTAACTGTCAAGGAGAGCTCTTTAAACTTAAAGATTCATTTGTTTCTAGCTATATGAAAGCGTTTTTTCTTTGGTTTATCATCTTCCTCTGTTTGTAACTGTCTTTACATACGATACTATGCAGGTAGCTATAAATGTTTCTGAAAAGAAATCCATGTCTCAGCTATTCGATTAAGTCGGATAGAAGGATCCTATTTTCATGTTCGTTATACAGACAATAGATATTATCAATCCGACTTTTGAAACAGAATCTACAAGCCTAATGTTAGAGCAAAGTTTGGGTATAACCAAATAAATAACGACAAACAAACTATATCATTTGTTTTGATCATTATGACATTGTTATTTATATACACGATAGTGGCCGAGTGATAAAGTACTTGGCATCCGAACCGAGGAATCTCTAGTTTGAATCTCTGGTAGCGACTGGTATTTTGAGCATCGGGATTTTAAAGGGCGCCCTTTTTTGAGTCCACCCAATGCTAATGGCTACTTTGGGGAAGTAATGGTGGTTGATTGTTAACAGTCGGCCATACAAACAGATGACCTTTACATCATCTGACCCATAGAGCTGAAAGAGGTACTTTCTTTTTAGCGAATTTCTTAACGTCACTTTTATTTTTGTTGACCTCTAATTGCCCACATGTTGTGACGTTGTGGGCCAGTGTTGAGGCCTGCTACGTGTGGTCTTGGTCCAACTGAGATTATAATTTAAAGTCAATAACTACGATATTTATTTATTGTAGAGCATGTTTGATTTGAAATAAAAGTTTAATGCTAAAATTAATATTAATGTGTTTGTTAATTTACACTAAGGCAGACACAGAAGAACAAAAAAAATCTACCTCTGTTATAAAAATGTATTATTTTTACAGTTAACTCACTAATAGAGTAGTGACTGTGTGTTACTTGTATGAAAACAAATTACTAAAAGCTTAGTGGTTACATTCTATAAACGTCAGGGTTAGTTGTTACAAAGCTTAAATCAACTCACCCCGTCTGTGTGTCTGCCTGGCCAAAAGTTTGTACACGTTATTTCTCCAACACCCAATCTCGGATCAAGGTGACATTTTGTACAATTATTTCTTTTACCTGACAACACAAGAATCAATTTTAAAAAACCCAATTAGTTAATTAGCTATTGGTAAACAACTACTTTGTTTTGGTATCTTAAACAAGGCAAAGAAATAGTACTTGACTGAAATAGTGGTATAAGCTGAGTTAGTCCCCTTAATACATTGTCGTCAGAGGTTTATTACAAATTTAATTTTATGACTGATCCAAACTAAATGATACACATAATATGAGCTTTGTTTTTGTTTTTTTAAAGTTTAAAAAAAAAATTTGCTTGTAATTATCGTAAATCTTAAATTTATGGTTCACTCATTCATACAATGATTGTATTTATTATTCATCTTAAATGCATTTTAAATGGTGACACGACAAAAGAAGAATGTATGATCAGAAAGCTCCTGGGTTTGGCTATAAATGAAAAGAGAGTAAATAAAGAAAGTGGATATGCTATAAAGAAGGCGTGATATAAAAAGGGTTTGCTATAAAGAAGGCGTAATATAAAAAGGGTTTGCTATAAAGAAGGCGTGATATAAAAAGGGTTGCTATAAAGAAAGTGGTTGTAGTATAAAAAGGGTGTGTTTTTTAAGTGGTTGCTGTATAAAGAGAGTGTGATACCAAGAAAGAGGGTGTGGTATCAAGAAAGAGGGTGTGGTATCACAAAAGGAGGTGTGGTATAAAGAAAGAGGGTGTGGTATCAAAAAAGGAGGTGTGGGATGAAGTGTTGGCGTTGTTTCCTTTTTTAAAAACTTTTTTTGTCCAAATCCATAGTGCAATGATGAAGGGAATTAGACATTCCAACACACGAAATGAAGGCACACATTGAACAATCTCTAATAACTGTACATAGGTGTAAAATGTATCTCTAATTACAAACATTTTGTTCTCTGTTAAAAATGTTTTTATTTCATAAATATTAATATACGTTTTGAAAGTATTTATACGTTTTATGAATGACGACACAGTTTATAAAAGCTGTTTCACACACACACACTTATTTTACATGAAGAAAACGATTTTGTCCTATGCATGTATACTAGCATTACCCACCGGCTACACCCTTTGCTTTGTTCATTTTGCAATGAACCCCTTCTTTTTTCCTTTAGGATACTAATAATACTAATAAGGCCCCAAACGTAGACCTCCCTCATGCCCCCCCCCATACATTCCTGAAGCCCTCTTGTAGCTCTTACGTTCAATAGGACTGGCCGGTCAATTCAAGTGTCACTTCTCTAGCTTCTCCCCGTCACCACTCCTAAAACATAAATATTACAATCACTGACTTTTCATCGGCTTCTTAATTCAATACTAAAGTATTACTAACTAGGATAGGACCTGCGGCCAGCGGACCTTAGTTTGCGAATGACTGATCTAGTGGATTGGATTTATATCTATGTCAAACATTTTTATTTCGCCACTAGAATGGAGAGTTTGAAAATTGGTTTATCAGTTTAGCCGAATATTGATAAGTAATCTAAAATACTATGAAAACGGATTGACCCGACAAAGTTCAAATGTTTCGATTGTGGGAGGAAAATTAAGCATACACTACGGTCTCCGCCATGATCATATGAACATTTATCAAGATTGGTCATCCGGTTTTGATTTCTATGCGGGACATTTGTTGAGTGAAATGGAAGAAAATGTGACACATTAATGAATATCAAAATGTCTTTCAGTCACACAAGTTTTTTCTTTCTGTCTTCATTGATTTGTTGACATTCCTTGCATTGGATGTTTATATATATATATTACAATGATTTGTTGGGTAAATAAAATAAATAATTATACGAGTTGATGTTGAAAAATAAATGAAATGTTAAAAAATGTGTGTTAAGTTGTTTCGAATATTTGTACAATGTAATTTGTTTCTTTCCAGAACGATCAACACATACAGTACCAGTACAAGTGTAAGTAAAAATGATGCATCATAGAGTATGTGTAAGTAATGATGCATCTTGAAACAAGTCTAAGTAATGATGCACCTTAGAGCAAGTCTAAGTAATGATGCATCTGGAGGTAAGTCTAAGTAATGATGCATCTTAAAACAAGTCTAAGTAATGATGCATCTTAAAGCAAGTTTTTGCAGTGACATCGTACGGGAAATCTAAACAAAGACACCTCGTATAAAGCAGGCCTATGTGTATTTGGAGGCATATGCTGCAGAAGTCTTGTTTATGTGTGTCACAGTTACTATTGCCAGAATATAGCACAGGTTTATCTTGCTTTGAATATATTTAAATACGTTCCGAACTCTCTTCTTATTGATTTAGGAAGTGCTGAAGAAGTGCTAATTCGTCGATGGTGCTGAGAGGTGCTAAGATAGTAAACCTTACTTGAAGTTGTCAGCTGATAAGATGAAATAAACTTTACTTGAAGATGTCAGCTGATAGGATGAATTACTGTGACATGCCGGGGATTCTATATCTCTAGATCTAATATTATCTAGTAGATTGAAAAAGTGAAGATCCTTTAATTCAAATATAGAACTTTAATACAAAAACTTGAAATCACAAAATATATTATACAGTAATTATAAAAGTAAACTGTAATAAATATGAAACGTTCAAATTAACAACTAGATTCTAATTCAAAAATAATACATCTTAACCCTTTGAAATTTTCCGATAGACTAAAGAATTTAGATTCTATATTGCGCCTCTTTTTCTCCACCTAGCGTCCGTTTTCTTATTTCCGGTGGCGTAACCATAAATCATAGTTTTCTATCTAATGACAAGCGCGTCTTTGGTTTGAGTGACAGATGTTATTACGTCATAGGAATTTCCAGACTTAAACTATAACCTTGAACTAAGTTTAATTTAAATAATTAAATATATTTGTTTAAATAATAAAATATTGACAATGATACGTGACAATGTGTATCACCAAGTCAGCTAACTCCTCCTCTGTTCCTGCCAGACCATACAGTCAAAGCGCAAGTTAGTAATTCTTCGTCCTCCACTGATTACCTTCAAGAGCATCGCCCATTATCCTTTCAAAGGCAGCTATTGAAAAGTGTTGGGGGAAAGTGGGCAGCCTTGTCTTACTTCAACTGTGGGTTTAAATCAGTCCCCAATGTTATTGTGAAGTACACTACCCTAGTGGCCTGCTTGGAAAGATTCTGGATTCTTTTTAAAAATTAAAATTTTAATCTAAAGTTTTTATTTATGCCGTACTTTTCCAAAGTCACCTAGAGTACCCCATGCCAGAAAGCCTTCTTGAAATCAACAACCCTATGGTATGCAAATTAATGCTGAAAAAAAAACACAACATTATGACAAATGGTCAACATGGATTTAAATTTGACATCAGTATTGGAAGAAATAAATTATTGGTCAGTGTCAGTAGTTTTTAATACCTATTGCTATTGTTTTAGATGTAGGAACCAAACCTGAACTACTGGCTAGAATTGCAAAGTCCAGACCTAGTAAGCTCAAAACAATCTGGAAAGACAAAGACATTTACCTCGACTCTAAAATCCGACTGATTTGCTCTTTGGTCATGGCAACATTTTGTGGTGACCGGTCATTTCATCCCTGGTCACTTCTTGTATACTTTGCAAATCTTATACGCTAACTTCAGAACTAGAAGGGATCCTAGCAACGGAAGTGAGATGCTATAGAACTAAAGGGGATCCTAGCAACGGAAGTGAGATGCTATAGAAGAATACTAGATATCACCTACAAAAACGCAACACAAATGAGGCTTAGGCTATTGGGGCCACGATGACCTGCTGACCATTGTCCTAAAACGCAAACTAAAACGTCATGGTCTTACTATTTTCCACTTTTCCTTACGCCGTTGTACCCTTGGGCACCACCACATATAACCTACCAACCGTCTTCCTCAATTCCTCCCTTTTCCCCGCTTTTTTCCTTTTTTTAGGCCCTTCCATTCTTGTATGTCTTTCCATCGCTTTCTCTGCCTCATTTTTTTCCTACTACTGTTCCTTGAAGGAAGGTCTTTGATAGCACTGTGGACCTTGTGATATGAGCATATTGATCTCATATAGTTTAATAAGCTACTATTTTCCTATTGTGTACTGTAATGCATTCAGTGCTCGTGGGCTTGGGGTCAAGAATAAGACAGTGGGCCTCCTTCCTTAGATTGAGCATAACAAAAACAAATCAAGCCATTTTGCATGTAAAAGTACTTTTTAAACAAGAGAAAGAAAAAAAATGCCTTTTTAAAAAACGACAATATCTCCTTTATACACCTTATAGAGCGATTATTTTGTTTTTAACAACTAATGAAAGTTAGATTAAAAAAACAAGCAAAACATTTTTAAAATATTGTTTAAAAAAGACAATACCTCGAGTATACAACTTAAAATAAAAAGAAATAATTAAAAAAGAATTAATATTAGGTTCAAACTGAGTAACGAACATCGTCAGCTGCTTAAACCAACGATGTTACCCACTTGGCCAGCGGGCAATGCTAACTTGTACAACGGCCTATGTTGCTGCAAGTAAAAAAAAATATTTTTCTATAATGGAAGTTTCGAAAGTTCTATAATATAGAGTTATATATAGTTATATACTATACTATACCTAATATAAAACCATAGACTGAGATATAGTACTATATATATATATATATATATATATAGGTCTTTGATGTTTATATATATTTAGGTAGGTGCTGCTGTACACACAAAGTATCAAACATTAAAAAAAAACAACAACAGGTTAGTTTCTTGTGTAACTCTTTTCGGTAGATCTTAATTGCATCTCTATAAGAATGTTTATAATACAATAGATATATCCTGTATAAATGCGTTAATAGCATAGATCTATAAGAATTTTTACAATACAATAGATATATCCTGTATAAATGCGTTAATAGTATAGATCTATAAGAATGTTTACAATACAATAGATATATCCTGTATAAATGCGTTAATAGTATAGATCTATAAGAATGTTTACAGTACAATAGATATATCCTGTAAGAATGCGTTAATAGTATAGATCTATAAGAATGTTTACAATACAATACCTATGTCCTGTATGAATGCGTTAATAGTATAGATGTATAAAAATGTTTACAATACAATAGATATATCCTGTAAGAATGCGTTAATAGTATAGATGTATACAAATGTTTACAATACAATAGATATATCCTGTAAGAATGCGTTAATAGTATAGATCTATAAGAATGTTTACAATATAATACCTATATCCTGTATGAATGCGTTAATAGTATAGATGTATACAAATGTTTACAATACAATAGATATATCCTGTAAGAATGCGTTAATAGTATAGATGTATACAAATGTTTACAATACAATAGATATATCCTGTAAGAATGCGTTAATAGTATAGATCTATAAGAATGTTTACAATACAATAGATATGTCCTGTATGAATGTGTTAATAGTATAGATCTATAAGAATGTTTACAATACAATAGATATATCCTGTATGAATGCGTTAATAGTATAGATCTATAAGAATGTTTACAATACAATAGATATATCCTATATGAATGTGTTAATAGTATAGATCTACATATTATAGATAGATGGGATGCAGTAGATTTAAGTTAATACGTTAAGTAGTATGTAGGTCTTACTCTAGAAAGTCTTCGTCAACTATCATTTAATTTAATTTTTTTTCGGTGTTATTGCTACTTGAGACATCGCCTAGTGTTGTTGGTGGTTGGTAATCTAGTGGAGTGGAGCTGTGGTTGAACAAACTCGAACCGATATCCGCGAGTCCTTAAATGTTCAAACCAAACAACAGAACAATTGGTATAAAATAAGCTTTATGAACAGAACAATTAGTATAACAAAGCTATATGAACAGAACAATTCGTATTAAATAAGCTAATCCGGCCCTTTTTGAACATAAAGAGGGGAACTGTCCACGTCGTCAAATTCACCACCCGCCATCTCTTTGTCCTACATCTGTTCTTTTCAGGTCAGCTTTTTCTCCAGACCCAGGGTGGCTAAGGAGCTGCATCTTGAAGTGTTGGCGATGACCGAGAACGTGAGTGGGGCTCATTGAAAGCCAGGGATCGAGAATACGTTCTTCAAACTGGAAGTCTGAGAAGTTCGTAGCTAAGAATGAATCAACGGAAGTATAAGGAGGGAGTCGAGATGGTTGTCACGTTCTATTTTCTTTTCCTGGCAGAAAACAACCACAGTTGTAAGCGTTCTTTAGCTTTGAAAGTGAACTACAGAAACTACTTCCTGGTTTACTGGTTGACATCTTTGTCATCTTAAATAACTTAAATGTCCAACACTTTTGCGAAACAGGATTTTCCAACTTGTTAAATACAGACGAAAATTTGCTGCAGAAGTTGACATTCGTTCTGATCTTGCAAATGTTGCAAAGACTGATCTAGAGTTCAACAAGCCCAACCTCTGCATTGAAGTTGGCTTCTTTAAAAAATTGTCGCAACAATTTTGTAGCAATATAGGATACGGTTGCCCGACCTCTATGCTTCGTCAGGCTTTTGAAATTACTGCATAAGAATAAAACATAAATATGGCGAATACGCAATTGAAAGTCATAAAGATAAAATGTCATTTATTTGACATTTACCTATAAGCAGAAATCTATAGCAAATTTGTCACCAAACCTACAGCTCTGGCATTTCAGACAAAAAGAAAAAAAAATAATGACGTATTTTTTACGTTAGCAAAAACACAGATGATTTTACGGTTGATGATCGCCGCATAGCAGGCAATCGCAAAAACAGGTCGCGGGACGACTAATACGGCTGAGAACCGCTGACTTTTATACATACCTACACAACATCGTTAATGTCGTAGCGCATCTAAAAAATGGCAAGGTACATAATCGGTGTATTACTCCCACATTTCATTGATCAGAATAGTTATCCATCTGAAAGTAATGTTCTATAAACATTCTTAAAATATATATTTGTTGTTTTTTCCCCCTCTTCAGTTTCGCAAACCCATTTGCGACCTACATATTTTATCACATTATATACAGACAAAGCCGTTGTCCGCCTGGGCCTATATTACGTTATACGTTCGTATAATAATAATATAATGCCGGAGTCACTCTGTCAAAGGACATGTCCCATAAATCTCATTCGACGCTCGGTCACAGGCTCAATAAGAGGCCGAGTCCCAGTTCGGCGTAGGATTTCTCCGTCTCAGCCCATTTTGTATATCCACATTTTCTCTTTAGGCAACGCTAAAAATTAATTCTTTCTCTCCGTAATTATTTACCACAGTTTGGTGGAATCAACGTTGGTATCTTCTGTTGGGAGAGAAAGAGTTAAATAATAATCCTTTTTTTTTTTTTGGCTCACTACATCAATGGATCCAGAAGTTCCTTGTTCTTACAGTGCGAGCTATAATACTAACTATAACTACCGCATCACAAACCAAGAGATTAGATATAGGGTTACTGCAGCGATTGGACCCCATGATGACCTGCTAACTAGCGTAAAAAAACGCAGGCTTAAAATCTATGGCCATATTACAAGATCTTCGAGGCTCGAAAAGAACTTCCTTCAGGGAAAAGTACCCGGAAAAGAAGAGGCAGAGAAAGCGATGTGAGGACAACATAAAAGAATGGACCGGCCTGCCATTGAAAGAGGTTCTAAGGCAAAAGACAGAGAGGAATGGAGAAAGACGATCGATGAGTCTTAAATGGTCCAAAAGACTTAACACTAAGGGAGAGTTAAAATGGTAAAGGTAAACTACCATCAATAACTGCGAACTGAAGTACAGCCGCTAAGGAGTATCACCAAAAAAAAAAAGACTCCAAAGCATATCCATAGGCCTTAACAATATGCTGGCTTAAGAGCACTCTTTGAACAGACAGAAACTATGATAAAAACGCATGACATGGAAACCTTACAACTTCATAATAAGAAAGTGGAAGGTCAAATAAATGTTTTGCATCAGACAAAAATTTGACCATTTGGAGATGATTGCATTCTTGTTTTTAACATCTTTCTAAATTTAGAACAAACAGGGTGTTATACTTTTCCAAATAAAAGATAAAACATAGACATGAGAATGTCATTGAAGCATGTAAAGTTTCGTTCTCAGAAACGTGACAATTATTAAAGGCAATAAAAAAAAAGCAATAGTAATACAAGCTTTTTTTTGTTTATTTAAAGGTCAAAGTAAATAGTCAACTTTAACAATAAAATATCAATTAAGGCGATATAAAATATACGTTTTGGTGGAGTTTTTATGTGAAAAAATTGTTTAAAAAAATATTGAAGAATTAAGATGTATTAATTGGATTTTCTGGAAAACTATAAACAGGGCCGGTTTTGGGTAATAGTGCGCCTCAGTGAAGAGGAAAATAAAAACACAAAAAAAATAAATAAATTTATATCTAAATCAACAAATAAATAAATATATTTAAATATCGCAATTAAGGAAGTGTTTGCAAACAGTGTTCTGATAGCGTTTCGTAAGTTTCACATACACATTCATGCAGATGTCGTAAAGCTTCAACCAAAAATCACCTTTTCGTGTTTCGATGGGATCAAAGTCTCCAATAAATTGTGAACAATCCAGAGACTGGACGATATTTCGTTCGATATTTATACTTGCCAGACTGTTCATGCATTCTTGTGTCAAAGTCGTTCTCAATTAATTTTTGATTAATTTTAACTTGGAAAAAGGCGTCTTTCACCCGAAGTAACAGTGATCGGAATTGTCAATGCTGCAAGAAGGGCTATAGCACCCTTTGGAACAGAAGTATTCAAACCATAATCATAAATAAAAAGTAGAGAAGTCTGAACAGCATCTGGAACAATGTTAGAAAATATTTGCACTTGGGTCTTTGCCAAATAAAATGATTTCGAATTGAGTTCAATGAGACTATTTTTGTTCACCACGATTGGAGACGTCCACACTCGCTCCGTTATTTTATCCATGGCCTCTGCATTTCTGCAAATTCAGATCTTTAACCCTATATCGCGGCCTTTTGCAAATTTGCTACAAAGCCAAAAAGTCGAATTATTTATTTATTTATTATTTTTAAATGAAATTTTTTATATTTCCGATACTGTAAAGCGAATTGAATTTGTAGACACTTCCTTTTCTCTCTTGATTTTAGTAGAACAGAATGTATTTTGCAAATAAAATGTGCTCGGTTTTTTTTTTTCGGACTGATACAGCATTAAATTCTCATTAGTTTACCCACGGCGTAGGTTCTCTGAATCCCAGAAAAGCTTCAATACAGGAATTCTGATAGCGAGCTCTCAAGTTGTGTCGAAAATGCGGAGAAGTTTTATCAGCAAGTCTAGTAGCATGATACATACTGCTTCCGGATAAGTTTTCTGCATCTCCATCTGTCTGCTAGTTGTCTAGCTGGCAGATGTTGATCCACTCTTAGGTTTCATTCAAAACAAGTTAGTACAGACAGCACCCATCTTAGGCTTAGTGGGCCTTCATTAGCCATTATTTCGGCAGCGTTTACTGGGCGTTTCCAAAAGGTTCCATAGACAAACCTAAGTGCTTGGGAGGCCGTGCTCGTGGGTCCCGTTGGTTTTATCCTTACATCCTTGTTCAATTGTACATTCCATTAATATATCAATCCCGCACTCCCAAAGCAAACCAGATTGCTAAACTTTATCATAACAGATCAATAAAGACTTTTGTCTTTAAAACTGCCTTGCTCTTTAAAGAGATTCATGAACATCAATTTCGGCCTCTAGTTTTGTCATTCACAGGTAATTGAAAAATACTTATAATCAGAATAGCCAGTGTTAATTAAATCGTAAAATTTATGTATGTCCCTCAGTTCAAATGTTTGGCTTTTATCTCAGTGGGCTGAAAGAGGCATCAAATTAATTATCAAGTCCGATCCATCCTGGCAAAAAGTAGTCATCTTTTTCAAATCAAATCAAATGAATTAGGCAGTATGAATATTTAAAAATAGATGGTAATTCCGTTGGCTAACCAGGCTGTCCACCAGCCAAAGGTTCCTCCTGAGATAATCATGTGATCGCAGCTAGCCAATAGCGCTAAATGGAAGCTTGGCTACCCCTGTGGCAATATGCTAACACTGCTATCATTTAAATTCTCCTGGCACCAATTCAAATCGTCGCTGGCCACTAGAAATGTCACGTTTTTCTTTCCAAGAAGCGTCTTCATTGTAGACATTGCTTTCTCGAAGTAGGTCAACCTCGGAATTTCCAATGACGTAGCACGCGTATGACACTTGACAGGAAAATTATTTGATTGGTGGTAGAAAATGATTTCATTGGTTAAGCCAAGTGTTAAACCGGAAGTTAGAAAAAAAGGCACCATCGAGAAGTCGGTCTGGAATGAAAATCTTGTAGACATAAGACGTATTTTTAGTTTTGAGTTAGAATCAATAGAGACAAGTTTTGTACTTTTATTAGGTCTAGTAGAAATCTGAATATATTCATTATTGACCTATTTATGAAGTTATTCATCTGATACAGTTTACTATTGTTAAATACTCTACTATATGTTTAATGATTCTCAGTTGATAAATTATAGTTCTGTATTTGATTTAAAAAGGATCTTCATTCATTGAATCTCTAAGATAGTATTTAGATCTAGAGATATACATCTATAGAATCCCCAGGCATGTCACAGTAACTTCTTGTAACATCTGACATTTCTAGAAAGACTTCTTCAACAAGAACAACTTTAGCACATTCTAGCACCTTCAACGATCAAGAGAGAAGAAGACCTGTGACAATGGCTCTTGTATTTAAAAATTTAAAAAAGAGGGGGATGTTCCACCCATAACACACAATATAAAAGCATGTGAAAAAAAATCAAAAGGCTTAGCCGGTGTGCAATTCAAGTCTCGTATTTTTTTTTTGCTAACCTGAAAGGTGGTTGACGTTACAGAGGTGCCCCACGAAACGCTTTATAGACTAGCTCAGGCGCCAATATGCTTTAATTGGCATAGAAGAGAGCATCTGGTTGCATGCGGCTTCAGAACGAGACAGCTGGAGGTCACTTACAAAGGCCGCGGGATACACATCTGACACCAAAGAAAATCCGCTGCCGAGGACAGACGCAGACAGCGAAAAGAAACTCTAAATCGACCAGCGGACATTGCTATGCCTCCACTGTGTGGCAAAATATGTACTTCACAGCTGGGGCCGCGTAGCCACGGGAAATTCTGCATTTCTAATTAATCTTCGGACCCGAATAATAGCCTTATATATCTATTGCTCTTTTTTGCGAAAGTAATTTATTTTATTTTATAAATGTATCTATATCTATATCTATATCTATATCTATCTAACTATCTACCTATCTATCTATCTATCTATCTATCTATCTATCTATCTATCTATCTATCTATCTATCTATCTATCTATCTATCTATCTATCTATATATATATATATATATATATATATATATATATATATATATATATATATATATATATATATATTTAAATTAACTTAATACGTTTATCACAACATTAATTACTTTTGAAATGAATGTAATAACTGTCAAGAAATGTTTTTCAGGTGGACTCACTTTAGAAACATTAGTGACCTTTTTGGAGAAGAACCAAACTTTACCTTCTATGATTTTGTGACAAAAGTGGCCTATATAAATACAACTGGGATGACAGAATCAGAATATCAATCTGTTGGTGGTGATTATGTGGTGAAAATCTCTCACCTCTATGATTACAGAATTGAAAGTATTCATGTCACACTTAAAGACAAGCCTGCTCCAGACGATATATCTGGCCAATCAAATTTAGTTCCCAGGATTTACCTCACCTATTTGACAACAATGACTATGACGTTCTTACTGCAATCGCTTGAAACCTTTACTTTTAAACTGTGTCAGATATATCAAAAAATCATGAATCAAAATATCTAAAGTAAATGTTGACACAATCATTCCCAAAGATGCCTTCAAAAAATATAAAAAATATGTTATAGATAAAAATTTGAATTGGTACTTCCCGTAATGGTGTACAATTTTTGTTTTATTTTTTTTCTATTTCATTTGTACGATTTACTATTTTGGTTTTGAATTCTTCCATAATCCAATAGAATAAATCATAAAACTAATCCTCTAATACAATTTAAAATACTTGAATCTATTAATCCAATACAATGATTAACAAATGCAAATACTAATGAATGACAGCACTGAAGCCAAACCAATGGTGCCTTTTAACTCTTTCTCTCCTAACTGACGATACCAGCGTTGAATAAACCAGAATGTGGTAAATAATTACGGAGAGAAAGAGTTAACAAAATCAAATTTGTGTCCTCTTCGCGTAGTTACGAGCTTCTTTCCTTTGTAACACCTTACAAGACGAGACCAGATAGTTCTTAGAAAAATATGTTACTGTCAAAGCAAAACTTGAAGTGTAGAAATTTCCGACCCTTGACGTCAAACAAATATCTTAAATTATATCATTCGAAACAAAAACGGTGAAGGAAAGTCCAATTCAGCCTACAGATTTCTTACATGAGTTTACAAACAACTATTCTCACATTCAAGTGGACAATATTCTTCCAAGGCGTTATAACTAAATAGCGTCCCCTTCTTTATTTTGCACATTATCTTAAAATTCATTGGTGAATCTAAAATGTAGACATGAATTTTAAAAACAACTCCTATAATTTTCCTAGAAATTTGACAGTATATATATATATACTTGAAAGGTGGTGTAACATGCTGATGTGTAATGCTGTAGAATGCTGAGTTCGTGCGTCCTGGAGCTACACCTAGCACTTTACAAACATAAATAATACAGATTGACGTATGTCTAACTTTAACAGACAAAATTGACGTGAATTAAATAATGTTTGTAAACTGTTTTACATGTTTCGGATGTTCCTTCAGAGTTGAAGATAGTTTACTTCCTAGTCCGAACCACCCGCAGGACGACGGGGGATGGAAGCGGGCAGGGTTTGAACCCTCGACCGTCGATAAATCCGAACGACAGTCCAGCGCGCAAACCGCAGGACCAGGCAGCCATAATAACAGTATACTGCAACTTCATAGTAGTTACACGAAGATAATCCAATGTACTGACATCTAATTACATCCGCATCATCGTGATATAAAATAGACTCAAATTTCATTACTGAATCTTGTCCGCATCACAGCATGTAACAAAATATGTGTACAGCTCCAAGTACAACAAACTAATACTAAAATATCCGTACTCTCTCTATCCCAGAGACGACTGCTACTAAATATATGTGTACTGTCTCTCATCCCAAAAAAGACTCCAACTGACCAAAAGTGAATTTAGTCATTCTTACTTCCTGTTTCTATGTCAGAGGTTTCTCGTGCTTTTCACCTCTTGAACCAAGGTAAATGAATAATAGTTAATGTCAAGCGAGACTGTGACCGGTGATTGACGTAACAGAGGTGCCCCACGGAAACGCTTTAAAGACCAGCTTAGGCGCAAACTTGCTGAAACTGACATAGAAGAGAGCACCTGGCTGCAGGCGGTTTCAGAACGAGACAGCTGGAGGTCACTTACAAAGGCCGTGGGATACACATTTGAGACCAAATGAAAATCCGCTGCCGAGGACAGACGTAGACGGATGGCTGCCTGGTCGTGCGGTTTGCACGCTGGACTGTCGTTCAGATTTATCGATGGTCCCGGGTTCAAACCCTGCCCGCTCCCATCCCCCGTCGTCCTGCGGGAGGTTTGGACTAGGAAGTAATTATCTTCAACTCTGAAGGAACATCCGAAACATGTAAAACAAACGGCGAAAAAAAAATCTTATTCGACAACCGGTGGACAATGGCTAACGCGTGCCCTAGATGTGGCAAAAATATGTGGGTCCTCATTAATCTTTGGACTCGAATACAAGCCTTATTATATATTTACGTATGTATTACTTGTGATTCTTCGACTAATAATAAGAGAGACAATCTAGTGCGTTTTTTTTTAGTGAAGAACGTTCAATACTAGGTTAAGCCCCTTGTTCGTTTAGTTTTGTAGCTTAGTATCCTAGAAATAAGGTAAAGTTGCTCAGTTTTTTTTTTTTTTGGACTTTAACGCACGCGCTTGTGTGTATAATTATTAGTATACTTTCTTTTTTACCTTTTTATATTAACTAATCAGTCTAAATTCTTATTGAGCGATTAAACTACTATAATTTCATGTTGAAAGAAACAAGAATTCTTATCATTGTGAACTAGTGGAATATTGTTCCGTGTTAAATAACAGAATTTAATATTTTCCCTAAAGTTACAATCTATAGTTTTTAAACTTCTACAAGTCAAGTGTTAGTACTTTATGTTGCAGTTTAAATACATAGTACATGAAATAAAAGTCAATTAAATGTATGCTAGGATGTGAAACTTGCATTTCTGAAAATGCTGATTGTAATAACAGTTGTAATTATGTTCCTTGAAACCTTTGGTGTATGGAAGCTCTTATCCTACGCTCTGAATGAAAGCAATCTTTCTGTTTAAAGTTGTTCCAAGCAAATACAATTTCGTTGTACCCGCCATTGAAATGTCTTCTTGAGAAACAGATTAGTTCATGTTTCCCCACCAGAGCAAGAAATGAACTCATTTGGCATTCCATTCTTATAATATTTAATGCAAGTTGTAATTATGTTCCTTGAAACCTTTGGTGTATGGAAGCTCTTATCCTACGCTCTGAATGAAAGCAATCTTTCTGTTTAAAGTTGTTCCAAGCAAATACAATTTCGTTGTACCCGCCATTGAAATGTCTTCTTGAGAAACAGATTAGTTCATGTTTCCCCACCAGAACAAGAAATGAACTCATTTGGCATTCCATTCTTATAATATTTAATGCAACATAGTCATTTACTAATTGAAGCAAATAGTCAAGCAAACAGCCAAATAGTCAAAGAAGTAGCCAAATACTGAACCAAAATAAATAGGCAGTCAAATAATGAGCCAAAACAAATATCCAAATAAATAGTCCAAATATTAAACCAAAACAAATAGTCAAACAACTAGTTAATAATTAGGAATTTATAAAAAAACAAAAACACATTTTAAGCATACGTAATTTGTGTTACAATTATAGTTGAATACAACAGATTAGATGTTATGGTGAGATCTTCAGCTGCCAATTAAAAGTTCTACATGTAATAATGTAGTGTTACAATGTAATTTGATGGTTAATATGTTGATATGGTTAATATGTTGATATAATATTGCAAATTAAATTTGATGGCCCAACGTTGGCCCAACGTCTAAATTGTCCTGAACATCCTTGTCTACGTGTAGAAAGAATCTTCGATACGTAATATAACAAATTAATCTTCAATTAGAAATCATCCAAAAATTGAACACACACCATTAACACACAATATAATTTAGTTTCAATAAAAGATTAACAAAAGTAGACTGAACATGAAGCTTGAAACTTATTAACCAATCTCTCTGATAGTCTTCTCTAATATTTATACTCTGTTTAAAATTACAATCTTCGATAGAAAGAATCAGATATATTCCACAGAAAGAGATTCACATATATTTTATAACTTCTTTGGATATTTTTAGTTCTAACTGAAAATTGCTGTTGTTTCTCGAAATGTAAACATATATTATTTATACAATGAAAACAAACTTAGCACTTATTATTAGGTGACAATTAGACTAGTTATTTAAACAGTATATGTTATATATAGATATATATTATGTCATACAAATCAAGCTAACACTTCATAATTAAAGCTGATAGCACAACCTGGAGACGAGGGATGTGATCTATTAGCGCATTTTTCAACAATTGTAAAAACTTCTAGAACCATGTCTGAAATTTGGACATTTTAAATATTCCGAGAAAGACATTCATGTCGTCATAATAAATCTGGCCTCTCACTTTGCCATTTCCAGATGTCTAAAAAAAACAGGAGTTGTAATTAGCAGGCACCTAGTTTTCAAGTCCAATCCATCCTGGCAAATAGTAATCGTCTTTATCAAACCCTCTGTCTAATTGTGTATTAGGTAGTATGTAGTTCTTAAAATAGATGGTAATTCCATTGGCCAGCCAGGCTGCCCACCAGCCAAAGGTTCCCCCTGAGATTATTACGTGATCGCAGCTAGCCAATAGCACTAAATGGAAGCTTGGCTCCCCCTGTGGAAATATACTTACACTGCTATCATTTAAATTCTCCTGGCACCAATTCAAATCGTCGCTGGCCACTAGAAACGTCACGTTTTTCTTTCCCAGGAGCGTCTTCATTGTAGACATTGCTTTCTCGAAGTAGGTTCCATTTGGCACTTCAAAGCCTAATTTTATATTTTTGGGGTCAAGGAAGTCCCCTCGTCTAGCGTGAATCCCGACAACGGCGTGGTTCAGGAACTTCTTCCGATGAGCTGCGAGGATGGTCTGCACCTTTTCCTGTAGCGGGACGCTGAAGGTGAACTCGCGTCGAATCTCTGCTTGGATGTGCTGAAAATATTTCCAGCTTTGGAAAGAACCCCTCAGCGTCAAGTTCTCTTCTGGAAGGTGAAAGAATGTTGGTACAAACTTTGTGTGGCTACCTACTATGTAAATGACTCGCCAACTGCGTTTAGAAAAATGAAAAAAAAAAAAGAAATGTTTGCATATTAATAATTATATTTTTTAATCATGTATTTTATTTTTATTTGATAATGAAAATATGAATTTTAAGGGGGATAATACTTTAAAATGAAACAAAATGGAAGAAATATTCAAAGCTCACTACATGACAATAAGTATGATATTTTGAGAGCTAATATGAAAAATTCTAGTTTTGAGTTATATGTCCATGTTATAAATTATCATAAAACAAATCTTATATCTTACCCATTGGAACTGATGTTTGGTTTAATAAATGAGATTTGGAAATCTTTTCCTAAGCCTATTTTGTCACTTATAAAAGGCACCCTATTTTGCGCCCTGGCCAGACCTACCAGCGAGGCGTAGATGAACAAGTGGTTGCCTAATCGCCCGCCAAATAAAGATGTCAGGTAGATGGTTGAATTGGGCGTGTTACTGATTGTGGCTGGGCAATTGGCTAGCGGGGGGCCATTTATCTCCCCCTGATCCTTGCTGCTGACTGGACACTTCGCCGTGGTGCTATCACTGGTAGATGTAGTTAAAACTTCTTTGTCCACCATTGTGGGGTTGGCTTGTGAAATTCTATTTTCACGTCCAACAGAAAGACTGTCATTTAAGTCTTCGGTAACGATGTTTCGGTGGTCACAGCGGCTTGCAAATAGAAATTTAGCGTTGTAACTGGAAGCAAGAAGAAACTATCACTTACATATATAAACGTGAAGAGCTCAACCTTTTGTAATTCACAACAAAATAAAGCAAACTTCAAAAACATACTTTCAATAAATTAGAACAAGCATAATGCATACATAATATACTACTTTTACAACTATTTACAATTTATATCGAATAAGAGTATGCATGCATTTTAGAGGTAAATATGGTTTTAAATGTACATATAAAGTTCTTGCCATTAAATAAGCCTTTTTAAAAAGTATTTTTACAAAGTTTATATCAACTGTTTGTATGTATGGTAAAAAACTTGTACACGTTATTTCTGTGAAACCCAATCTCGGATCAAGCTGACATTCTGCACAATTATTACTTTTACCTGACAACACAAGAATCAATAAAAAAAAAACCCTAACCAATCAATTAAGTAGTTATTGGTAACTATTTTGTTTCGTATCTCGAACAAGGGCAAGAAATTGTAATTGACGGCAGTAATTGTATAAGCTGAATTATTCCGTTTTACAGGTTGCTGCTTTAAAGGATTGAAACTATGGATAGATAAATATAAAATCTTTTTTTTATAAGCACCTCATTAGCAGAGTGGTAAGTATGTTGGCTTGAGGAGGCTTGAGCCATGAGTTACAATTCAGGTCGTTCCTATTCTTTTTTTAATAAATGCTTTTAAAAAGCATTTACGATCAAATTGTCTCAGAAAGTCCTTTCTGTCTTCCCCATTCTTTCTCCACGCCGCCCCCCCCCCCCCCCCCCATTTCCCCAACTGATCCAGATAAATGATAGAAATCATGGTGTCATTGGAAAAGCTAAAAGCATGAAATAGCTCACAGATTTATTTTTGTTTGTCTTGATGTATTACAGATTTAATTACATGTCTGATCCAAACTAACTGACATCATTACACTTCGTATAAGCTTTGCTTTTTTTAATGTGTTCCTTGTTATATTTTGCTTGCCTTTGGTTTCAGAAAGAAAACACTCTGAATGTACAAAAATATTCCCATTTTAAGAAAACGCTTTTGTAGACTGTTATTTTTTAATTTACCTATTAAAATGTGCAATATGCTTAACCAGAGCCAAAGACCCACTCCCTCCCCCTCTGGAAACTTTACCAACGACTTCGTCCAGCATCAAGAAATGAGAAAGTGGCCTCTCACCAAACCCTTTGTCCTTAGTTCAAGTATCAACTAGATCAGCGTTTCTCAAACTTTTTAGCTCTACCACACCGTTTTATTTAGTTCACTATATGTGGCCACCTCTCTGACAAATTTTCATTAGTATATTTAGAGTAACTTTTATTTGCTAATACCATAAAATATTATATAATGTGTATTGCCAAAGCCTAATATTGAATCATTAAACACTAGGTAAGTATATTACGAGTAATTCATGTCTCTTCTTATCATTATATCACTACTAAATTTTTGCAATTCCTCTTATCAGCTTAAAAATTCTTCATGGGTTCAAAAAAAAACCTGTGTGGGTGTACACGGATCTTAAAAAGAAAAGATAAACGATTTTCCTAGAAATTGAACAGAATATGTATATCTTTGGGGAAAATATTACTAGCTGATTGGCCATATCGGAAAAACACTGGTTAGACCGTTATAATTTTTCAAAATATAATGGTTTAACAATTCTCGTTATTAGCGTGACGCTCCAAAAGCTTTGATGCACGTTCGTGGAATTTCAACTTTTGGATTTTTTTTTATTCCATTCATGAATAGCATGGAAGTAAAAAAAAAAAAAAACATTGTTTCTATTGAGAAACTTATGGAGAAAAAAATATCAGAGGTTTATATCCTAAGCTAATCACAACTTGCTAGATTTAGTAATGCCACTGATTCAGGCAGCCTGTTTCTTGCATTAGGAAATAAACGAAAATTTAAATAATTTTGTTTTAGACTATAAAATGTGCCTTTATCTTTGTGTCTTTCTGAGTATTTTATTGGTTTGTGTTTTGTTTTTAATTTGCAAGTTTTAGTTCACACAGTTCAGTGTTTCATCATTATATCTAATTTACTTCTTAACTCTTTTGTCATGGAATGCATTTATTGTAAATATATTATATAAATGTAAGAAGTATTTGCTGATACATAATATGGTCCCGGCTTCATTAACTCTTTCTACCATCGTTGATTTTGACCTCATTAAATTAAATAATGTTGACTTTTTAAAATTTAATTTTGAATTATGCAAAAAGAACATGCATTTCCCTTTAATTCTATACCCAAAACAACAGTTTCTGATAACAAACAATGAAGTTTTTGAAGCCCAATCATAACAGGGTAGTAAAATATAATGAGCAAAATGAAGAATTCCTTGCAAAAAGTGGAAAAATAATTTCGGAGAGAAAGAGTTAACACTTAGATTACAATTTTACTGTTCACTCGCTACTTACAATGTTACCGAAATTATAAACAATAAGTTGATGCAGCAAACGATAACAAATTGTATGCGTTTCATTCCTTTTTGTCTCTAGTCTTCAAGCTGACACAACACAAGAAACTAGATTCTCTTTCGTTTCTGAAATAAATAAGAAAAACACATTAAAAAAATAATTAAAACCAACAAAGCATGCACGAAGTGTAGTTGTATTAATTAGTTTGGATTAGTAAAAGGTCTTGACCAGCAACACTAAATCTGTGCGATAATTTTTTTTTTTACAAAGCCTTTATATGAACTCACTCTGTATGTTCGTCCGTCTGTGTATTTGTCTGCTAAAAGAAAAGTTTGAACGTATTTATTCTCCCGTTTCCCATTCTTGGACCAAGTTGAAACTTTGCACAATTATTCCCTGGACCTGACTGTACAAGACAAGGCAGACCTCCTCTCAAATGTTTCATAGCAACCATTGTTTATTTATGGTAACTTAGACTCTAAAATATTTATTACTTAAAATAAAAAAAATGCAAAATAATTATACGAAAGAAAATAGAAAACTTAATTAAGATATTGTTGAAATTTTCTGTACAGTATAACCAGGACATAATCACTGCAAATTACCTTTTAAAAAATATTATTACTAAACAGACCGAGCTGCATTAATTTGTTTTTTTTTTACTTTTCGTTTCAGTATCCTTATTGTAATAATTTTTCAGATTTTTTCCCTTTTTAACACTTTATTTTTGAAATTCATCATTTAAAAATGTATTATGGACTAGGGGCTGCTGGACATCCTATTTGAAGCTAGGTTGCAAAATATGAAAGCCAACAGTCAATTAGAAGCTTAATAATCAGTGTTGAAAACTTTAGTATAAAAATATATTCCGTATTGTGGCGACTTTATTGCACCTAATTGTTATTTTAAAAAATATGTTCAGTCAACCTAATTTCAAGGTCATTTTAATACAATTATGTAGAAAAACAATTCCTAATGTAAAATTAAGAAAATTAGGGTCTCTTAATTGCTACCTTCGTCGCTTATCGAGGGAGCTGTTCAGGAGCTCCCCAACGAGTGCAGATATCTGTAAGTCTCCTACAAGATTAACGTATATTCGCTTAGTCCTTGGTTGACTTAAAGAATAAGCCTTCTTGATAAGTAGATTGATCTTGCTTAACACTATGGAATGGCCAGAGCTGCAGTCTGTGCTATGGGATGAGCGGGTGTAAATGATACTTTTTCAGATCCATCCTCCGAGTGATACAGACGTCAACCGTTGAGCGTGTTATACGTGAAAGCCTTTATGACATTCATTACCAGAAAAGTATGTGTCTGTTATTCCCAGTTCAAAAGTGTTACATAACTCAAGTAGAGCCCTATCTCAAGAGTTAACAATAGAATGAAAAATCAACTTCATTTTTAATATTTGTCTTTTTTTTTTTTTTTTTTTTTTTTACAAATACTAGTGAATAGTGTATATATATATAGAGTGTGTGTATTTTTATTGTAAAAAAATGCTTGCATTGTAAATGAAAAAAAAATTATTAAACGTTTCGCTTTCATAAAAGAATAAATTAATAGCTGCATCGGAGATTTGAAAGGTCTAAAATATTATGATATCGGATTTTCAATACCGTTTCTAGTTTTGACATCCAAGCGGCACGGACAAACAGACAGGCAGATAGACCAAAAAAAAAAAAAAAAAACCCAAGTAAAATGACTATTTCCTTTTCGGAGGCCAATAAAAATATTTTAAACAGTTTCGTTTTTGTAATTTAAAAAATCACACATCCTGTTTAAAAATTTCATTGGGCATACATTATAATAAATGGTGTTCATGGGTCATTGCGTACAGCACACCGTGTAGTACTACACAGATTCTATGTTCCGTTTTGAATTAATGAAAAGGAAATAGAAACCTAGCCCCACATTTTCGTAAAGACGAAGTGAAATAATCAGGTTTGAACCCACGAGAAATTAAATTCGTAATATTGAGAAAAAAATTGTTTCCCTACTTTATGTTCAAATAATATATTAAAACTAAACATTCATATTTTATTTTATACTAGACATATATTACCATTGCGTATCATTGCTATAGTTACTGATATAGTGTATTAGAAACAAATAAACAAAATAATATTGTTATACGTATAAAGCGAATGTGAATTTAAAAATAGTAGAAGAATAGCTATTAAAATAGTCAATGGACCTAAATCCATTAACAACATTTGCTGGTAGGCCTATATAAATTTAAATCTAGATCTAGAGTCAAGATACTATTATAATAGATGTAGATCTATAGATTATAAGAGTGAATCGAAGGGACCAGTAAGCTTATGTTATGTTAGAATATTTAATATTTCCCATATAGAGCCTCATCTTGCCTCTCCAATCATAGTGTGTTTACGCAGCGCTTGTTAAATGTACGCGACTCAAGAATGGAACTATTATAATAGATCTATATGTTAACACGGCTTCGCCGCTATAGCGAACCAATGTATGACAAATGCTTTAGAAAAACAAATTTGAAGGTTAATCTGTTTAAACTATGAAATGATTGGACTATAATTAGTATGTTCAGGTGTTAAAGTATAAACCTATCTTTGCGAAGAAACGTTCTATCATATTAGAGTTGAATTAGACCTAGGAATAGAGAGATGTGTAACATTTCGTTCTTGTCAAATGAAAGAATGTACGTCAGGACGTCTAAATTCGCAGATATAAGGAACGAATGTATGTAAAAAAATGCTTTTGAAGTTTGAAGTTTGAAGTTTAATTTTATTAAATAATGAAATCAATAGACTATATTTTGTATTTTCATGTATCAAAGTAATACACTATCTGTGCAAAGTGTTGTTCTTAAAATTAGATCTAGATCCTTTCGATCTTTTCTCATGTAAACATGGTAAACATGGCCTAGATTTATAAGATATTAATACTTTTATAGAGTTGGGCAACTTTTTTGTTGAGGGTCTTAAGTTTGTTTTAGGACTAATATACATAGATTACTGTTCCAGTTAGCACCCAAGGAACATTTCTTCCAAGTTTTATCAAGATTGGTCAAGCGGTTTTGATTTCTACGCGGGGCATACATACATACGCCTTACTTTCTACTTTATAGTATAATACCAGGTGACCTAGCCTCGCTCGGTTGAATAATTTGTTAAGGAAGGATATATACCCAAATATTTTTGTAATTACGAAAATGAATGATAGTGTAAAGAAGAGTTGCTTTTTCGTTCTGTTAAATCTTAATGTAATTGTACATGGCAATTAGAATAGAATGTCTCTTAAGTTTCCCAATAGAAAATACGAAAAACATGCATATATGTAACCCTGCCGGACCAAGTAAAACAAAGGACGTTTGGGCCACGAGGCCTTCTTCAGCTACAAAACAAACAAAAAATATAAAACAATTAACACAAAATAGTCTTAAGTTAACTTATCTGTCCGATGTTGTTCTCTATCGAGGCAGAAAAGAAATGAGCTGCGCTGGTGTAAAAGCGCGGGAAAACGGAAGGGGGCGGAGATGTCAGGCAAAGAAGAATGGGAAAAGGGGGTACCGTAGTGTTAGTGCCCATCGCTTATTAAATAAAAGTGTGCTGGTTGTTGATCCCGTTAGGTTGGAGGGTGCCTGACATGTAAATAAGTTTGTTTTCGATCTGCAGACGGGTGTTTTTGTCGTTGCATTGTTGTATGGCAGTGACGAGGAGGTCGGTGGTACCCCTATGATGTGTGTTATTGAAATGGATAGAGACGGGCTTAGTAGCGAAGTTACGAATGTCTCTAAGGTGTTCTTGGAGTCGTGTTTTTAAGGTCCTGCCTGTGTTTCCAATATAAACCATTTGACACCTTGAGCATATTATAGCATATATGACTCCTCTACTATTACAGTTAAATTTGCCACTTATCTTGATGGTAATTTTAGGACAGGTGATGGTAGGGGTGGCGAGTGTGTGTTTGCAGGTCTGACAATTACGTCGCTTACATGGCCAAGTGCCAGGTTCACTTGAAATGTTGTGGAGTTTAGTGTGTACTAATATGTCTTGTAGGTTTTGGTCTCGCCTGAATACTACAAGAGGTGGGGATGAAAAGACGTCACGAGTATGTTCATCGGCTAGGAGAATGTTCAGGTTTTTGAGAAAGATGTTTTTTGCTTTCACATTGTGAGGGTGATAGGTTAATATCAATTTGGGCCTCCCATCATTGCTAGATATCGTTTTTTTCTTGAAAGCTTGTTCTCTTTTAAGATTCTCCACTCGCGATAAGGCTTTGTCTAAAATAGCCTGAGAGTAGCCACGACGCAAGAAAAACTCTATCATTTCAGTTGCTTTTTCAGTGAAGTCATTGTCATCTTGGCAAAGGCGGCGGATACGTAGAAGTTGGGAGTAGGGGATAGAATCTTTACAGGATGGTGGATGGGATGACGAGTATAGGAGATAGCTATGGCTGTCAGTGTCTTTGTAATGGCAGGATGTAGACAGAGAATTTCGGGTTATGTTTATTTCTATGTCTAAGAAGTTCACTCTAGTTCTGGAAATGGTGTAAGTGAAACGAATGGCGGGATTGAAGTTGTTAGTGAACTCAATAAATTGGATAAGTTCATTCTCTGTCAGAGATGTTATGCCTAGGCCATCATCAATGTATCTCCTATAAAATTCGGGCATGGGGCCCGTGTAGGATGAACAAATGTTGAGTTCTAAGAAGCCCATAACTAGGCAGGCATAAGAAGGACCGAATGCCGTACCCATAGCTACTCCGCTGATTTGGTCGAAAAATTGCCCATTAAACTCGAAGGAGTTGAGAGTTAGTACAAGCTCCGTAAGGCGAACTAGAATGTCAGTGGATATAGATTTGTGTTTGTTTTCTGGTATATCAAAAAAGTAACGGATGGCTTTAAGGCCGTCAGCATGTGGGATGGAAGTGTAAAGGGAGCTGACATCTAGGAGGAAGAGTATGTATTCTTTGTCAGGTTGTAGTATGACTTTTGGCTAGTGTTAACAGGGCGTGGTTGGTATCTTTAATGAACGTAGGTAACTTTTCGACTATAGGTTGAAAGATTGTGTCCAGAAAGCGGGAGATAAGTTCAGTGGGGCAGGAACAAGCGGAGACAATAGGTCTGCCGGGGTTGTTAAGTTTGTGAATCTTGGGTAAGAGGTAGAAATATGGTTTTCCTAATTCGCTATCATGGAGTCGTAGTTTGTGGGCCGATCGTGGAAGTAGGTTATCAGCAATAATTTTATCTATTTCAACCTTAACTTTTTTATTATTAGAGATGGTTCCGTCAGTTTTTCTCGGTGCATAAAAATTGGTGTCGCTGAGCTGGTTAAGGGCCTCCTTGATGTATAAGTTTCTATCCCACACTACGATAGAGCCGCCTTTATCTGCTGGTTTAATGACGATGTCCTTACGTTTACGGAGTTGGTGGAGTGCTTCTCTTTCGGACCTGGTTATGTTAAGCTGCTTTAATGGAGGATATTTCACGAGTTTTAGATCATGTTCTGTCTTTTTGATGTAAAGATCTAAGGCTTGAGAGGCTCCCGCATTGGGGGTCCAATTGGATTTACGTTTAGAAATTCCTATAAATGGGTCATCGAGGTCTTCGTCTAGATCTTTGTTTCCGTCACTGGAACCACTGAAGTGGTATTTGAGTCTAAGTTTGCGAAAAAAATGGTTAGCATCTTGCATAAGTTGGTAATTGTCGTGCTGTTGATTAAGAGGAATGAATTTAAGTCCTTTACTCAGAACGGATCTTTCATCGGTGGAGAGGGGGAGTTCTGGTGGTATGCAGACAACCAATTTAGTGTTAGATGTAGTGATGTTACTCTCGCTGTTGCTGTTTCTATGTCTGATATTATTTAATTTCTTGTCTTTGCAGGTGTTAAGATATGTATAAAATTTGTTATTGTAGTTGTTGATAATAAGTTTGATAAGTTGGAAAGCTTCGGGGATATGAGATGTAAGGGAGTATAGGCGTGAATTAAGGTCATCAGTGGAATGCCGGGCCGCCGATAATTGTCGGGTATAGATTTCAACAACACAGCGCATGCGTTGGAGAGAACATCGTTTACTAATCCTGTCCAAGCGGCTGTGTTCTCTTAGGTTTGGTGTCCCCGCGGCTGGATTGAAATTTGATACAAAGCCTTTTGGTACTATTTGTTGTCTTAAACAGTATCGTAGAAAGTTTCTATGAGTTGTGTAGCGTGTTATATTAAATGTTTTAAGAGCTAATGCACGAGAAATGTTGGAGAGTTCTGTAGGCATAAGACTGAAACAAATAGAAATGCTTAGACGAAGTTGGTTAAAAATAGTTTTGTGGGATGGCATGTTTTTCGTATTTTCTATACAGTCGTTTACCCCTGCAGCAGTAAATCTTTGTTTTTTTGAGTCTTTGAAGTTTCCCAATAGTGTAGAAAAACCACAGTTCACGTCGTGTCGTTTTACATTGCAACTTTTGTGCAAAACTTTTGGGCTATTATTAGCTTGGAAGAAAGTTTTTGCAGTGTAGCTTCTAAGCTGGTTACGTTCAGAATTTAATATTGCAATTAGTATATTCATTATGGCTTTAGTACAAAGCATGAAGTGATACAAAATCTCTACGTTATAGGTAAACGTGCACTTTGTAACAAAGTAAAATAGCCCAGCGTGACGGTCGGACTATAAGAAGTTCATACTGTTATAGCTCTTAGGTAGGCACTCAACGTAAAGGCAGGCAACTCAACACATTTTAACAGGCAATAAAAACAGGTGTTTATTCACTAGGACAAACACATAACATCATTCAACTTCCTCAGAGTCTTGCTACTAATTTACCAGTCATTTAGACAGCAAACCGAATGTGGACCAACGAAGCCTTCCCCGCTTCGCTCCAGGTCCCTTCTACAACCTTCAGGCAGCACAAAAGCTGACTTCTTAGTTTCCAAACATTCAGACTCTTCACAATCCCTGATGCACTGTTATTCTCTCTCTTCTAGTCTTCCTGTTTACGTTCACTAGTGCGCTAGTGCGCACCGCACTGGTGCAAGGCAGGGTTACAACAATACCATTTCGCAAGAACATCGCTGTTGTAGTGCGGTCTTGCCACCATATGTCCATGATGGTGTGCAAATATCTTTGGTGAATGTGTTAAAGAAGTCTCCACAAAGAGGGGTTGAGAGAACCACTGTTTGTAGACACTGATTTTTTAGGCAGGCGGAGCTTTTTATTTCGACACACTATCGCTTGGAAAGCACGACTAACCCTGATCACATATCAACCTCCCTTTAAAGCAATGCGTCATTTTATACTATGGTTCTAAGATATGTAAAGTTGTGTACCATGTTAAGGGACGTCTATTCGCGGTGATTTTTGGGGCTGAGTTTTTATAGAGGTCTAAAGTTAAACCAAAGGAGGCGGCAGCCTAATGAAAATTCATTGACCGCGAGCTGGATATCACCCTAACCATAACCCTAACCCTAGCAACCTATGCGGCCGCAGTGGACCCCGAACATTCATGATAGGATTCCCGTGGTCGACTTTTTTTCAAGGAGCTCCTGGAAATCTCCTGAAGCTGCAAAATATACTAACAATCCTGGCTGGCACCAATTATGATGTTCAGTGTGTCTTGCACGTTAAGGCGTAGAGAAGCTGTGTTATGACCATCTCCTATGTTTTGGTATGGGACAGTAGACTCGAAGCTTGAACACATTGCAATAATTCACCAGCAAAGAAGAAGCAAACTAAAAGCTACCTACGGGCGTACGGAATTAAAGCGTAAATTATTTATAAAGCCTTTTAAACACAATAACTAATCATACATCAACAAATTTAATTTCATTATTTTTCTTCCATGGTTTCATAATAGATCAATCTGCAATAAGATGGTGCGCCAATGTTTAATTAGGCTAATTCATTCATTAAAACTTGTTCTTCTTTGTTAAGAAATGTCTTAGTGTACTGCTGTGAGCCTAGTGATGTAAGCGGTGTCAAGTTTTTTTCCCTTTGACGTCATATAGAAAATTTTCATTAATAAAACATTCTAGCCAAAATTTATTTTCGATAATGAGACATTTTCAAACCGTTATAATGGTCGACCTCGAGTTTTCCCGATGTGGCCAATGATTTGAGAATTTTATCTTATTAATATACACATACCTTGAAATTTTAAAGAAATCGTTAGAGGTTTGGCGATATATATATATGGGAATTTTAAAAAAGGTATTTCTCTACTTTAGTAAAAAAATAGTCATGTTGGTGGTCTCTCTCATTACAGCTAGGGGTATGGGGGAGCGCTTCAAGCTCACCCAGTGTGGTTCGGGGCGAAGGCCCGACGCCAAGCGTTTTCCTGCATTCATCACTGCAGAAACGAATTCTCCTGACATCTACAGCTCATTATTCTTCCTATTGAAAAAGACAGGTCAAATTAAGTAAAATAAAGTAACATGGGGGGGTCAGTGCCGATCCTGAAGTTTGACTGACAATCGAGGCACAGGTAGCGCAGGTAAATCTTTATTAGGCGTGTTTATCGTAATTTTACCTTAATGTTAAACGAGTAGTTGGTCTGTTTTGCTCCGCATAAAAAATATCTACTTTTCAAAAACCTTTTGAATAATGATTTACTTGAAAAATATTCTTATGTGAATTTATAGGCTCAACACTGTAAATACAACCGATGTATTCCTTGAAAAGATAAGATATTACCCCACACATATTAAGAGGATTTAAAGGCTTTGAGGATCGACGACAAAAAAAAATGTATTCGAAAAATAAAGTTTATTTGTAAGTGATGCATTTTGTTCAATAGGCCTGTTTGTAATTTTATTTTGTAACAAAACTATAATTCAAAGCTATAAACAAAAATTTCCGAAGTGGGAGGAGAAATTAAGAGGGCCAATTCTACTCTAATTTTGTTGAATTTTTAAGATTCAAGCATAAATTGTAAGTTATATTCCCAGATTAATTTATACAGTAGAAAAATATCAGTATGAGTTAAGATTGGAAAAAGGTGACTAGGAAAATAATATTTAGGTTCAGAACTCATCTTAATAGTTACTCTTATACTTAAAATTTCTTGTGAATTGTAAATTTTTCAAAACTAAGTCTTAAAATAACTATGATAAATTCATGTGAAACTACATAAACTCTGTCGACATATTTGACTATTCTGTTTTAAAACTTAATGTTTTCGTCTGGAAAGGGGAGGGGCGGTAGAGTGAAAACGATTAATTCTCGCACCTTTTTATAATTTCTGCTAATGATTGCATCTGGCACTGAAGAATAGTGGGTGGGGCGACTCGATATAAGAATTTAATTTATAGCATATATAAATTATATTAGTGACAGATTTTTTAAAAATTTTGTAATTTCTTAACTATAATACAAAAAGAAAAAAATATTGGTTTGTCCGATGGGCGGAAGGCGATTGCATGTATAGCCTTTCCTACTTGGTACAACCCTTTTTCATTTTATATTTACTAATAATAAAATTTGAGATTAGAGTGTGGTGCTACATAATATAAAATGGATTCACATATCAATATGTAGTATATAATATAATGTAATATATTATATTATATAGATATTCAACTTATTTTGTTCACAAACTATAATTTCTCCTTTAAAATAGGACCGCCCCCCCCCCCCACTCAGAGGGCTAGAGTGGGGAGGGGAGCGACATAATATAATAATTATATGGTATTTCAACTTATTTTGTTCACTAACTATGATTTCTCCATAAAAGTAAAACCCCCCCCCCCCCCCCACTCCAAGAGTTTAGGGAGGAAGGGCTGTAGAGGTATTCGCAGCCCCCCCCCCCCCCACCACACCCAATCGGTCAACAAGGAAAAACATCATTTAAAGATCGGTTAAAATATCAATAATAAGTTTTAATCATATAGATATTTAAGTGATTCTGTGAACAAGCTGTGATTTCTACAAATAAATTGGACCGCCCCTCACTCGAAAGTGATTGATGCCACTGCCCTCTCCCCATCCCACCAAATTAACCAACATACTAGAGGGAGGGCAAAATAATGTTAAAATATTGTTATAACTCCGCCATGCGCACCGCTATCCAGGCTAGTGCTAGAAGGTGCGCCCTGTGATAGACTAGACCTAAAAGGATGTCAACACTAGAAAGAGAACGATTTCCGCCCAAGTAGAGAGCCAAGATGGAGAGATTGTGCCTAAGATAGATGTTGTTTTGTGTACCTGTGATGTCATGTAAATAAACGTCTATGTCTCGTTGAGTTGCCTCACCTAAGTTATTACAATATGTTGAAATATAAATAATTAGTAAATATTATGAACATAAATAATAAATCCGTATACAAATTGTGTGAGTTCTTGACTACATTTCGTCCGCTCCCGTCGCCTCCCCCCTGGACCCGCCAGTGATTTACTACTTTATTTATAACCTAGATATATATTCTACAAGTAGATCTATACGGATTCTATAGTTACAATTCGAATTCAACTTGAATATTTATGATTATATAAATTACACATTATAAATAATTTTTATAGATCTATGACTATTATGACAATGCTCATAGCATGTGTGAGATCAATTTTTCAAAGCAACAATAATTAATAAACTTCATCCAAAACAAGCTCCTTCATATATTCACATGTGATTTTTAAATATGTATAAGCTTAGCCTTAGCTTGGACCAATGTCTTACAACGACTGATAAGAGAAATCTGGTGTAAACGTCAGGAGAAAACATCAAGAAACTAGAACAGACACAAATTAGACTGTGTGATTCATAACAAATGAATATTCACATTTGATTACAGTAACACCTTTTTAAAAGCACCGTTTAACACATCATTAAAATTTTAAAAATCGCTACAATTTTTATTTCTACAATTATTTGTGTGTGTGTGAAATTGTGTATCGGAAAATGCCGGGTACTTGAAAAAGCTAGTCCTTAAAAAAATACACAGATCTTGGGTAAAATACTCAATCAAATAAAGTACTGTAAATGTGTAGTCTCACACCCTTGTTTCAGGTCTTTTCTTTTTATAGCCTCTATCGAGTTAGATTCCAGCTACCCCGTTTTTTTGTGCAGAATATTTTCTCTATCAGGTAAAATTATAGCATAATATTGTCACTCGTAAGGAGAATGAGAACTGCAAAATGCAAAAAATATATACGGAAAAGGTACTTCCGGCTCAATTTACTAGGTCTCTTATAAATAATTATTCTGATAGCAGCGGAAAATCTGTAGAGTTCTTACTATGTGTATTACCTTGACAGTTCTTAATAAAACGAATGAATCTGGCTCCCTGAAACAGGTGACTACCTCCAAAGAAAGGAGACTTACGTGCCGAGCATTAACGTCAACATTTTAACCGCCCACCCCCACCTACCATCCTTTTTCAAAAGTACGCCCACCCTTCTTTTCCACAATCACATCTTAAGGGTTAAAGTAGTGAGAGAACGATTCTATTTATAGCCAACACTCCCAGACATAATATATATTATAAACATTTTAAAATATTATTATTTAATCTAAAAAAATTTACATTAGTAACTAAATATTTACACAGCATCGTAATTATCAAGTTCAAAAACTCATCCGTCAACCTTAGGGGTTGGTGATGGAGGTGAAGCAATGAGCGGAGAATCATCTCTACCTCCCCTCCCCTGAATCCTGTGATGTCTATAGTATATAATGACTACTAATCCAGTTATGTTTTCCACACATTCTCATGATTTTACTTTTTTTCCCGTTTTGTCAGCTTTTCTTTTGTATAAAAAAAAGCAGTAAAAGTCGTTCTAGTTGCTATTTTTGATAACGTCACCAATAGCCCACAGCCCTAGATATAATATAAGATAAAACTGTTTAATTATCTTCAAAATTAAGGCCGCTATTAAAGAGTGCCTAATTTTCCGGTGCCTTATTTTCCTCCTTGTCAAAAAGTGCCTAAATTTCCGGGTGCCTAAATATCCAGTGCCTACATTTCCAGACACCGTTTGTTACTTAGCAGACTGGGCGAGTTTATTTATTATACGCGTACTTCAAGAAATCATAGATCCACTGACAGACCTTATTACAGAAGCCATTCAGAACAACCGCCACACGAACAGTTCTACGGAAAACAAGACTAGATTCTGCTTTTGCTCTCTTGCGCAAGCTCCATTGGCTTCCTGTGAAAGCAAGAATTGACTACAAGGTGGCCACACATTGTCATCAGTGCATCTAAAATAAAGAAATGCCCTTGTACCTTAGTGAATTGATCACTCCATATGTCCCTCAAAGCTTCTGGTGATGCCACGTTTTCAAAGCTAGGTTTGCGGGCTTTTTCTGTAAACGGACTAAAGGTGTGGAATTCACTCTTCATTGATCTCAGACAGACAACATGCTACACTACATTCAAGAAGATCATTAAGACATCTGTTCAAAACTTCTTTAGATTACTTTGTCATTTTAGCTATCGTTTTTAAGTTTGTAATGTTATCACATCGCCTTGAGCCTACACCATGTTTGTTAACAGCGTTCTATAAATTAAACTATTATTATTATTATTAACAGCTTTCTTATATACTCTGCAATCGTAAACTGGTGGACGTGTTTAATCTGCTTTAATCTGTTTTATCGAGCACTAAAACTGACATCCGCAAGACGTAAATGTATTAATCAATATGACCGCACTCTTCATTCTTGTTCAAAGAAACTTTCACAAATCGAAAGAAAGCTAGCAAAGATTTCACCTCCAAGCCAGAATTTTTTTTTTATCTTATTCTAGGCCTTCACTTAATACAATAATAAGTATAATTATGTGCAAGTGAAAACAAATCGTCACGACTTACGTGCAACAGAATAGTTCACACATTTTTATAATACAAATAATTGCAAGTTTATAATAAGGCCTAAATGGTCAGCCATCAACTCCTGATTAGCTTATTCTAGTTTGTTACAATAATAGTTTATCCTTACAGCTGTACTTCAATGGAAGCATAAGTTGCCGAATAGCTGCTTCTAAGAAATTAATGTTTACAAAAATTGGCTAAAATTTGGCTACTAGAATCCAGAGTCGGCCATGTATTCCTAATAAGCCTAGGCTAGTTTAACTTATTCTTATGATTGTACTACAGATTACGCACTATTGATCAGTGGCTACTTAGAAGTTCAGTGATTTGATGATGCAAAAAATTGTCTAGAGTTTGGCTACTCTGAATCTAGGGGGGTGCAAGTGCACCCCCTTGCACCCCCCTACGGGCGCCCATGTTTACATCATCTGCCCCATAGATTGCAAGGTCTGAAAGGGGAACTTTACTTACGCTACTTAAGAACTCTGGCCATGCGTTACTGTTCACGCAAGGTTTGGCCACGGCTATTCAAAGTGTCTCATTGTGAAAGTGTTTGCCGAGATCTACGAATGGCTTTTTTTTTTTAACGTTCCTACCTCAATTGATTCGACCCTTTTTGAGTTGCCCCTGAAGAGGACTAGCTGCTATTTGTTAGGTTTGGTATGTTTGTCCCTTTGTCCGTCCCGTTTAGATCTCATAAACTAGAAAAGAAAATGAAACTCGGGTATCCTGATATTTTAGACTTTCAAAGTTCTGATGCAACGGCTACTTTTTTATTTTCCAAAAGTGAACCATTTAATTTTCAAAATCAACTACGCAAGCAAATGTTTAAAAAAAAAAACACCACTTTTCAATGAAAAAATTCAGGGAAGGTCACATATTGCATAAATTGGAACTAAATCTTTATGAATAAATTCGAGTATTTAAAATAAAATTGCATATAATGTCACAAAGAAAAAAATTATCAGAAGCTCATTTTAAAATATATTTTCCATTTATTAACTAACTCATTGAATGAAATATTGTTTCAAATTAAGTTTAAAAAAAAAAATAATTTTGATAAGAAATTTGCGAAGGTTGTAAGTTAAAAAAATACTTGTATAACGCGCTGTTTTGGTTATCCTCATTGCGCAATTGCCAACAATCTTAATTACACTGAATAGACTCCAGATCTAGATTTAGTTAATAATTTGAACAAAATGTATATCTGTGAGTTATTGTAGCAATTACAAAGCTTCCGACAGGTTAGGGGTGCAGATGTGAAAAAAATCGCTTGCATAATTAATTTTACAAACGAAACGGTTTGCTTTTAGAAAACCAAAAGTAGCTGTTGCACCTAAACGTTTCAAGCTGCATCGCATGGTGAAATGATATTTGTTATTTCTCTTTTAGTTTCTGAGATCTGAGTGTGACAGACGTACAGATGGACAGACGGACATTTAGCACAAACCTAATAGCGGCTTTTCACTTTTAAGGAAGCCGCTATGAAATAATTAAGTAACTAGTAGATCTAGTTAGATACTTTGACAAAAATGTTAAAATTAATATATAACACCAAAAATATCTTGTTATGTAAGATCTTGATATAATGTTTACAAAAACACTAAAATTATATTTCTGTATTATATAGCGTTTTAATGTGTAGGTCTATAAAACTGAACTAAAAAAAATTCTTGAAAATCTGTGTTCATAAAATGAATTCTTGTCTTTACAACTGTTTATAACTATGTAGCTTTGATCGATAGTAACTTTAAATCTAAAGCGATCATACTTCCTTCTTAGTTTCATTACTTTGTGTTTCATGCAAACTAAACTTTTGGTGGAATAAAACAATTTAGAGAGTTAGAACATTTGGTTAGGTGAAAATTCAAAATGAAAATCACCAATTGTAAAGTGAACTGTGTGATTGAATTGAAAAGTGCGCTTTAAATAATGATTAAATATTTTTTTAAATCCATTGATATAACGCAACTTTCATTCTTATGCATGCTCAGTGCTGTGTTGGCTACTCCAAAATATTAAGTGAAATAGTTGGAGAGAGCTACGTAGCTGGAAGGTTTCCGTGATGTTGCTAGGTGGTCAGTTGACGCAGCTCTGCTTTCATTGGAGCTCTATTTTAAGTCAACTTGGTTGTCATCCCCAAAATGGTTTCATCCGGTGCGACCGCACCCCTCGCACCCCTTAGAGACGCTACTGCTCCCAGATACGTACTTCTCCCTTACTATTTCGATTAATATATTGGAGTAGACATGCTAGAAAATTTAAAAAAATTAGCCCGTACAACTTATCGGTTTCCCTTGCGAACGCATAGTGCAGTATTTTACACGTAGGCCTACTAATCCTGATCATAATCGCTCTTATAGGTCTAGACTTGATCTAGTCTATATAATATATCTAGAATCTAGAGCTAGACTAAATCTAGATTTCTAGACTACTTCTTTATGTAGTCTAGATATCTAGGTCTAGACCTAGAATCTTGACTAGGTCCAGGTCTAGACTAGGCCTAGATCTAGAATCAAGACTAGGTCTAGATCTAGAATCTAGACTAGGTCTAGATCTAGAATCTAGACTAGGTCTAGATCTAGAATCTAGACTAGGTCTAGATCTAGAATCTAGACTAGGTCTAGATCTAGAATAGATCTAGAATCTATACAAGACCTAGAATCTAAATATATAGGGGGCCTAACGTAGAACTAGAATATAATTTGTATGACTTAACACGTTTAATCTTAAATTAGACACTTCTAGACCTAGAGTTCAGCCAATATTATGATCAGGATTAGCTGGCCTACTACTGGATAATAATACACTATGCTGTTTGCATCACATTCATTTCTTAATGCGATACTACTGATTACATAATAAATAAATATGCACTCCTAAGCTGAAAGAAGATAAACTATTTCCTTAATAATTTATAGATGTACATTTTGTACAAATTGTTTAATACGTTTAAATCTAAATCTAGATCTACATCTGGCCTCTATTGAGTCTAATTTAAATTGTTGTCAAGTGTAGGCCTATAATGAGGATATGTCAAAGTTACTCGCTATGAGCATGTATTTCCATTTTTAACTTTCAACTAAAACAAAGTTCGTATTAAAAATTATTATTAAAAAAAAACATTTGAATCAGTATGGAATAAGTATTCAATCCCATGAGTTAGTTACTAAAATGAAAATATATTTTCTAATGATCTATTTATCTGTATCAGTCTATACCATAGATGCAGATTATTTGTACCAATGCGCGAATCTATGAATGAAGCTTTATTTATTAATGAAGAAATCAGTGACCATATTAAAAAACTTACCTCCTTTGAAGTTTTTCATTGAAAAGTTGTGTATTTTTTGAAAAATCTGCTTGCGTAGATAATTTAAAAAATTAGATGGTTCACTTTCGAAAAAGAAAAAGGTAGCCGTTGTATGAGAACTTTGAGTAATCTAAAATATCATGATGTCCGATATTCATTTTCTCTTCTATGTTTCTGAGATCCAAACGGGACAGACGTATGGACAGACAGGCTTCATAAACTAATACTTTTCACTTTCGGGGGCCGCTAAAAACCGCAATATTTCCAGTGAAGTCAGCAAAAACTGAATAGAAAAATGTCAACAATTTCATATGACTGCTGCACAGTCCATACCAACGAACCTTTTTTTTCCTCGTCTGTCTGGCGCTCGATCGTTTTGTCTGATGCTTTAGGGATTAATATTATAATAAGATTTAGTCGTCTATAGAAAGCATTGACCTTGTTATAACAGCAGAAATGTGTCCCTTTTAGGGTCCATTGAGCGCATAGTCGATTATTTGTATTCGCTTATTTTGTTTAGTTGTTAAATTGTTTTTCTTCCAATTTGCAGCCAATTCTAAACGATCTAGCCTTAGACGTAATAATTTTTTCTTTTCATCGGTCGATAGGTTCAAGTATCGAGCTGGCTTGATTAACGATGATGATTTTGGAATAATCGAATTTTTCTGTTATTTCAATACGATGACCCCTTACCTCCAGGTTTAATTCTTTTGAACTAAAAATCTCTTCTATCTTTATTTAAAACTAGCACACTAAGGGGATGTGCTTGTGTGTTTAAATTACTAGCTCGTTGTAGTAAAAGTTATTTACCTTAGAGGCTAGGTCTAGTGGAGAAAAGAAAAACACCTGTTCCTAGTGACTTACTTTTAATTGAAAAGGCCCTTATCTTTTTGAGATATGGAGCTCTTTTGGGGCCCTTTATATTATACGTCAATGCTAAATATTTCCTCGGGGCCCTAATCTATAGCTTATGTTGTCTACAGGTAAATAGAGACCTGCCAATTCCTTTCCCCGCTGTTCACTATTGTGGCTGGTACAATGATCACTCCTCTCTTTAGTAGAATACGATTACAAATTAACATTTCGAAATAAAAATCTCACGACCCATTCTGGGATTCGAACTCTGGGTGATTATTTAAGTGTAAATAACCTTTGAATTGGTTTATTGTGTATTAGCGCGCATTATTGGCACGATTAAAGATGTGCTAATACTGCTTGAGCTCTCGCATTATTTTATACCTCGTATGTCTACCACTAAGACACAACAGCTAATAACAGTCACGAATTGAATATTTCTTGCATAGCACAATATTTATTTATTTCACAGTAGATAAAATAACAGTTCACTGGCAATCCCAGCCATCAAGAAGTGGATGTTATTCCTCACATAATTCCAATGAAATACTCTTAAGTATGCAACTCATATCCAATCACAAAATCTAAACAGATAGAGTAAGATACATACATCCTTACTCTGCTGGAGCGCTAAAATGACTGAGGTTTTTCCGCTCGTGGTCAGTCACAGGCCAACCATTTCTTCGTGAAAAGGGCACGAGATAGTTACAAGACTGCTAAGTCATTCCATGTCACAGTTGTTCTCAAAACTAGTATGTGACATTAAGGCAACTAAGCCTTTACTTCTCGGCCACCACGTCTTATTGGTTGTAAATAAAATAGGAAATAGTAAGGGAGGGAGTGAGAGAGTGAGAATGGGGAGTGCGAGGGGGGAGTTAAAATAAAAGGGAGTGAGATAGGAAGTGAGCGAAAATTTAAAAGAGATATAAGAGGGAGAAGGTGAGTGAGAGGAATAGAGAGAGTGAACGAGAGAAAGCGAGATAGTGAAGCGAGATGAATGTTTCTAGAATGTATCACCGATTTACTGCAAGAGTTGCAGTTTGAAGGTAAAGTAACCTTTTGATTACTTGCATTGAAGTAACCTTTTAATTAGCTGCAATAAGGTAACCTTTTGATTAGTTGCACTGAAGTAACCTTTTGATAGTTGCACTGAGGTAACCTTTTGATAGTTGCACTGAAGAGTCTTTCTTCTAAACCCAAATAGTACCAAAAAGTACCAACCGTTTTATGCAAAAATAACCACGTCAAACGAGTCAAAGTGAGCAACGATCAGATAAACTAAATGGGCTGACAGATTTTATATTAAAATCACCAAGTGCATTTGTATAAAAAATATACAATAATGATAGTCGTTTTAATTTAACCCAATTTTTGTCATTGCAAAAATGTTTTCTAGATTTTGAGGAAATAGCGTATCTTATCTATGATATCCTTAACCGAGCGGGTGTCAGGCCACTAGGTACTTAAAATAATAAGCCACCAACTTTGACTTTTGTTTAAGTTACTAAATATGCCTATAATATGAATACTATTTGAAAATTGTATTTTTTTTATTTATAAAGGTCTTGATAGAGTAGATTATGTAGATTGTTTTACTGAGGCGTTATAATGAAGACAAACAAATATATTATTTTAGTTATTAAGTAAAAAAAGTGGTGTGAAATTGTATCAATTTTTACATTGACAATTTTTTCTATATAGGATTAATAATAAATAATCTTAAAGCTGTACTGAACTAGCAACTGGCTCAATAGCTCTTAAAGTACGGAATAAGCAGGATTTTTTTTTAGAAGTCCTATTCCTCTGCTAAAGATCGTAAGAGTTCATACAGCCAATCAACGTGTTGAAGCACACTAAAAACTAAAATGATCTTTCAAAAACAATGCAGCAAGACATTGGCTGTGTAGATGGTCTCAGTTTCAAATGCTTCCCATCGTTCCCTAGTGTTCAATGACGTCATAATCTGCATTCCTGAAAGAACGCCAGAACTTGCGAGTCATCTTAAAAACAAACAACAATTATAAGATCAAAATCAAGTTGAAACCAGTGTCGATGGAAATCAGGGTAGAAAACAAAGAAGGAGATAACATTAACTAACAGAGCTCTTTTCTCTTTCTTAGAATCAAAGAGGTGGTAGACAGAAAGGCTTCTTTTGGGAAGAAAAAAAATCCAACACTAGTCAACCTCAAACAAAATACTACAAAACTATAGATTGCTGTAGACAAAAAGGCAATATCAAAACGAATTCTGTTTGAAAGTTTGTGTCGTTCATCAAACGCCCTACACGTATTCACATACTTCTGTTTTTACGTGCTAATTAGAGACTTCTAAGCTCATTGTCCTTTAGGCAAATCCAGGCCTCCCATTCCATATTCTAATACCATTTCGTCCTAGTATGTGGAATAATTAACGATAGTTTTTTTTTCCTGAGTATCTTATTAGTTTATAATTTTATATTTGTAATTTAAGGTTTAAGTGTTTTATGTATTAAAGCTATGTGACTAAAGTCTACAGTGCGTAAAGTGTCTATAAATGAGGGATTGTATCATTGTAGTCAAATGTGAATATTTATTTGTAATAAACCACTGTTTTATTTTAATGGACTTAAAAATAATATGATATAATATATATATATATATATTGTTACGAATCTCACTATGCAGGCTCTCTTCAAACTGCACCATACACCACCAACTTAAGGAACTTGACAACTCAGGGCTCCAAATAACGTAATAGTTTAATGTCAATAAAATAACAGCCAATATTGTACAATTGGCAGCACGTAACACAAGACTGTAAAAATATCTATCCTGTTGATAGCCGTGCCGCCGTATCAACTCTTGCACTGGTCTATCTGTCTCGTCTCGGACTTGTACTGAGCCGTAGTAACGAACTGTTGATCGGGAAGTTGTGACTGACTCGTCTCTGATACCTTCGCTCTTTATATAGGGTTCCGGCTGGCCTTCTAGAACCGGGCAGAACGTCGCTCGACCATTCTGGGTGGTCATATGACTACATCCCTCGTGACGCTTCTGAGCTCTGTTCACGAAGTCGATCCTACTCGAACCTTCATGTTGACACTCTAGACTAGGCCTACACTAATAGATCCAGAACTATAGCCTAATCTAGACTAAAATCTAGACTAGATCTAAAAATCTATAAATAGAATCAATATCTACTAGATCTAGGTCAATATTATGATCTGGATTAGTAGTGTTACAGATTCACTTCTTGATGTGATACTACTGCTTACATAATAAATAAATCTGCACCCCTAAGCTGTTAGAAGATCAGCTATTTTCTTAATGGATTATAAATGTAAGTTTTGTTCAAATTGTCTAATACAATTAAATCTAAATTTAGATCTATATCTGTCCTCTATTTATTGTAATTTACATTGTCGTCAAGTATATTCCCTTATGTTGATGGTGAAAACTAAGCAATATAAAAGTAGTTCGTTTGTTTTTTTTTAATTTACAATTGAGACGAAGTTCGTATTAAAATTCTTTTTCAAAACAAAATTTGAATCAGTATTCTATTCCATGAGTTACTTAAAAATGAAAAACCTATTTTATAATGATCTATTGATACTTTTTCAATTGTGATGCAATTTTTTTTTGTGCGCGAATCTATGAATGAAGATTGAGTTATTAATGAAGAAGCTTGTGACCTTTTTAATAAAGGCTTACTTCCCCTGAAGTTTTTCATTAAAAAGTGGTGTAATTATTAAAAAAAAATCTGCTTGCATATATAATTTTTAAAATTAGATGGTTCACTTTCGGAAATAAAAAAAGTAGCCGTTGCATCAGAACTTTGAATGATCTAAAATATCATGATGTCCCTTTTTCATTTTCTCTTCTAGTTTCTGATCTAAACGGGACGAACGAACAGACGGACAGACAAAACTGCGTTTTTTCCCCTTTCGGGGGCGCTAATAAATGGTAGAGAAGATTAGAGTCCGAATTTTATCAGACAAGTCATAACGTTTATTCATAACACAATATACTGCACCTCTAGTCCTGACACCAAAATATCCAGTTTGAAATATGACTACATCCGCATAACAGCGGTATCAAATATACAAGTCTTTTAAAATATAACTTCACTACTAAAATACATCCGAATTTTCAGCGGGAGACAATAAACTTCAATAATATGTATCCAGCTCTAAGTACAGAAAACAACTATTAGAAATACGTGTACTGTCAAGTTACTACTGTGCTCGACTAACCAAAAGATACTACTGACTAAAAGTCAATTTAGTCATCCTTACTTTCTTTCTATCTCAGAGGATTCATGTGTCTTTCACCCTCATAAAACATAAAACAGGCAATGTCAACCGAGACAGTGACAATTGGTTTTGCCCAAAATAGAACTCAAAATCGTTTGGCCAATCTTGATCAAACTTTGCGTAAATGTTCCTTGGGTACTAGCTGGAACCGTGACGTATGTATTGTAGCCCTAAAACAAACTTAAGACACTCAAAAAATAAGTAGCCCAACTCTATGAAAGTATTGCTATTTCATGGATCTAGGCCATGTTTACTATGTTTAGATCGTAAGGATCTAGATCTAATTTTTAAAACTACACTTTGCACAAATTTTTTTATTTTACTTTGACACACGAAGATACAAAATATAGTCTATGGATTTTATAATTTAATAAAATTAGCCTTCAAATCTGTGTTTCAAAAGCATTTTTACATAAATGTGTTCTTTATATCTGCGAATTTAGACGCCCTGGCGTACGTACTTTAGAATCCAAATAGACAAGTTTACAAGATACAAGAGGGAAATGTCACGCATGCGCATAGTGAAGGCTCCACGCTTGTACACAAACATCGTATGCCTAGGCCTAACTCTAACTTGATCTACTTCTAAGTTGACAGATCTACTTTATACTTTAACTCATGAACATACAAATTATAGTCCATTCATTTCATATTTAAATCAAATTACTCTTTAAATTTGTGTTTCTAAAGCATTTTGCATACATTCGTTTGCCATGAGAGTAACCATAGATTTATATATATATCTAGTATGGAGATTTTTTAACAAGTTGGATCAAGGCGTTGTTTTGTAAATTAGTCAAAAGAAGTAAAGTTGTTGTTTTTTCAACCCTTACCTATGTTCTGCATCCCGTTAAGTATGTGAGTCGAAAGTTGTTGCCTCGGGAGCAGAGGTATTCGATTATCGAGAGAGAAGGGCTGGCTTTCGTTTGCCATTAAAAACTAGAAAAGTATCTGACTGGGGAGAGGTTCCATCTTTAAACTGCCCACAAGGCCTTAGCATATCTCCGGAGCACGAACTTTACGATCCACTGAGTTACGAGGTGGGTGCTGATGCTCCAGGACTCACCCTCGACGTGCACCACATCTAAGGAGAGGACAATATACTAGTAGACTTATGCTCAAGACTAGTGTGATTCTCGAAAAAAACTATTTTAGTAAAAGATATTGCTATGTAACCTCAGTTGGTTATTTTTAAAAATTTATTCTTGTGTTTTCAGGTAAAAGAAATAATCTTTGCATAATTTTAGCTTGATGCAAGATTAGGTGACCATTTTATTAACTCACACACTCAATCTCTTTCGCTTCCACGCCTTTTGTAAGCATAAATTAACATTATCATCTATTCATAATGCTTTAGTCTTTTTATTGAAGTGTTCTCCCATAATGAAGAATTATTTTCTAAGACACACACAAAATGTCTTAAATAATTTTTGCTCTTTGCATCACAAATAAGAGGTGCAGTAGCTGAGTGATAAAACGCTTTTGAATAATGGGTCCTGGGTTCAATTCCTGTTGAAGACTGGGATCTTTAGGATCTGACAGAGTCCACCCAGCTCTAATGAGTATCTGACATTTGTCAGGGAAAAACAAAGGAAGTTGGTCATTGTGCTGGCCATTGTGACACTCTCTGTAACTGTGTCCAAAAACAGATAACCTTTACATCATCTGCCCAATTGATCGCAAGGTCTAAAAGGGGAATTTTAGTTTTTTTTCCATTTTACATCATATATAATTTGCTAAATTTGCTTTCTTGACATAGATTGTAACATTCAAGCCATTAAGAATACATTTGTGGACTGTCACTAGCTTTTAGATTGTTAGATTCCTGAAGAGGCATTATTTTGGGTCATCTCCTGATGAAATAAAACAACGAAATACATATACCTTCTTAATATCCAGTAATATAGTCAGAGCATATTAAATAGTGTGTGAGCAGGTCAAAAGGCGCGAGAAGACCTTTTCTCTGCTCAACATTAAATTTTTTAACAGTAGGCAGATGTTTGCGCTACTGGGTGGGTTTCATCTGTGACACATCAGTCTACGACCAAGGGGCTAGAGTCGCTTAAGTAACCAGACATACTAAACTATACTAACTTAAACTAAATGAAAACACCAACGAAACTTTACTTGAAATTAAATAACACAAAATGAAACTTTATTTACATAAAAAATAAATAAGTAATAAACAAGGTTACAAACACAAACTTAAAATCGGCCCCCGAAGTGGTCCACCAAGGCAGGCTTCAATATTTTCAGAAAGAACATCCGAATGAAATTATATAAAAAAAAATGAGAGATAAGAATAGAGAAAGGTTAACAGATCTTGTGTAGTGCCCCAACTGTCAAGCAGATCAAAGGATAGGTGCAAGTGAATGCAAACTAAGATGTAAACCTGGCCTAACTAGTTCCCCTTTCAGACCTTGTGGTCTATAGGGCAGATGAGGTAAAGTTCATCTGTTTTTGTGGCCTACGGTTAACGAGAGTGTCATGTAGCCATCACAACGACCAACCGCCTTTACTTTCCCCAACTAATGTCAGGTACCCATTAGAGCTAAGTGGACTCAGAGGTGTCCAAAGATTCCAAAGTTAAAAATCCCAGTCTTCACCAGGATTCGAACTCGGGACCCCCGGTTCGGAAGCCAAGCGCTTTACCACTTAGCCACCGCGCCTCCCCTGGCCTAATTGATGTCTTATAGTTGATCTGATTGTTTTGAAAAGGCTGATTCTCTTATTCGAATCCCCCCCCCCCCCCCAAAAAAAAAAAGTTCCGCTATAAAGAAAAAGTTCAGGAAAATGAAATTTACAAGATTACTATTTGTTTTAAACTAGGTCTATCTTATAATGCATACTAATGAGCTTTATCTCTTTAAAAAAAAACTGCTTGCATAACTGATTTTAAAAATTAGTTGTTTTTTTGCTTTCAGAAAAAAAAAAGTAGCCGTTGCATCTGAACTTTGAATGGTCTAAAATATTGCGATGTCGGATTTTCGATATCTTTACTAGTTTACGAGATCTAAACGGGACGGACGGACAGACATTTCACACAAAACTAATAGCGTCTTTTCCCCTTTCGGGGGCAGCTAAAAATATAATAAATACACTAACCACTACAACTGAACTCAGCAACTAAAACCCTCTAAATCTACGCCACTACAAACACCAACTAACTAACCAAACCAACTATCTAACTCTGTGGCATTTTACGTCTCGAGAGACGATCTTTTCCCTTTGCAACTTCTTGTGTGACTAAAGAGGCCAATTCTTCATACACAGCTGCGATCGCAGGTTGGGCATATATATAATCGCCAGGCGCCGTTGCATTTTCACCCTTCTTTCTGCTTCTGTTGTGTATGACATCTTTGAACCTTCCTTTATGCTCTCTCTCCATGAGGATCTGTCCAGTGCCACCTCTTCCCAGTTGCCAGTGTTGATTTTGAAGAGCTTCATGTCGCGTTTGCTTACATCCGTATAACGTAAAAGTGGGCGACCAGCGGCTCTCCTGCCTTCTATTAGATCGCCATACAGGATGTCCTGTGGAAGTCGACCTTCTGGCATTCTACAAACGTGGCCAAGCCAGCCAAGGCGTCTGCTGCTGATAACAGAGCGGATGTCCTGGCACCCTGCTCTTTGTAGCACTTCCTCATTGGTTTTCTTATCTTGCCACCTTATTTTAAAGATCCGCCTTAGGCATCGGAGGTAGAAAACATTCAGCTTTTTTTCCTGCCATGAGTAGGCTGACCATGTTTTACTTCCGTACAGCAATGTGCTCAACACACAGGTCCGGTAGACTAGGGCTTTAGTACTGTTAGTCAGCAATATGTTGTCCCAGACTCTTTTCTGCAGCCGTGACATGGTGGCCATTGCCTTGGCTATCCTGTTGTTTATGTCTTTATCCAGTAGAGTGTTGTTGGATATGATGGAGCCAAGGTAACAAAAGTGATCAACAATTTCTAGTGGCTGGCCATTAATGCTTACTAGAGGTGCAGTGTTTGTGTTTTGGACAAGTATCTTAGTCTTGCTTTGACTGATGTTTAAGCCGAACTTCTGGCAAGCAGCAGATAATTTGTCAACCAGGCACTGTAGCTGAATATCAGAATCAGCCACAATAGCTGCATCATCAGCATACAGGAGTTCCCTGACGAGTAGCTTCCTAACCTTGGTTTTTGCCCGAAGCCTTGATACATTAAATAGTTTTCCAGAGGATCTTGTATGGAGAAACACACCTTCGTTTATGTCGTTGTACGCATAATGCAGTAGACAGGAGAAGAATATGCCAAACAGAGTAGGTGCGAGCACACATCCCTGCTTGACACCACTGCAAACCTCAAAAGGTGCTGATTGGGCTCCATTGAATTTGACAGTGCATTTAGTTTCCTCGTGAAAACACTCAATGAACTGGAGTAGTTTGGGAGGGCAACCTATTTTCCTTAGGAGTTTGGAAAGGCCACTTCTTCTGACTATGTCAAAAGCTTTAGTCAGATCAACAAAAACGATGTAAAGAGGTCTGTCTCCCTCTCTGAATTTCTCCTGCAGTAGTCGTAGAGAAGATATCATATCTACACTGGATCTACCACTCCTGAATCCACACTGAGACTCTGGGTAGACTCTAGAAGCTATCAATTGCAGCCTGGATAGTGCCACTCTAGCAAAGATCTTGCCCACTATACTGAGGAGAGAGATACGCCTGTAATTGTTGCAGTCACTCCGATCCCCTTTGTTCTTGTATATTGTGACTATAGTTGCGTCACGCATGTCCTGTGGGACATGACCTGTTTCCCAACAGCGGCAGAGGAGAATATAGAGTTCAGGGAGCAGGAGTGATTCTTTGACTTTCACTACTTCCACTGGGATACCATCACTCCCAGGAGATTTTTTATTTTTCATGCAGTTAATTGGTTTTTTTAATGTCACTGAGGCTCGGAAGATCATCTAGGCATTCCAGTACTGGAAGATCTGGTAGAGAAGCCAGGGCGACATCGTCTACTGTGTTTTGTGTAGCATAGACTTCGAGGTAGTGTTCTGTCCAACGTTCTAGCTGCTTGGTTTAATCTGTAATTTTTTCTCCTGATTTAGATAGAAGGGGGGCAGGCTTAGACACTGTTGGACCCAGGGCCGCTTCAATGCCATCAAATAGAGCTTTGCTATTTCCTGAGTGGAGACTGTCTTGGATCCTGTTGCAGGTATCCCTCCAAAAGTTGTTAGCACATTTTCTAGCCATTTGTTTCGCCTCTTTATTAGCACTTTTGAAGGCCTCCAAAGATCTTGGACTTGGCTTTGTCTTGTGAGCGAGGTGTGCAGATCGCTTTTTCTCGATGCTAGGTTCCATATGTGCTAGATTCGCCTCAAACCAGTCTACATTTTTGTGTTTTTGAGGCCCAAAGGCGGTGATTGCCGAACTATAGATTACATCTCTTAATTTCTCCCATCTGATAGAGATGTCTTCTTCATCACTTAACGAGGGGATTGAACTGTTCAGGAGCTCGCCAAAGAGTGCACACTTCTCTGGGTCACCTACATTGTTGACGTTAATTCGCCTAGTTCTGGGTTGAGTGGAAGTATAAGCCTTCTTGAGAAGTAGTTTGATTTTGCTTAGCACTAGTGAATGGTCTGAGTTGCAGTCCGCACTATGGTATGAACGGGTGTGGATGACACTTTTCAGATCCATCCTTCGGGTGATGCAGAGGTCAAGCTAGTGCCACCTTTTTGAGCGTGGGTGCTGCCAAGAGACTTTATGGCGTTCCTTGCCAGAGAAGAATGTATTTGTTACACACAGTTCATGAGAGCTACAGAACTCGAGTAGCCTTTGGCCATTGTCATTGATTTTGCCAACACCATGAAGTCCCAAGCATTGTGGCCATGCATCGTTTCCATCACCAACACGGGCATTAAAGTCTCCATTTATATAGAGGTGCTCGGATTTTGGAATACTTTTAAATACCTCCTCTAGAGCTTGAAAGAATCTGTCTTGATCCTATTCCGGTGCAGCAAGGGTTGGTGAGTAAGCACAGATTATATTAACTTTGCCTTGCGGTGATGCAAATTTCATGTGTGCTACTCTTTCATTGCCAATGGGAAACATCGTGATGCAGGGGACGAGACTGTTTCTTATTGCGAAGCCGACGAAATGTATTCTAGGGCTTTGTTCTGGTTTTCCTTGCCAGTAGAATGTATAGTTGCTTTCTGTAAGAGATCCGCTGTCTGCCAGTCTGGTTTCTTGCAGGCAGGCCACATCAATGTTTAGTCTGCTGAGTTCTCTGTCGATGATAGCTGTTTTACGCATGTCGTTGACGAGTTCAGGGTCAGTATTGAAGCCAGGACACATTGTCCGTATGTTCCAGCTTGCTAAACGCATTAATGTTGAGGGTTTTCTTTTGATTGTATTTGCAGGTGCGGGTGAGCAGCTTGCTTTTTGATTTTGTCTTAGCACCAAGCACCCAGTGGTGCGGCAAGCTGTGGCGGGATAGCACTTTACTGTCCGAGGGCTGCTCGGCTTAAGGCAGGCAGTAGCTATCCATTGAGACTAAAAAGCCCCTCCTACCGTCAAGAGTGGTCCCTGGCGTTCCAGCATACGCCAATCAGCTAGGAACTATCTAACACAAACTGATAAAACCAACTACCTAACTAAACCACAACAAATACAACACTAGACCTAGATCTACACAAACACACTACAATAAACTAGTATGGATCTACAATATTCTACTACTACAACCAACCCATAACTAAAACTAAAACATGAACCTTAGTTAGTACCTTACTATTAGTATTCACTAAGACTAAGAACAGACTAAGCCACTAGTCTAAGGCGTCTAAGGCAACACTACACTCTACAGAAACAAAATAACACTGGTCTAGAATCTAGATTTAGATCTACAACAGCAATTATAGCAGGGCAGTAATATTAGATACAGCAGCATGTATTTCAGCAGCTACAAGCAGTTATGTTCAGCAGTAATAATAGCCTGCAATACATAAATGCAAAACTATAGATACAAAATCATATATTCTACTAGATCTAGAGCATGAACAACATATTCATATCAGGCTAAGTGGGCGACGCCATCTTTAAATCAACATGCCCAAAACAAAAGCTGCCAACTAGAAAATACAACTAAATTAAAATATATCTAGCATATTTACACAGTGTGACATAGATCTAGTAAAATATTTATACACTTACAGGCCGTCCCAGGTACAGAAATATAGCAATGATTAAATTATCATACGCCAGATCACTAAGATCATTAACTGTCACACAGACAGGGATATACTTTACTGACCGCTGGTCAACTTACAGGATGTAGCATGGATTTAACTATTTATATATGACTCCTTTTGTCTCGAAAGGCAATGGATGCTACCAAATGAGTCACTGGTTTTTGCTAAATCTTGAGACGGGGCAGAATCTGGTGTGGCTAATCAAGCCAATTCTAGAACGGCAGACTTTGCCACAATTCGTACATGTGTATGCCTCTGATTCAGGGCTAGTGGACAGGGCAGCTTTCTTTTTTTCCCTCTTGATTAAGGCCGCTTCAATTCTTTTGTCCCAGCACGCACAGCCTGTCTCCATAAACTCCGGTCTTTGGCTATGTTTTCCCACATACTTTCGCAGATGCCTGTGGCTCTCATGTCTCACTTGCAGACATCTCTATATGTAAGTCTTGAGCGGCCCTTGGGTCTGACTCCTTCCACAAGCTCAGCATATAAGATATCTATCGGGATTCTACCATCTGGCATGCGGGTGACATGTCCGAACCAGCGTAATCTTCTTTGTGTCAGGAGAGCATACATGATGTTCATATTGGCCAATCTCAAAACTTCCTGATTGGAGACATGGTCCCTCCAAGAGATGCCCATTATGCGTCTCAGGCAGCGCAAGTAGAAACTATTCAATCTGTGCTCTTGGTACATGTATGTTGACCAGCTTTCACTGCCATAAAGGAGAGTGCTCACAACACAGGCATTGTAAACTAGGATTTTGGTCGCTGTGGTCAATTTACCATTTTCCCAGACTCGCTTGGAGAGTTTTGCCAATGCTGTGGTAGTTTTTCCTATCCTTTTTGTCAGCTCGATGTCTAAGTCATCAATTGGAAAAACATAAATTACACAAAAAATTAGAGCTTCAATAATATGACAAAAAGTACTTAATAATAATGCATCATACTACATATAAGTATAGCAACATTTTACATGAAAAACTACAAGAATCAATAAGGTGAGGAAACAAACTTCATTTCCTCCTCCCTTACATATCTGTACGTACTGCAATCTTCTGACTCTACCATGTATGAGCCTGTAGCATGGATTTAACTATTTATACTACCCGCCCTAACCCATATAACAAAAAGCGGAAGTACAAATATTAATTCTGGCACTAGTCTATAAAAAATAGAATACATAAAAAAGCTCTGACCTATAAAAGTAGAAAAATAACATTACATATACAAATAGCTCTGGGAGCGCAAGCTCACAAGTGTATTTAAATAGAAAAATTAATGTCAAGTAATATTCACTACTACACACCTTTTGTATATAAGATAAATGGTGCAAAATATCTTTCTTTTACAAAAAATTCATTAAAGTTCATGTTAACAAGAAAAAAATCCAAATATGTATCACTACACTATTATAGCTTTAAAATTTGGAGCTATTTATTATTGCAGTTTTTTTTTTCTTTCACTACCAAGAAATCCTGAGTCCACTAAGGCCAATATATTTTAATATTTTTAACAAGGTATGGTATTAACGTTTATTGAATGCTATCTCCATTTTTAAATAGCGGAGTGACAGTTCCAGTCACTTGGTGCTCATCCTTAATTAATTAAGTGAAGCTTCAAAAAGTATTTTGAACACTGGTGCGAGCTTATTATTAAGTTATTTAAGGAATACAGTGAGTCCTCACATAATGACATGTCTAATTAACGATGATTTGAAGTCGCCACAGACCTTCATGAATATCCATTGATTCCAATATGCGGCTCAATTTCTAAGATACCATGGATGGTTGAGTGGAATTTTTAAATTTTGTGCGGTGCACAAATCAGTGTCAGCACAGTGGTGTACTGTGTACGATAAGCTGGGCTGCGACAGCTCGTTTGTTTCCATTTATCAGAATGATTTCAAGATAATTTTTTTTAATTGCTTACATGTATGCAGCTTAGGTTCAAGTATTTGTTTCAAATCAAATTCTAGACTATTCTCTGTAAATTGAATTTTATTTTTTTAAAATTGCAAATATGTTTATCTCCTGTTTTCAGCTTGGTGTATATAATGTTTATGAGTCACACTATGAAGTATAAATTTTTACCTTATTTTTTTAGAGCTTCCTTACGTTACAAATGTCTTCAGCAGTAGACCTACCTCACTCGTGTTTTAAGCTTAAGATTGTCAATCTAGAAAAAGAAAAAAAAATTGTGTGACAAAAAGATAATCATGTCTACTGTTAATCAGCTTGACAGGTAAATATATCTAATTGGGCAACTGTCATAAAGAGAAACATAAAAAAATCCTTTTAAAAATATTCTAAAACTTGTTTATTTAAAAGATGGATAGCTGGTACCTACCATTGAATTTAGTTTATGCCTTTCATCAAAATCTGTACTGTCCAAAGCATCATATTCTTTAGGGTTCTTTTGTTTTCTTCTTTTTCCTCTTGCCATTCTCCAGTTCAACCAAGAGATGTTCATAGTTTGTTGAAAATCTGTTAGAGATAAAAAAAAAACAACAACTTATTGAGTTGTATATAAAATGTATATAATATAGTAATACATATCATTGCTTAACCAGTTTGGAACAAGATCAATCTGTTACAAGAGTAAATCTCAATTTCTCAGAAATAAATTTAAAATTATGATATGTTATAGATTCTAAATCTACTTCTAATGTCTACTAGCAATACTCAGAACTCTAGACGAGTCTAGACCGTGATCTAGTAAGGTGATTATAATTAATCTAGATATAATTGATTATTAATCTAATAAGCTTGTCTTTTTGGCACCTTGGACGCTCTGCTCATTTCTTTGGCGTTACGGGTTTAAAACTAGAACTAAACATTTGAAGCGATGAGATGACAGCCATGAATAAGGTTATGGAAACCGTCAACAACGAAGGAAATAGTTTTAGTTTCTTTTTAATTTTCAAAACTGAAGATCATGCGACTTTCCAGAATTTATAAATGCGTTTGCGTCAGATATGCCTGTTTTCCAGTCTATATTTTTGTCTCTGCAGCATTATGGTCATGTGAGCTACTTTAAAATTTGATATTACACATTTATAAATAAAATATGACTGATTGTTTAGACTTCTACATTGTGTGAATATAAAGTGATATTTAATTTTGTTTTATATTATTTTTCAAATTCTGTCATAGTATTTCCTTCGACATCTCGTAAGAATGAAACAATAACTCAATTTAAAAGACAGCTCATTATAATACAATTTTAGTAGGATCACATCATTAATAATTGATTATTTAAGTTATTTAGAAATTATATTCCTGTTTATAATGGGGCTCAGGGGAACTAACAAAAAATGTTTTCCCTATTATTGAGTATCACTTAAATCCCTTTAGCGTATAACAGTTCCTTGCGAAGGCAGGACTATTTTTCAAGCATAGTCATTTTTACAAAGCTTTTATCAACTCTGCCTGTCTGTCTGGTAGGAAGTTTGTACACTTTTTTCTCCCAACCTGTTATAGGCTTTGACCTTGTAGTTGTAAATGGCTGTCTGAATGACTTTGATAGATTATTTAGAAGATGCGTAAGTATCTTGTACGGGTGTATTCAATGTGCTCAATAAGAAAAAAAATCAAACCCTACCACAATAACAAGATAAAAAGACTATGTCCAGACCTTTAATTACTTATAAATAGTTTCGTACGGAAAGGCCACAGATGAGTCAATGCTCGTAATAAGATATTATCATCTTGAAGTCCTAACACAAACTCAAGAATATTGACATTAAAAAAATAAAGCCCACTAGCCGTGATGTCACTAACTGTCACGTTCAAATCTGTCAACCATAGTGCGTGTCTATATTAAGTCCCTAACAACACCCAATCTAGGATGAAATGCAAATTTTTGATAATTATTTCTTCTATCTAACAAAGCAAGAATCAATATAAAAAACTATTAGTTAATTAACTATTGGTAATAATTTTTTTTTGGCATCGAACAAGGAAAAGAAATCGTGATTGACAGATGTGGTGTTATAAGTTAAATTAGTCTCCTTGCGGAGACTTGTGCCCTGAGTTCAAATTCAAGACGTATTTTTTATGCATTTAAAAAGCGACTACGGTAACATTAACAACGTTAACGTAGTCAACAAATAACACGAAAGACATTGTATTGTTGAACGTATATCTCACAGAGTATGCTGAAATTTAGAATTTGTGCTGTCTGACTGCTACCTTGTCTAAAACCCGCTTGTTTTAAAAGGATTAATATAGCTCATAAACACATCTTAGCTAGTATGGCTTATAAGGCTGTTGGTGCGGTACTTTAGACAAAGTTACTTGCCTTTCTCGGCAGGGTAATTGGGTCCAGGGTTTGACTCATTCTCTTTACTGACAGATATTGTTGCAAATCTTTAAAAATGCGTTTTTTATGAGGCTTATGTGCGGATGACATAGATGTTCTTGTGGCGACAAAAGATGAATACGATGACTTGGTAATCCGCATGATATAGGCAAGACTGACGTAGCATATGGAATGAAAATCAATGCAAAAAACCAACAAGCTTAAGCCAACAGGGCTTTAAAATGTACACCAGTATTAGAGTTTCAACTGACAAATGCAAGTTGATTTATATACATCGGAGCTATCGTTTTAGACGAAGGAACCAAACCTGAACTACTGACCAGAATTGATTATTCCACAGAAGCATTTGCAAAACTCTTAACAATTTGGAAAGACAAATGCATAGCCCTCGACACCAAAACCAGACTGATGCACTGGTCATGTCTACTTTCTTGTATACTTGCAAATCTTGGACGCTAACTGCAGAACTAGAAAGGAGGATTCTATAAATGTGATTGAGATCCTATAGAAGGATTCTAGACATTACCTACATAAACCGCATCACAAACGATTAACCCCGGGGTCACGCCTACTAAGATATTCATCCTACTGGTGTCTACAACACACTTTTTCTCATAATAGGAACATTTCATGTCCAATAAAGGTTGTATTGAACAGCTGTGAGACGAACTATTACGCATGTCAAATTATGTCTCACCGGCCAATATTAGTATGTGTTAGACATCTAAGCATATACTGTGTAATTTGACCACGTGACTGACGTAAAATCAACTTTTAGTTACGTAAGACGTCTTGTTGCGGACTGTTTTTTTTTTTATACACAAACGTCGCCGGTGACATGTTGTACCGTAAAAACAGATTGACCGTTATGGCATGAGAAAGTCGAAAAAAATAGCCTTTTGAAATATATTTTTCAAAACGTTTTTGAGTCTGTATGTTGCAGATGGCTTTTACAAAACCGTCAATAAGGCGCTACTTAGATGAAACACCTCTTAAAATATCTTAAATTTTGAAATAGTGTATTTTACTTAGCAAGTATTCAGTCCTGGATTGAGAGCTACAATGAAATCATTTTTTCGTCCCTTGAAAACTAGTTTGAACTGCATCGCGGCGCCTTCTACACCGAGGACGTTTAGAGGGGCGTGTTTCCCAGTTGGAGAAGCGCTGCGTTAGAAAATTGACTAACACGATTCCCAAACAAAGAGAACGTAGTAAGCCAATCTCTTTGTTACAATTTGACTGTCTAGAGAATAAAGAGAGATTCGATAAAGTGACATGGAGCAAGACAGATAATTACTGGTAAGCCTTACTGTACACTAGCTAACATAGTGTTTGGTTCTTTGAACTAACTCGTGGTTGGTAAGCCTTACTGTACACTAGCTAACATAGTATTTGGTTCTTTCAACTAACTCGTGGTTGATAAGCCTTACTGTACACTAGCTAACATAGTGTTTGGTTCTTTCAACTAACTCGTGGTTGGTAAGCCTTACTGTACACTAGCTAACCTAGTGTTTGGTTCTTTCAACTAACTCGTGGTTGGTAAGCCTTACTGTACACTAGCTAACATAGTGTTTGGATCTTTCAACTAACTCGTGGTTGGTAAGCTTTACTGTACACTAGCTAACATAGTATTTGGTTCTTTGAACTAACTCGTGGTTGGTAAGCCTTACTGTACACTAGCTAACATAGTGTTTGGTTCTTTGAACTAACTCGTGGTTGGTAAGCCTTACTGTACGCTAGCTAACATAGTGTTTGGTTCTTTGAACTAACTCGTGGTTGGTAAGCCTTACTGTACGCTAGCTAACATAGTGTTTGGTTCTTTCAACTAACTCGTGGTTGGTAAGCCTTACTGTACACTAGCTAACATAGTGTTTGGTTCTTTCAACTAACTCGTGGTTGGTAAGCCTTACTGTACACTAGCTAACATAGTGTTTGGTTCTTTCAACTAACTCGTGATTGTGGAGGATTACAACTGCAGTTTCCCATTGTAATAAAACAAAATATGTAGGTCACAGATGGGTCTGTGTATCTACGTGAAGTACTGCACTCTTAACCTTATTATCGTTTTTAAAACTAAATGGAATGGCAGTACACTTGAAATCTTCAAACCATAACACTTTAAGGTAACACAAATAATACTCAATGTAATTTTCGTTTCTGATTTAGAATTTGAAGCTAGTTGTATTTCTCATCTTGTCATGCCGTGTTAAAAATTGTCCAGTTTAATCAACTCCTAGCTAATATTTTAAAAATGTGGTGTAAATGTCAAGAACAACCTCATACCTATTATCATAATCTTAAAATGCTTTTATCTTCTGGCTTCTACAGTTGAAAACCATTTTATTAAATGACACCAAAACATATTTATACATTTATATATAACAATTTTTCTGTTGATAAAAACAATATCTACATACTTAAAACGTGCAATGTTTGTTATCGATGGGTGAAAACAGAAGTCAAATGAAATTAAAGTCCGTAATATTTATGTGAACAAAGTCTTAGGTATGTAGATATTGTTTTTATCAACAGAAAAGTTTTTCACCAAAAAATTCGTTTTGTTTTAAAATACATGCCAAAGATTTAACCACAATTTGTAATGTGTGTTCAAATGATGTTTAAATCTTGTAGAACTTATTGTAGCTAAGAAAGACACAATGGATTTAACATGTTTTAAAATTATTGAAAGCATGAATAGATCTCTTTTTCTTTTATTCAGCATCTAGATTGGTGATCTACAACACATAATCCTTGCACAAAGAGCGCAGGCCTATAAAAGTGTATCTCAAAGTTTTATTAGCTGCGCTCCAACCCTTAAACCTTATCCCAAGAATTATATTTCCTCTCCTAACCTACACACACTTTTGCAAGCAATTTGTACAAAATTGTCCTAGCATGTGGAACAAGAAATGCGCTTTTATCTTTATGTCTTTCTGAGTATTTTATTAGATTTTGTTTTTGTATTTGAAGATTATGGTTCAGTGTCTTATGTATAATTGCTACTTTACTTTTGAGTCTTCTATCCTGAAGGGTTTCTAAATTTTATCATTTTACTAAAGGTGTTACTCTAGTCAAATGTGAATATTAGTTTGTTATAAATATCACTGCTCTATTTGTGTCTGTTCCAGTTTCTTAATGTTTTACTGAGTTGAGCGGTCCAGAAAAAACAACAACAGAGGACTGTTGCCTTTGTGTGTTCTACAGTTGAAGTATAAACTAGTCAGAAGCATATGGAGGTAATTTTGCCTTACGTACTGCCGCCTCTCTTACGGCATATCGTGTGCCAGCTGTCTCTATTTCCAATTCACTCTTGTTCTCCTTACGATTCAAATATTGGGCTAGATGGACGTGAGAAAAACAATTTAATAAACAGGAATTACCACTGCATAACATTAATTGCAATGTCTTCAATTCCGAAGATTAAGAATGAGTGCAGTGTTTCACATGACTACGCGAACCCAGCTGCAACCTGCATATTTTTCCGCAACTCACGTAGACAAAGCCGTTGTCCACCGGCGGTCTATTTAAGATTTCTTTCCGTCTTCTGCGCCTGTCTTCAATGTAAAATGTTATAGTTAAATCATAAAATGTGCAAGATTAAAAACCAGATTGATGTCAGTGTGTCCTGGAGTCTCAGTGTCGTCGCTTGGAAACTTAAAAACGAGGTTTGACCTACTTCTTTAAATAAGGCAGAGAAATTAAACGATTCACTTCATTTGCTTGAAAAGCAGAAATGTTGAAAGAAAGATTGGTTTTAAAATATAATTAAGTTTGATTTTCATGAGCAAAAAAAATTCTATCACAAGACTGTTAAGAAGCTTTGTTTTGTATTGTATATATTTGGCCAAGCTACGGCAAAAATTACGTTGTTGTAGATTAGTTCGTAATAAAAATATTAAACAGTAATGAGAGCGATTTGATTATTATTGAAATGGATCTTATTCACCGAAACGTACGGGCACGTGACTACCATCAACGATTCACTTGTGTGCATAGATTTATACTGGAAAAGATGGGGAAGCAATGCGTTGCATTTGACTGTAATAATTACGAACACAAACAAGGTTACAAAGACAGTTTGTGTGGAAACAAAAACTCAAGATCGGCCCCCGAAGTGGTCCACCCAGGCAGGCTTTAATATTTTCAGAAAGAACATCCGAATGAAATTATATCAAAGACAAATGAGAGATAACAATGGAGAAAGAAGATTGACAAATCTTGTGTATTGCCCCAACGGTCCAGCAGATCAAAGGATAGGTGCAAGAGAATGCAAATTTATATGTGAATCTGGCCTAACTAGTTCCCCTTTCAGACTTAGTGGTCTTTAGGGCAGATGATGTAAAGTTCATCTGTTTTTGCTTTCAGAAAAAAAAGTAGCCGTTGCATCAGAACTTTGAATGGTCTAAAATATAGTGATGTCGATTTTCAATATCTTTTCTAGTTTACGAGATCTAAACGGGACGGACGGACAGACATTTTGCACAAAACTAATAGCGTCTTTTCCCCTTTCGGGGGCAGCTAAAAATGAATGTAGAGAAAAAAAAAGTTTTCATCATTTTCCTATGAACAATCCAAAGCTATGTGAAGAATGGGTTGTAAAGCTTAAACGAAAAAACTTCACTGCAAGTGCATACTAAGTAGATCTAATAGACTAATCTATGTTCTGAGCATTTTGAGGAGGACTATTTTATTTACCAGCCTTTGACAAGTAAGTAGATATAGATCTAATGTATAATATATAAATATTCTAGATCTAGAAGTATTATACTTATAGTAGTAATACGATGATATTTAAGTCTTTTACTAGATCTAGTAGGCCTAGATCTAGATCTAAATGATAAGAATCTAGATCTATATAGAGAATCTAGATATAAATAGATCTAGTAATCAAGATTATTCTAGATCTACGCAGTCTCAAATGTACTGTATAATCTAAATCTATAGATCTATTCTAGATTCTAGATCTATATATTATATTAAATATACGATCAGAATTATATTTTAAATCTGATTATTATTCAAAGTTTATAAATTAAATGTAAAGAGCATGTAAATAATAAAACAACTAGTCTAGATAGAATATTTCTAGATTAGAATAGTGTCATTAGTAGAAATAGATCTACTAGTAACTAGATGGATCTAGATCTAGAGAAATATTAATAAGATATAGATATAGAATCGATCTATTAGCGTTGATTCGACTTTAAATAAAACTAAATAGCTTATTATGACTAATAATATTTGCTGAATTCTGATCTAGTTACAATCTAATAGTAGTATATTCAATATCGACTTAGATTCCTAGAAGTAGGAAAAAAATTAAAGTGGATCTAATGTTAATATTTGATCAGTAGGCCTATTCATGGCTATTGTTAGGTATATATGGCTTATTTTCAGAAGGTATATATAGATCTATAGGTCTAGTAACTTTTATGTAGATCATTTTGAAAAAAAAAATGTTTTAAAACTAATATACATTATATATTCCATTTAGATCACAGACTTCTAAAGCCTGGGGCTGTGCCAACCAAGTTTTCTTTTTCCAAAAGTACACCAAGCAGAAAAAAGACCAACTATGAATTGAGGTCAATGTTTTGAAATGTAGAAGTATTTATTTTTTACATTTTTTTTTATCTTAATGGTACATTTTTTTATGATGATCCTTTTTGACTGTACACTTTAATGTATTTTGTTTCCTTTTAGACAACCTCTTTTACCCCAGGACACCACCATTGAGAAGACTAGAGATGTCACTGTGCAAACTGATGAAGACTTCATTATAGATCTTCTAAAGAGGGTAGATACTTTGGAACCAGGCAATGCTAGCCTTCTGGAAGAAGTTGCTCAGTTGAAATTGTGTTATGACTCTTTGAAACTAAAAGGAGATAAAGTCTTTAAAAGTTACACTGGCTTCACATGCATACAGTTTGATACTATATTTAACTATTTTTTGTATAAGTAGCTGTTTAGAAGACAAGTTATTGTTAGATTCTCAAAATCAGCTACTGGTCACAATGATCAAGCTTAGACATGGCTTGACGAACGATGTACTTTCTTATTTAATAAATGTGAGTTAACTATTTCTAGAATTTTTACTAGATGTATTCAGATATTGTGTGCGAAATGTTGAAGTGTCAACATATGGCCTAGTACTGAACATGTCAAGGCTTTTATGCCTTCTACTTTTGTCAACCATTTCCCAGCATGTGGTGTTATTATAGATACTTGTGAGTATTTTATACAGCAGCCTAAAAATCACAAGCAACAGCAAAGCAGATATAGTACATATAAGAATCACAATACTGTAAAGGCACTAATTGGCATTACACCTAGTGGGGGGATTTCATATATCTCTGATCTGTATATCAGACAAAGAAATCACTTTAAGAAGTGGACTGATAGAGAAGTTGGAGCCTGGAGACTGTGTCCTGGCAGACAGAGGCTTCACTATTTTAAAAGATAATTTTCAAGCCCACTTTAAAAAAAAGTAAATCTCAATTTGAGGTTACAGAAAGAGGGGAAAACAAGAAGGTTTCGTGTCACAGATGTCATGTGGAAAGAGCTATAAGCAGAATTAAAAATGTTAAAATATTAACTGTGGAAAGCCCATATGCTCTATTACATATCATTGATGAGATTCATTATGTTATTTGCTTTTTGGTTTACTTACTAGACCCTTTAAGAAATATAGCTTAATCAAATCTTCTTCTAGCCAGCTTTATTGCTGCAGTGCCCAAGAATTGAAAATATTGTTACTTTGCCTTATATATATAATTTTTACTCGTGACTTGATTTTGCATTTTTGACTTATGAATTTTAGCAACATTTAGATTTAAAATTGGTGTGTATGTAATTTATTAATATACACTTTTTTTATTATGTACTTCTACAGATCAGTGCCCAAAAATATTAAATATTACTTTGCCTTATTAACATAATTTTCCCCACACAATATGTTACTTTGGTTTATTATGACTTATCAATTTTTTCTATGGCAACTTCAAATGTAAAATTGGTGTGTATGTTTTATTAATATTATAAGCTTGTTTATTTCGTGTTTAAAATTTGTATATGTATATATTTTTAGTAATAATATCAACTTGCGGGCTTGCAACCCCCTGCACACTGACACTCTCCTTCAATGACCTGAAAATATAAATATATATATTTTTTAATTTCATTATATTAAATATATTAATGCATTAAATGTTTTAAAGTTAATAGGTGTGCATAGACTTATTTTATAAAAACCCCACTCACAGATTGTGGATTATGCCCACTTCGCATATTTTTTGCACTGCCTCTGAATATATGATTTCTAATTTAAATTAAATCTATAATGTAGACAAAATGTAGACATCTAGATTTATCAGTTTAGAATAATTACTAGAATAATTTATTAGTAGGCTACCATGTGAATAATCTCATTAAAAAATAAGCAAAGTTTTCCGCTAAATACTCATAGTGTGCGAATTTAAGTGTTCCTATTAGAGATCTAGTTTTTTTTACTAGTTTAGATTTTAGATCTAGAATCTAGATCTAAATCTAGATGTTCTAAGTTTGATCTTTCAACTTAAGTTAATCTTGTGAGTCTAAGTCAGTCTAGAGTACGAGAGTCTACAGCAAAATCTATATTTATATTAGATATAGAAGCTAGATCTAAAAAAAAGATCTAGAGCTAAGTAGATCTAGATATCTAGAAATCTAGATCTAGTTACTAAATTCTAGAATATCTATCTAAAAGTTTAGTAGATCTAGTCATAGTGGAAATCTAGTAGCCTAACTAATAAGTACTAGTCTAAGTAAGTAGATTGACTAATCTAGTTCGTAGATCTATAGTTATAGATTCTATGGTACTTTAAAAGTAGCTTACCTTTCCATTGTAGCTAATCACTCCAGTAACATTGTACGCAGAACGTTTCTTCATCTCGGCTTTGACTCGAGCCTGAACGTAGTGACAACGTGTTTCTTCCTCAGATTTATATCTAATCTCTGTCACAAAATGTTCAACAATGTTTGTCCTTTGATAATTACGTGTCTGTAATCATTGTCACATGCATGTGCTGCATTTATAACATCGCAAAATTCTAACAAGTTAACAAAAGTAAAATGTACAAGCAAGAGTGGTTTTCTAACAATAGATTTCATGTTGGTGTCTAGATTATGATGGTTGTCACGTGACTAAAGGGGTGTTTGTTTACGATTGGTGATTGAGGTCCAAAATCCAATCCAATAAACTGGCCTTTAACAAAGTCATTATTTTAATTGTAAACAATAATAATCTATCTTCGGATTTCATATGGTCGTCTCGTGGACCTGTGGACCACAGTTTGAGAACCACTGGCCTAAAGTACTATTAGATGACTTCACTTATAAGTTTGAATCATTCATTTCAAGCTAAAATTTCATACATAGAAGTATGACTATAGTAGAGTGTCGTGCTAATAACGAGTAAGTCTGGAGATCAATGGAAACATTGACCACTTTTACCGCCCTTGAAAGCAGAATGACTACTGTCAGTTTTGTAGAGTCCGATAATCATTAAAACCATTAGTTTGGTCAGGCTTACAGTAAGCTATATCAGTTCATTGAATATATATGGTTATTACCAATGTAGTAGTAATAACATGAATAAATTTCGGTATCTTGTGGTATCTTGTCGTTAGTCGAACTAACAATATAGTACACACACACATAGCAATAATATAGTTAATAGTTTGTTAGTCATTGTTTCTGATATTCTTGCTAAAAATATTGAAATCTGCCTTTTTAACTGAGCGGACCACTTCTAGGGTCGATTTGAGTTTGTGTTTCCCCACAAACTGTCTTTGTAACCTTGATTTTTTTTTTTTTGTCTTTTTATGTTTTCAGTGACAAACAAAATATGAATGTTAAGTTGGCTCTATTCTTGACACATGACATAGGAATAGCTTTTATTTTAATTACTTGTAATATAGTTCCGCTAGGTTGTCATTGCCAGGAGTGGTGATAAATATAAAGACTCCACTACCTATGAAATGCTTCCTAATGGCATGCGTCTCAAATAGCCTCAGACAACGAGTCCAGATCCTGGCCTTTGCAGAGCCTGCAACACGGCTGACACGAAACTGATGGTTCCACGACAATTCATTCACAAGACATTTCGTTCACCCGACAATTCGTTCACCAGACTATTCGTTCACGCGACATATCGCTCACGGACTATTCGCTCACAGACAATTTGTTCACCGACAATTGTTCACCGACAGTTGGTTCACGACAAATCGTTCACGCGACTATTCGTTCACGGCACGGAGAAATAGTTCACAGACAAATCGTTCACTGGATAGTAACATATTGTTAATATTATATATTCTCCTCGCGTGTTTAATTTATTTACATTAAAACTTCTGTAGCTACTATTTCCAAAAACAAACAAAAAATTTCTAGAGATCAGGTCAAATTCGAGTTTCTTTAATTTCGTTGTTGTTGCTGTTGTTGTTGTTGTTGTTAATATTTTGTTCATGAGGACAGTAGGGGATAAAAATTATACTTAAAAGAAAAAAAGAGATCTTACAAGCTAGCTGAAACATTTAAATGGGCCCTCACTTTACTATAGGCAACATTTTTACTTTCATCTTTAATATACCTTTACACCCCCTTTTTTTTTTCATCTACCGGGAATCTACCCATTCATCTGGATACTCTAGTTAATGTCTGGTGAACGAATAGTCGCGTGAACGAAAAGTCGTGAACGATTTGTCGGTGAACGAAATGTCTGTGAACGAATTGTCATGTCCCCGTATTGGCACTTGCCGCTCTTTTGGCTACATCAGCTGCGTGGAGAGAGGGGACTGATGTGAGGGCAGTTCTTCTCATGTCCATATATACTTGGAATATACTGGTTTCAAAATGTCTAGGCCTATTATTTAAACATAAAGTAGGAATTGATTTACGTTTTTATAATTTCCCTTGCTGTGAAGAGGATTTTAGAATAACTTGTTAATATTATTAAAATTATTATAACCTGTAAGACCACATTTTAAAATACGATTCTTTAAAATGAAATTGAACATGGTTTGTTTACAAGCGAAATTCTGTCTTATAATCAGTCTAAAAATCTCTGACTTAACTGGAACTGAATTATGTTATTGCTTTCCAGGCTTATTAAGCTGTTCATCTATTAAATACTATTTTCGGTGAAATATATTTTTGGGTGGAGGGGGCTGGGTGAGGCTTACCATTTCCCCCCCCCCCCCCCCCACCTCAAACACATATTATAAAGCTCTTGGAATTTGGTGACTGTATATTATCCATCTAATCATTAATGTATTCTTTATTTAAATTCTGAACGTTTATTCATTAATATAAATTCTTTCAGAAAGTTTAGTCATTAATATAAGGTCTTTTAGAACAATTTATTCATTAGTAAAAGGTCTTTTAGAAAGTGTATTTATTAATATAAGGTCTTTTAAAAAAGTTTATTAATTAATAGACCTATAAGGTTTTTCAGAAAATGTTGCTATGGTCTTAAAATAGTTTAGCCCTTAATATGAAGTAATTCAGAAAGTGTAACAATTGATATAAGGTCTTTCAGAAGGTCTTTGATTGTTTCAGAAAGTTCAACTAGTTTTGACATTAAAGAATCCCCAGGATAACACCAAACCAAGACGGCAGGGGTTAAAGATGCGAAGATATTATTTGTTCTTCGTTTGTGGCTGCGTCATCGTAAATCTGGGTGTTTATCAATAGTAAGTAAAACTTCAGACCCTATACTGACGTAGTACTCAATGAAAAATGTTATTAAAATGTTATTAAAATATGTATTAAACACGTTAAGCTTTCTAATGTAGTAGCTACCACCATTAAAAGACTAAGACTTATATTTTTAAATTTAAACAAGAAAAACACCTTTAAAAATGTACATTGTACAACTTAAAATAAAATAAAATTAGTTTAATTAAAAAATATATATATCTGGTTCAATTCGGGTATTGTCAGAGGCGTAAACGTACGTAGGCAGCATTTCGGCACGCTGGAATTCCCTACTTTTGCAATCATTTTTGATATTCTCATTATATGGACTTCTAGATCTAACACTAGACCTAGACTTCTGATTTATAACTCTTAAGATCTATTCTCGATCTAGACCTACTTCACGATCAAGAATCAAGATCTAAGCCCGTATTCTAATTTTCGTAAAAAAATATAAGTAAACTTAGATAATTTTTCAATAAACTTTCAGCAACTTTAAATGTACACATCGCATAACTTCGGCACACACGGATGACTACGCCATGTTTGTTTCTTCTTATTATTATTACGTAGGCAAGGACTTTCCCCAGATGCCAGGTATGGTAGATGAGCTCTTTACTAAATCGTGTGTCCGAAAGTCAATTACATCGGTGTTTCCCAAAACTGTGTTCTGCGAGGCCTGGCTAGGTGTTCCACGAACTACTGGAATAATTATTTAGTAGGCCACTACGTAAATTAATCTATCTAAAAAAACATCAACAATGTTTTCCACTAAATACTCAGAATGTGCGAAGTGTTCTGTTAAAGAGAAAGATTTGGGAAACACTGCATTACATCATTATTTCATCTTTACTAAACCCTGTGACCGATAGTCAACAATACATTACATCAGAGGTTTTTAATTTTTCTCTACCCGATGACCCCATAATATAGTCATAAAAACTAACATAAATGCATATTATTATTTAAGTAACAAAATGAAAGTGGGGCGCGGTGGTGGAGTGGCTAAGCGCTGGCTTCTGAACCTGAGGTCCTGGGTTCGAATACCGGTGAAGACTGGGATTTTGAATTTCGGGATTTTTAGGGCGCCCCTGAGTCCACCCAACTCTAATGGGTACCTGACTTTACTTGGGGAAAGTAAAGGCGGTTGGTCGTTGTGCTGGCCACATAACACCCTGCTCGTTAACCGTTAACCTAAGAAACAGATGACCTTAACATCATCTGCCCCAGAGATCGCAAGGTCTGAAAGGGGAAACTTACACTTTACTTTAACAAAATGAAAAGAAATCGTTAACAATGTGTTCATTTGGTTCGCGGACAACAGTTTGAGAAACACTGCATTATGTTCGAGGATCCTTAGGCTTATGTTGTTGTTTTTTTCTCTATTCACCTTTTACTGAAACAAATGTTTCCACGAGGGTACATATTAGCCAATATAAAAAATTCCTAATTGTAGACACGATCCTTCTATGATGCACATTATGCTCTTGATATACGTAAGATCACGAGAGGTATTGTAGACTAGTATTTTGGTTTTGTTGTCAGTTTGACATTTTCCCCTTGTAGAGATTTGCCATTGCTGCAGAAGCCTTTCCAATTCTTATAGTCAACTCAATGTTGATCAAAAGCAGGTCCAGATCCTGCATCACCTTAAGGATGGAAAGACTGTATACAACCATAATGCTAAGCCCCTAATTCTACAGAAAAGTTAGTAAGTCTGTAAAAGGTCAAATAAATGAAGTTATCTGTTTTTGCTCCTTTACGAAAAAAAAACCGACATTTGCCGTAAAAATTTACGCAATACTATAATAAAGTAACTATTTGTCAACATGAAAAACAAAATACATATATGCAAACTGCATAAAATCCTCAAATATATATAAAAACAAGATCACAAAGAGAGTTTGTGTTATCAGAGACGGCCCCCATAACATTCAACAATCTTTTAAAGAAATTTGGCGTTATTTTTCACATAAAAGCAAACAGTGCAACACGTCGTCTTTGATAACACTCTTCAAACTCTTCTGGAATAAGAAGAGTAGTGTTAAGTGATCATCTAAGATCAGCATGGAAACCGTTCCGATACAGTGTCGGTGGCACCTAGCGCGGTAGCTCAGGGTGTCATCCCTCCCCATCAACGTTCTTGAAATATGTTCCAATGAACACTATTGCTAGTTATCTTTTTTTTTGAACCAATACAGTGAGCTGATTAGGGGTCGTTCTTAAATGACGTCATGCTCTAGAGTGGGAGGGGGAGGGGGTTTGAGAAAATTTGACACTTTGTGACAAGGGGGGCGAGAGGGTCAAAAGAGGTCATTTTTGCGTGACGTCATTTACGAACGACGACTTACCTACATTTATTGAATTTTTACTCAAATGTAAAATCCCAATGTTAATTACATTTATTCAAATGTTATTGCACATTTTCAAATAATATTTAATTAACATTATAAACAGACTTAACATCATATGAACAGGTTTCTTACTTAAAATGGTATAATATTGTGCTGTATCATTTTCACTTCAACTACCATCTAGATGTGTCAAGGCATATTTGGGTATATATCTAGAGATTTTATTTTTATCTTTTCCAATGCATCTGCGTTTCCCAGGTTATAATTATTCGAACTTGGTTATCACTCCCAAAATGGTGTCAACTGGTGCGGACATCACCCCTAACACCAAATCCCCATAGTGACGCCACTGCTCCAAGCTATATCTCGAGATTTTATTATTATCTTTTTCAATATGTCTGCTTTTGCAAAGTTATATTTTTTCCAACTTGGTTGTCACCCTCAAAATGGTGTCGACCTGTGCGGACTGCACCCTCATTCCCCCCCCCCCCCTCATAACGCCACTGCTTCAACAATTTCGAATAATATTTTAGAGCAGGCGTAGTAAGAAATTTTTAAAAATGAGCCTGCACAACTTAACAGGTTTCCCTTGCGAACAGCATAGGCTAAAACACTATTACCCACTAGTAGGTCTACTAATCATGATCATAATCGCTCTAGACTTTATTTACTTAATAGGTCTAGACTAGATCCAGAATATAATATATATATAGAATTTAGAATTAGACAAGATCTAGATTTCTTGACTAGTTCTAGATATGATATAATCTAGAATCTAGATCTACATCTAGACTAGATCTCTAGACTAGTTCTTGACCTAGATCTAGACTTGATCTAGATAGATAGAACTAGAATCTAGAATTAAAATCCTTTCCTAAAATTCAGACTAGAACTAGAATTGGAATCTAGGTTAGAACTAGACTCTTGATCTAAACTAGATCTAAATCTAGATTTACATTTATTTAGATCTCGCTCTAGAATCTAGGATGTTCCTCTAGAGTTGAAGATAGTTTACTTCCTAGTCCAAACCTCCCTCAGTACGACGGGGGATGTGAGCTCGTAGGGTTTGAACCCGGGAAAATCGATAAATCCAAACGACTTTGAATGATCCGTTTAGATCTCTGAAACTAGAAGAGAAAACGAATATCGGACATCATGAATATTTTTAGACCATTTAAAGTTCTGCTGCAACGGCTACTTTTTTCTTTTCCAAAAGTGAACCATTAAATTTAAACATTTTATATACAAGCAGATAAAAAAAAACACAAAAAAAAAACAACATCAACACACGACATTTAAATGAAAAGCTTCAGGTGAGGCAAACATTCTCTAAAAGGTCATGAACGTTTTCATTGATAACACAAGCTTCATTCATAGATTCGCGCATTGGTACAAAAAATTTGCATCTTAAGTCACAATGGAAAAATACATAAGATATCTTTTCCCTTTATTAGCTAACTCATGGAATTAAATACTTATTAAAATGTTGTTTAAAAAAATGTTGATACAAACTTCGCTTTAATTGTAAGTTTAAAAAAAAACAACTATTTTTATATCGTGCATATTTTGACATATCCTCATTATACCCTTGACAGTCTAAATAAGACTAAATAGAGCCCAGATCTAGATATATTTATAATATCTATATTATAAATGTATAAAATTGAAAAAAAAATTATTAAGGCAATAGCTTATTTTCTGACAGGATAGAGGTGCAGATTTATTTATTATGTAAACAGTAGTATCACATTAAGAAATGTATCAGATACGAACAGCATACTATAGTACACAATTACACGGTACCAAAAGAGCTACTATTTCTGATTATACAATTGGCCTAGGTCTATTTTTTGAAGATTAACAGTGTAAATTCATAGTGATTCTAGTCTAGTTCTAGATTCTAGATATCGAGATTCTCGATCAGTCTAGATGTAGTCCTAAGATCTAGTTCTAGATCTAGTTCTAGCTCTAGACCTAGTTTTAGTTCTAGATCTAGTTTGTCTAACAAATGAAAGGAGAGATATAATTTTTTTTTCGCGAAGTCTTAATTAGTATTACTACTGGTTCACTACCTTAAGTAGGTCAAGACTTTTTTCGTGTTGCCAATTTTACTAATTTTGTAAGAAGAATAAATCATTTTTTAGCTTCTTTTTATTGCATGTAACATTTTTTTAATGTTGAATGTATGGATAAGGTTAAAAATTGTTATTTTTTGTTTAAAGTACGCTAAATGAATATATGGAGGCGCAGTGGCTGAGTGGTAAAGTGCTTGGCTTTTGAACGGAGTTCTTGGGTTTGAATCCTGGTAAAGACTGAGATTTTTACTTTCGGGAGTCCACCCAGCTTTAATGGGTACCTGATATTAGTTGGGCAAAAGTAAAGGTGGTTGGTCGTTATGCTGGCCACATGACACCCTCGTTAACCGTGGGCCATAGAAACATGATCTTTCCCCATAGATCCCTAGATCTGAAAAGTTTAATTTATGAATATATAATAAAACAACAACTTGTTATTAAAAAGTACTTATGTTTAATAAAAATTCATTTTGAAAGATTGAAACTTTAAAAGAAAAACATTAATTTTATTTTATTATTATCCCATTATTCTAGTGCCCAACTGTTATTCTTTTGTACTACTTTCATCGATCAAAACAAGACTATGGCTTGAATATTACTGGTGAATTCGATGAGGGCCGTCTCTGAGTTTGTGTGATAGCACAAACTTTCTTTGTAATCTTGCTTTTATTGATTCATGTTTTGTTAGGTACAATATTATTATTACTTTTTTAAAATGGCGCTGCACTGTGGCGACATGCCATTTGTGCTTTCATTATTCTTTATTATTTCTTTGCTGGATGTATATTGAATGTTCTTTTCTAATTAGTTATGCAGATGAAGACTTCTGTTTTCAAGATGGGCTCCAAAATGAGTATTTACATTACACGTTTTACTAGATCTAGGTTTGTTTAATTTTGGTTAGAAATAAAAGAAGAAAAATGCCGACCCAAGATGGCGGCCGATCTAGTCCTAGATCTATTCATTATAGTAAAGATCAACTCCTCGGATTTCATTCAAAGAGGAAGCCTCTCCCACCATGTTATGCACATATAAATTTTCTCTACCCTTCCTCTATTTGTACAAGGAAAAGAGTGAAAAAAGGAGGACTACTGCAAAGACTGAGAAGAAGAGGTTTTCGCCCACCACTTCCTACGATTATTCTAGCTAACGTCCGCTCAATAAGAAATAAAGTGAATGAGATATCTGCCCATATACGCTATGACCACGTGTTTAGGGAAAGTTGTCTATTGGCTTTTACTGAGACATGGTTAGAGGAGGATGACAACGACAACCTGATTGCTATTGATGGTTTCTCTTGCGTGAGATCTGACAGAACGGCTGAGTCTAACAAGAAGAAAGGTGGGGGGGGGGGGGGCTGTGTGTGTACATCAACCTCAAATACTGTATCAACTGCAGGGTTAAAAAGAGAATGTGCTGTCCGGATCTAGAACTACTGGCGCTCTCATTGAGACCTTTTTACTTGCCACGTGACTTTGGTGTTATTGACATAGTCCTGGTTTATGTTCCGCCTACAGCCAAGAGGGAAGTTGCAGCTGCAATCATCGCTGAAGTAGTGCATGAGTTTTAGACAAGGTCACCGGACGCACCAGTAGTTATACTGGGTGATTTTAATAAATGCACCTTGAAGGTTGACCTACCCACCTTCTATCAACATGTCCGACAAGAGATAACAGAACTCTGGACTTATGTTACTGTAACATCAAAGGAGCATTCACATCTCGTGAAAAGCCACCACTAGGATCATCGGACCACAAAACAGTACAACTGCTTCCTCTACTTACCGCACGAAACTTAAAGAAGGAAAAATCATTCAAAAAACGTACAAGAATGGACTCAAGACAATATTCTCAAACTACAGGGATGTCTAGACTGCACTGACTGGAATTTGTGTAAAGAGACTACTTCAATTCTGGAAGAATGGGTCGACACAGTGACAAATTACAGCAAATTCTGTGAAAACATGTGTGTCAGTACTAAGAGCATCAAAATATACCCCAACAATAAACCATGGGTCACTGCAAAACTAAAACGGGAAATAATCAAAAAGAAAAGAGCATATATGAGTGACGATGGACAGGCAAGGAAAAGAGCTGAACGAAATCTCAACGTCGTTCTTGAGGAAGGGAGGAGAAACTACCACACCAAGCTGGAAGACTCAATTAAGACAAGTGACATGAAACAGGCGTGGGGCATCATGAACAAAATGGCAGGATCACAAGTCAAAATTAAAAATAATCTTGCTACAAGAGACGAAAAAACATTAGCCAATAAGTTAAATGATTTCTATTGTCGCTTCGACACGAAAGATTTTAATTATCCAAGACTCAAAGCAGTTGAGGATGTCAATGTTAACAACTGTTTAGAATTAGCGATTACTAAAGAGCAAGTTTGTAACATTTTCAAAAACGTCAACCCAATGAAAGCTGGTGGGCCTGATGGAATAAAAGAGCAAATCTTTTAAGAATGTGCTGAACAACTAGCTGAACCCTTCCAAGATATTTTTTCTACTACACTACTAAACCATGAGATACCACCTGTGTGGAAGTCATCTATAATTGTACCTGTGCCAAAGGTTTTCAAACCGAAGGAAATGAATAACTATAGACCTGTTTCACTTACTTCCATTGTGTCTAAATGTTTAAAAAAATTGGTTAAAATGTTTCTTCTGAATGATCTTTGTAATAAGTTAGACCCTTTACAATTTGCTTACCAAAAGAGTAAAGGTGTAGACGATGCCTTCCTAAATATTTTAAATTGTGTCTACAAACATCTGGACTTACCGAACATTTGTGTAAGATTGTTTTTTATTGATATCTCATCAGCTTTTAACACTATACAACTTCATTTACTCATTGAAAAGATGAAAGCGTTGAAGATTAGTCCATACATAATACTATGGGCTAATGAATTTTTGACCCAGAGATCTCAGAGGGTTAGGGTAAACAATGTTGTATCAAATGAACGAATAGTTAACACATGGGCGCCCCAGGGGTCTGTGACATCGTCATTGTGGTTCATTTTGTACACCAATAATTTTCAATCCGATAGTCCTTTTTGCTCCTTCACAAAATTCGCTGATGGTGCGGCTCTTCTTGCCCTGCTCTCAGAGAGCTCAGACGTAAATGAGTATTTCAAAGAAATAGAACACATTGAAAAATACTTCAAAGATAATTTTTTATTATTAAATGTAAAAAAAAACAAAGAAATGATAATCGATTTTCGTAGGGACAAGAAGGAAAATGATAGTGTTTCTGTACCTGGAGAGACTATTGAAATTGTGCAAACCTTTACATACCTTGGTACTATCCTAGACAATAAACTAAATTTTACTGCAAATACTGATTATATCAGCAAAAAAGGGCAGCAAAGATTACGATTACTAAGAAAACTGTCCTCGTTAAATGTTAGCAAAAAGGCCTTGTCTATGTTTTATCACGCTCACATCTGCAATATTTTAAGTTTCAATATCACTGCCTGGTATGGCAATCTGAGCATTAAAAATAAAAATAAACTTTATAGAATGCTAAATGCTGCTGGTAAAATCATTGGTAAAAAACAAACCCCATTTGGGCAGTTGTTTGAGACAAACATCTATAAAAAAGCTAACAAGATCCTCGAAATAAAAAATCACCCTTTGTGTAAGGATTTTGTGACACCGATAGCAAAGACACAAACACTCTTTTGTTCCCCTGGTAATTAAATCATTAAATAAGAACAATTTGGTATAAACTTTGTCACATGAAATTATGAGTGGGTGTGGTGTGAATGTACACTTTGGTTTGTTATAGTTATAATATTTTGTTTGGTGTAATGCACAAATTGTGAGACAAATTTCCATACCGATAATAAAGATTATTATTATTATAAAAGAGCGAGTATTCATTCTCTGGCGAAGCCAGGGTCGAGTTTCGTTAAAGGGAAACAAAATTCATCGTAGTCCCTTTATCAGTTTCCACTGAGGAATTTTCTGGTGATGTTATTATTATTATTATTAAAGTATCAATTTGATCGGAGAAAGCGTGAGGGAGACTTAGTGTTTATAATTATTTAAAGGGACTAAACCCATCAATTTTTTTGCCTTATCTGTGAATACAGAATGATTATTTCCCTTGGTAATGACTAATTACGAGTGATTAATTGACTAAGTGGTTTCTTTTTTAAAATTATTGATTCATGTCTTGTCTATGCTAATGAGTAATTTTAACTTGTTCCGAGAATGAGAGTGGTAGAAATATCGTGTGCACACTTTTTACCAGATAGACAGACAGACCGACAGACAGAGTTGATATAAGCTTTTGTATAACTGGTATGGAAATAATGCTATTCTCTTTATAAACCGCAAAAACTATTTTAGAGTGATATAATGCTAACGTCAAAATAGTTTCATCCACAGCAGATCACACGTTGTGAAGTTCATGCTGTCGTTCGACTCAAATAACACACAGATTGATCTACATGTTTACGCCAACTCATCAGCCAACAATGAGAGGGCTTTAACGCTACCTAGCTCAACACAAAACCCAAACAACTCTTTGGCTAATGAGTCCTCTTCGTCCACAACTGCTCAGAAATCTGCTACCTCCAGGGCTATTGTAACGAAACTCTACTTGACCACTAGAATCATGGGTCGCCTAGGCAACCAGATGTTCATCTATGCTACGATGATAGGCCTGGCCACGGCGCAGAACAGAGTGCCTATAATAAAGAGCGGGGAAGATCTGGTGAAGACGTTTCAGATTACCAATCTCAATGAAGACATGAACACAGATGGGTTAGTAGCGAATTAATATTTACAAAGCATATATCTACTTGCTCTGTCTGTCTGGCAAATAATTTTGTACACGTTATTTCTCTAATTTTATAAGTATAAAGATTACATAGTAAGTTGAGATTGAGACGTCACATGTCTTACTATAACCATGCTTATAACATTCAATTAGTTAATTATTATAATTATAGTTTACTAGCCAATTACTACCCGCGCCTTGGGGGCCTTTGATGCGGTATTAATGATATAGTGTATTGAATTTAGACCTATGTCAAACATGGCAAATGTTCCCTTCACATATTGATTTAGCCATGAAAATAAAAACAGAATATGAAAATAGGTTTACTCATCTAGCCGACATATTCATATGAGTAAATAGAAATATTGTGAAAACTTGTTTACCCGATTTTGTAAATTGTTTAGTCTTAATAGAGAAAAATTTTTGAATTTTCTTGTATTTTTAGGGCCTCCGGTCGTGAGGTGACATTAAAAATATACCACGGTGTCCGCTATAATATATGGAGCATTTAAGCCAAGTTTTATCAAGATTAGCCGAACGGTTTTGATTTCTATGCGGGACATACATACATACGCCTTAGATTCTGCTTTATATATTAGATATATAACTGTTTGTAAGTTATATGTATATGTAGTAATTAAATGTCCTACAAGAGAGAATATGATAAGATAATTCATTAATCAATAATACACGAAAAAGCAGATACATTTATAATGTAAATTTTTTAAATCTTTTTTTTTTCCTCGAATTTTCTCCGTAACATTGCTGTAAAGTGGGGCTACACTCCTGGACCTAGTAGACTATAGGGCAAATGATGTAAAGTTCATCTGTTTCTGTGGCCTACGGTTAACAAGGAAGTCATGTGTCCAGCACAACGACTAATGTCAGATACCCATTAGAGCTGGGTGGACTCAACCAAAGATAGGGGCCTACCGAAATTAAAAATCCTAGTCTACACCAAGATTCGAACCCGAAACTTCCAGTTCGGAAGACAAGCGTCTTACGGCTCAAGCACCGCGCCTCCACGTAACAAGACTGAATGACCTTTAATTCAATGCACTTATAACCGCTTTATTTAACTTTTTTCTTTTTCTTTTGACTGACTAAAACTCTTTACTTAGTTTTGTTATTGGCTATGAATAATTATGCAAATTTAATTTTGATTGATAAATGGAATGTAAAAAACAAACAAACAACATTACAAGACATAATAAGGGTATTAAATCCATATATATATATATATATATATATATATATATATATCAAAATTTCATATCAAACAAAGTAATAAATTACTAACAATTCATTAACTAATTGTTTCATTTGTTCAGATTCATCCATGTCTTGTCAAGTACAATGTATAATTGTGCAAAGTTTTAACTTAATCCGAGAATGGGAAAAAGGAGGGGAAAAAAACATGTTCCAACTTTGTGCGATTAATACTATTTTTACCAAATGTTTGTGTTTATCGCTACTTCATGTCTTTAACTCTTTCTCTCCGTTATTATTTGTCCACGTTTCGAAGGAACTTCTTCATTTTGCTCATTACAATTTCACTACCCTGTTATGATTGCAGGGTATGCTACCCTGCCTCATACTGGCGCTCGGGTGGAAACGATCGTAGGAGGAAACGATTAGGCTAAAGGGTAGCAAAACAAGACTCCCGTGGGGGGTGCCTAAGGGGGTGCGAGAGCATCCTCATTGCACTGCGCGGAGTTGTAAACAGCCCCCACAACCTTGTCACAATCCAGGCGCTGTTCCTCAAGGGGCCGTTACATAATAAATGGCGTGTCCCGCACGGTTAGTCTGGTATAGAAAGAAAAATGGCGGGGGTCTTAGTAGATCTATACGCGGCCTCTTGCCGCGAGTTTGACACACCCGCCAGACAAAACAGTGTACACTGTTTTTATATAGGCGGTGAGAGGAAGCTCTTGTTCACTTTTGCTGGCAAAGACTTCCAAGAGCCGAAGGCTCAACTCTACCTGACAGTTTAAGAAGAAGACCCTGTTATGATTAAGCTTCAATAGTTTTGTTGTTTGTTTTAAGAAAATGTATTTGGTATAGAATTAAAGGAAAATGCATGCTCTTTTTATATAACACAGTCAAGTTTATAAAATTAAACATTCATTTAATTGAATGAGATCAAATCAACGCTGGTATCGTCGATTAGGAGAGAAAGAGTTAACTTTCTCAATACGCTATGATCCTATCACTTACCTAAACCGTTTAGGAAAATAGGGCTGGTGGGTAAGGAGGCTTTAGATATCTGTCTGGATTTTACCGTAATTGTTTTTAAAGCATTCACAAAAATAAAAAAAAGGGGTGCACCCTGAGTTCAAACTTGAAATGTGGCTGTAGGGACTGAAAAATATTTAAAGAAAAAAAACGTTAAACCATTTTTGCAGAACCATGTCCATCCAGGTTTTACCCATATTTTAAAAAAATACTCCTTTATTTCTAAAATAATTCTTAACAGTTTATGTATAGCGTTTAGAAAAGAATTACTAGCTCATTGGCCACCTGAACAAATACTTAATTATGACTACTAAAATGTTTCAAAGTTGAAAAGATAAAGAATTGTAATGAAACAATTGGACTGGACATTATTAATCTTGATCAGACTGAATAGCCCCTTCGTACAGGGTTTGTACATGTGTACATATATATAAATTATGTGCAGCATATATATATAAATGCATGTATGTTAATGTACATATGTTCACACTAAAACCTTTTTTTTTTCACATGAAAAGTTTCGGGTATTTGTGCATGTAGGCACTATTCAAATAAGAGTTTAATCATGGTTTAATAAGTTAATGTTGAGGAACATTTTACGCAACATCTTTTAAATTTAGATCTAAAGGGCATATCATTAGACTAATTTAAAGTGTAGTAGATTTATACATTTGCTTAAGAATCTTTTTTTTTCCAGGGGGGAGGGGAATGGAGCGGGCTAAAAATAATTTTTTTTAAATGCAATAATCATTAATTAGAAATCGCTTTACAAGTTGGATAAAGGAATATTGTCTTTTTAAAAAATATTCTTTTTTTAAAAAAATATTTTGTGTGTTCGCTTTACAGATGGAATTTGGTTAGAGAGTCAGCCTTTGCTATATTCGAGTCAAAGCTTATGAATCTCCCACCCAGAAACCTTATCGTCACTGGATATTTGCAATGCTGGAGATATTTTCAGCACGCTCAAGATCAAATTAGGCGGGAATTTACTTTCGTACCTTCCATACAGAAAGAAGCAGAAGCGGTACTTGCAAGTTGTAGATCACAACTACAGAATCACGTGATAGTCGGCGTGCACGTTCGACGTGGCGACTTTGTCTCACCGCGAAATAGAAGATTCGGCTACGGCGTTGCGAAAGCGTCATATTTTGTCAAAGCCTTCGCTAAAATGAGGTCATTACTACCCAATCAAAACATAACATTTCTGGTGGCGAGTGACGATTTGACTTGGTGTATAGACAACATTAATGATACAAGCGTTACATTTTTACCCAAAATGGATGCCGGAAGTCACTTCGCCATTTTGTCCAGCTGTGATCACGTAATCTTGTCAAGCGGAACGTTTGGATGGTGGATTGCCTGGCTGGCCAACGGAACCACTATTTATTACAGAGATTATATCAGGAAAAACACTCCATTGTATTTTAGATATAGAGAGAGTGATTATTATCCACCATGGTGGATCGGCCTTAGAAACTGAAAACAGAAAGCTTAAGTGACAAAATTCGAAAAATATTTTTAGCCACTGAAAAATAAATTCCATCTGAATCTATAAAAATAAGAAATAAAGACGGTACAAATGTGTGTGTCTGTGTTTTTTTGTTTTTTTTTAAAGAAAAACGGATTTTTTAAAATCCTTGTTATAGCCCCTACCCTTCCGCCCCAAAAATAAATCCTGGCTACGCTCATGCTGAAAACACATTTATTTATGTTGATCATTCTTGATCTTATTTTGTAGAATTTATAATTATTGTCTGACTGCTCATATTGTTGTTTATACACTTCGAATTTACTACATATATAAAATATATATGTCTGACTGAAATAACAATCTTTCCATTTACAAAATAACAAAGACAGTTTGTGTGGATACCCAAACTCAAAATCGGCCCCCGAAGTGGTCCACCTAGAGTCTATACCAGGATTCGAACTTCCGCTTCCAAGTGCTTTACCATTCAGCCACAGCATCTCCATATATATATATAAATTCATTTAGCGTACTCGTATATTTTTTAAAATAATAATTATTAACCTTACCCATACATTCAAAATTAAAATCATGTTGCATGTAATAAAGAGAAAGTAAAAAAATATTTATTATTCTTACAAAATTGGATAAGTTGGCAACACGAAAAAAACAACAATTCTTGACCTACTTTAGCTAGTAGTGTACAGATGACTTCACAATACTTTCCCCTCGCAAATAAAAAATAATATCTCTGTTGTCATTTGTCATACAAACTATACCTTGATCAAGCTCTAAATCTGGTCTAGATCTAGATCTAGATCTAAGTCTAGACTAAGTCCAGATCTAGATATAGAAATATAGAATATTGATATAGAATCTACTATATCTAGACTATAACACGTATGAATTTACACGTTTAATCTTATAATTACTAGACCTAGGCCAATGTTATGATCATGAATAGTAGGTCTTTTATTACCGGGTAACAGGGGCGTAGCAAGGGATTTTGGGACCCTGGGGGATTGAGCTCTTTGGGGGGGGGGGGGGTCCCTTGCATTTTGACATACGACTTTGACATGAGATAATGTACGCAAAAAATATATAAGCCCAAAATCAAAATAGGTTGAGTATATCAGTAAACTTAAAACAAAATAATCATTAAGACTCTTTTAATGAATAATACCGTTGTTTATTAGCTACATTATGTACAAGTGACAAATCTCAATTCATATCGCTTCACGTCGTGCATTCTATTCAGCAAAGACATCTATAACATCAAATACATCGATACTTTCTAGTATTTGTGACTTCACTGACATTAAAGCCATGATAAGCCTTTCTTGCGTCATTGTGCTCCTCAGATAGTTTTTGATGAACTCGAGCTTTGAGAATGATCTCTCACATAAAATTGGCCTGAGTTAGCGGTATTCGGAGGAGGTTGCAAGGTTTGAGCATACGTAATTACCATATGAAGCCTGTTTCCGCAATATGTCTATTGGTGATTGTATTACTGGTTTGTTGATGAAAAGTGCTCGTGCATCAATGACATCATTGAACAAGCAATTTGCGATTTATTTCATCATACAAACAGGAAAAAAGTAATAAAGTTTTGTCATAAGCGTGTCTTCATCTAACAGGTGTCTTGGTTCAAGAAGAATCCCAAAGGTATCCATTTTCTTTCCAGCCTTTGAAATCTGCCTTCATCTCCATATGAAATCTGTCCAGCACTTCTGTCGCTAGGCGTTCCGGCAGGTCCTGGACATATTTGGACACAGTCTTGATTTCCGGGTCTACCTGCTCCTTAATCCAGTTTTGTTTAAGCACCTCGAGTGGACCGCGGGGCTGCGACCAGAATATCACTTGATAGGGTGAGTAACCCAGACTCGCCTGAGGAACTTCACGGTAGGCAAATAGGGCATCGTTGAGATAGGTGTCCCATTCTTCTGGTCGGCCATCAACGAGCCGCCTCAACATGGTAAGGAGAGAGTGGTTGAACCTCTCGACCAGCCCATTTGCCTGGCGGTGGTATAAAGGTTTTATAGACTTTCTTCATTAAACTCCCAGTGAACTGAGAACCGTTGTCTGTGAGGATCGCTTCTGGGAACCTTATTCTAGTAAATATAGTAAACAAGGCTTCTGCAACATGTTTGGTGTCGATGCAAATAAGAGCAGTTGCCTCTGGCCAGCGGGAGGCTTCGCATACCACGCAGAGGATGTAGGCGTTGCGCTTCTTGGTGCGAGGCAACGGACCTACTATGTCAACAGAGACACGCTTGAAGGGCGTTTTCCCCAGGGGCACGGGAGGCACATGGCACCTGGGGGACATTCTCTGGCATTGTGGGCAGGAGGCAACATACCATCTTATGTCATTAGCCATTCCTGGCCAAAAGTAGTAATAACAATACGGCTGATGGTGGCGCCTTGGCCCTGGTGAGCGCTCAGGGACGACGAGTGGCCTGTTTGCAAGACCTGGGTACGGAATTGCTTGGGGACAACTACTTGGCTGCGACCACCATCTTTGTTGCCAGGGCGCCTATACAGGAGGCCTGCCTTGCAGAAAAATATAGACTTATCATCAACAATAGCGAAGAGCCTCGAGAGTGATGGATCGTTGCGCTGGGCTTCCCTATACTCCTTGGGGAATGTGTTGGGGACCTCCTCCGGTGACTCATCAGGAGTCTGGGCTCTGGTAGTCACTGAGGTTGCGATGACAGGTTCCGATGGTGGAACTTCAGGGGGAGTTGCATTCAGGATGCTTGCAGTTGGAAGAGCGGGTATTTTTGGAGTTCCCAAGAAGACGTAGCGACAACCTAGTGTGAGGTCGTATCAGGGGTCGTTTATTACAGCGGCGTTGACGATACCGTGCACGTATCTGGATTCAACATTTATCCGTGCAATGGGTAAAGTTTGTGGCTGGGACCTGCGATCTGCTAGCTGGATCTCGACAAATTCACCAGTGAAATATTTGGGGTCCACAAATGATCGCCTAATTATTGCTTCAAACTTGCACCCAGTGTCGTTGACGCAAGTGGCAGGCCTGTTGTTTACGAGTACAGTTTCTACTGTTGGGGGTGGACCGTCTTCACTCAATCCTTCTTCAGAGTTCGTATCGCTCGATCCGACGCTACCGCCCTGAGGGTCAGCTTTTGTTATTAGTAGCAATGGTTGAGGGGAAGTGCGGTTTACATTCCTGCAGTGTGTCGTGGTCTGACGATTTATGGAATTCACACCATTTTTTCACTTGGCGAGAAGATGGGTGTTGTGGTGCGTAATGCTGGTTAGGGGGCTGGCGTGTTTACTTACCATTTTTGTGATTAGCAGCGTTTTGGGGGTTGGGGAGATTGCCTGCTTTCCTTCCCGTGGGGTTTGATCAGATGTTTTAGGCTTCTGTTCCCTGTGGATGAGGGGAGCTTAGCATACACCTCGTAGACCTTACCCCGCAGAGCTTGTAACACTCTAAATGACCATTTGCCAATTGGTAACTGGTTGTTGGTAGCCAAGTTTTGAAACCTTTCTAAGAAAGTCTCTATAATTTCTTTGGTTTCATCGAAAGGTTCTAAGTTGAAGAAGGGGAGTTAACAATTAGGGGAGTTTTGATCGGCAGCATTTGTGGTTTGCGATTCGTCGTTAGCTTTTAATTTTTCTAACTCTACCTCCTTTTCTTTCATACGGAGGCGTGAGCTTCCTTTTCCCTCTCTCTATCTATTTTTTCTTTTTCCCTCTCACATTTTCCCCACTCCTTGAATTTAGCCAGGACGAACGTTGGCCTAATACCTATTTGGTCTGCTAGCTTTTTGGGCTCGCGGATTTTGATAGATTTAGCTGATTCGGCTTTTGATCTAGTGCCTTCAGCCATGTTTGTGGGATAGAAGTGATGGGGAAGTATGCTCAGAGGGTGAGCGGCTAACTGAATATTTATTTAATTATGTCTTCACCTGTGTTATTATCTAAATATGATACAACAAGTATATAATTAATATAATATACTATACAGCATTGACATAATGAAATCATACTGAGTAATATGTAGTTCTGTTATCAATATATATATATATATAGGGTCTAGTGGGTGGAAATTTTGTAAAGGTTCTGCTTATTGCGTTGTGCCTATACTGAATGAGTTAGGGTTTTTTTTTTTATCCCGAACGAGGCGTCACAGTTTACCCCCGTTGTGGTGGAATAAGTCCGCCGATCGGTTCGTTTGCACTTTCCGATGGGGACGATGGCCTGCGACTTCTAAGGGTAAAGTCTTAGAGCCACAACGTGATAAATATTTGGTTGATATTATATAGGCACATAGACAGGCACAAGCAAAACGCAAAGCTTATTGATTCTGTGGAAGAACAATTATTTAATAAAGATTAATTAAGAAGAAATACAATCAGTGAGTGATTGGGGGATGTATAGGAAGATTTAGGATTTTATGATAACGTTTATGTTGCTCATAAAGATTCATGTATGGTTTGCTTATTCGGCTGTCTCTCACTTATCTGTTATTCAATGTTCTCCTTCGGGGTTGGGTAAGTTGAAGCTTGTTGAGTTGTAGCCAGTTGCTGGTGCCCTGCGAGTAGGCAGGCACTGGTGTGATGAATATGAGGATGCCACGCGGTGGGCTTACTCCAGTGGTAGTTGCAGACCGGTCCTGAGACTTCAGCCTGGAATGCCTTTAATTCTTAGCCGAAGGTGATGAGTGACTCACCCTCAACGGGAATGTGTGAAGAGCTGCTGAGGTCTGCCTTCGGGCAACCAAACACGCCAGCCCTGGTGTAGGAGGCTATGAAATGAGACATGAGAGGAGCCTGAATTATTAAATCATACAGGCTGGTTGGCGAGGGGCGCATCCTGGGTAGGAGCGTCTCACTCTGGCTAACTAAGATACTTGTCAACAACATTTTACTAGGTCTAGTAATAATTGATGTACAAATAATACAATAATAATAATACAAATACATATATAAATGTACAAGGGCATAAATGAGAAGGGATACAGGGGGACCATATTACGGGGTTGTAGCACCTGTGACCTCATTGACCCACAGGTAAACAAGTCCGCGGTCGCTCGTAACCAGAGGACCGTGACAAGAAGAATGGAAGGGGAGGGGTGTAGAAAAGGGCACATAACTATGCCGGCCAACAAGCCGAAACTAGTGGGGTGGGCACACGAGACTGATTCTCGAGCCTAGGGATGCATGGTAACGGTACAGTAGGTCCAGCTGAATATGGATATGAATAAATAACAAATGCATAAATAGACATTAGGATTAACTAAATTGTAAGGTGGATATCCACCGTTGGGAGTGCAGTCAGCATTGACGAGTACATGAGGAACACATATTCATAGAGATTTATAACTGTAATATTTGGAAGCAAACCGGTGATAACATGGTAATGATACATGAATATAAATGTTACAGGCGAAGACACACTAAATAATAATGATAAAGTTTTTCCAACTCACCCGCTTTGCCTTACACAAGTTCCCAAATGAATCGTTGACTTGAGAGTCTTCTGACTTCTCAGTGATTCTGATCTGGAATGGCATTAACCTGAAACTTTCGTCTCTGGCTTTTATAGGTTCCCGAGCGGTAGGTTAAGAGTAGTGACGATCCAATGGCCAGCGAGTCTTTTGAGTTTAGAATTGTAAAATTGGGCCAATCTTTTCATTTGGGGCTCACTCACCTGCCTTCTTTAACCCGCGACACGGGGGGGGGGGGGGGAGGACGAAGGAGGATGAAAGCGGAACAATGCAACAATTATCAGGCTGGTCCATCGCTGTCTGGTACAAATCTTGTACACCTTATTTCTCCCAGTTCACATTCTCAAATCAAGTTTAAACTTTGCACAATATTTTCACAATTATTTTCACAAGTATTTGCACTTTTTTTTTTACAATTATTTGCACAATAATTTATTGTCAAAGTCAATACATGGATTAATTTAAAAAAGTAACCACTTAGTTCATTACTTAGTGGAAAATGATTTTCGTTTGGCATAGAAAAGGTGGTAAATCTTGCAGTATTGAGATATATGATCGAATATGTGCGTTCCTTCACTTGCTTAAGCTTTTTAAAAAGTATTTTTGTATATTTGCTTTTTAGCGGCCTCCGTATGAGGAAAAGACGCTATTAGTTTTGTGTGGCCTATATGTCTGTCCGTCCGTCTGTCCGTCCCGTTTAGATCTTGTAAACTAGAAAAGATAGTGAAAATCCGACATCACAATATTTTAGACCATTCAAAGTTCTGATGCAACGGCTATTTTTTTCTTTTCTGCAAGCGACAAATCTATTTTTAAAATCAGTTAATCAAGCAGTTTTATTAAAGAAAAAGCTAATTAGTATGCATTATAATTTAGACCTAATTCAAAACGAATAGTAACCTTGTAAATGTCTTTTTCCTATAATTTTTATTAATATAAGGAAGTTATAGTCTACATTTTTAGGATTCGATTTAAGAGGTGGAGCCTTATCAAAACTATTGGATCAATTATAAGACATCAGTTAGGCCAGGGGAGGCGCGGTGGCTGATCGGTAAAGCGCTTGGCTTCCGAACCGGGGGTCAAGTGTTCGAATCCTGGTCCAGACTTGGATCTTCAACTTTTGAATCTTTGGGCGCCTCTGAGTCCACTCAGCTTTAATGGGTACCTGACATTAGTTGGGGAAAAGTAAAGGCGGTTGGTCGTTGTACATGACACCTTCGTTAACCGTAGGCCACAAAAACAGATAAACTTTACATCATCTGCCTTATAGACCACAAGGTCTATAAGGGGAACTAGTTAGGCCAGGTTCACATCTAACTTTACATTCACTTTCACCTATCCTTTGATCTGCTGGACCGTTGGGGCACTACACAAGATCTGTTAACCTTCTTTCTCCATTCTTATATCTCATTTGTCTTTGATATAATTTCATTCGGATGTTCTTTCTGAAGTCTGCCTGGGTAGACCACTTCGTGGGCCGATTTTGAGTTTGTGTTTCCACACAAACTGTCTTTTGTAACCTTGTTTATTTCTAGAATCTTTTTAGTTTTTTATGGATGTTTGTCTCAAACAGCTGCCCTAATGGGGTTTGTTTTTTGCCAATGATTTTACCAGCAGCAATTAGGATTCTATGGAGTTTTTAAATTTATTTTTAATGTTCAGATTACGTGATAAACATAGCCTATGCCATTTCAATAACGTTAAACGATAATTATTATATTATTATTATCAATTAAATGATAATTATTATCATTATTATTATCAATTTAATTATTATTATTACAACTTTTAAAAAATTTTGATGACTTTTTGTCTTGGTCAATACAAATATCTAGGTTTGGATGAAACCTAAAGTTAGACTTTAACGTCCTTTTTGCTTCTTATTACTTTTATTTCACAGCTTTAACCCGATTGGGACGTTTTATGTCGACGTTAGACTCAAGTATCAATCAGTTATATATCTACACCAATTCATCAGCCAACAACAAAGGAAAATACCTTCAAGCTACTAAGCTCACCCCCAAACCAAAACAACTCCTTAACTATTGAATGAGAGTAGCGTTTTTTGGCTTACTAACATGTATGTCTGGTACAAATCTTGTAAATCTTATTTCTCCCAGTTTCCATTCTTAAATCAAGTTTAAACTTTGCACAATATTTTCACAATTATTTTCACAATTATTTGCACTTTTTTTTTACAATTATTTGCACAATAATTTATTGTCAAAGTCAATACATGGATTAATTTAAAAAAGTAACCACTTAGTTCATTACTTAGTGGAAAATGATTTTCGTTTGGCATAGAAAAGGTGGTAAATCTTGCAGTATTGAGATATATGATCGAATATGTGCGTTCCTTCCCTTGCTTAAGCTTTTTTAAAAGTATTTTTGTATATTTGCTTTTTAGCGGCCTCCGTATGAGAAAAAGACGCTATTAGTTTTGTGTGGCCTATATGTCTGTCCGTTCGTCTGTCCGTCCAGTTTAGATCTTGTAAACTAGAAAAGACATCACAATATTTTAGACCATTCAAAGTTCTGATGCAACGGCTATTTTTTTCTTTTCTGAAAGCGAAAAACATAATTTTTAAAATCACCTATGCAAGCAGTTTTTTTCATAACAATACACTACTTTACAACTATTCACTATTAATAGTAACAAACACTTGATTAGGGGAGACCACTTTTTTCCATAATTTTAACACATTTATGCAAACGGTTGTAGATTTTTTTCAAAAATAATACGGTATATTTTTTTTATATTTGTAATGTTAAGTTTTGTAAGTTCTGTTATACTAAATACTATAATTACACACAAAAAATGTTTTGTTTTTTTAAACAGAAAAAATCTATTTAGTGTGCATATAAGTCACAGTTTAAAACAACAATTAATAAGTAGTAATTCATATTGTCGTGTGAACTGCAGCATGTAGGCTACCATTGTGGTGCAGTCAACCAAGGAACATATTTAATTTTTTACGAAATGTTTATTTCTTGGCGAATAAGAGATTGGCCCTCTACAAAACAATTAGATCACTTAGATATAAGACATCAGTTAGGCCAGGTTCACATCTAACTTCACATTCACTTTCACCAATCCTTTGGTCCGCTGGGGCACCACACAAGATCTGTCTACCCTTTTTCTCCATTTTTTTCTCTCATTTGTCTTTGATTGAATTTCATTCTGATAATATTGAAGCCTGCCTTTTTACCTGCCTGGGTGGACCACTTCGGTGGCCGATATTCAGTTTGTGTTTCCACACAAACTATCTCTATAACCTTGTTTTTTTTTTTTTAAATCGCTTCTGTTCAACGCGTCATTCATGCTATAACAATGTACTTGTGCTCTGGCCCACTTTCTTTAGTAGGCATATTTGCTAGAGGAATACGTGCAGACTTTTGATGTTCAACCAGCACATTTGACCACGAGATTTTAGGTCCATTGAGCTAGATGTCTTTCTCTTTCTCTCTCTTTTTATTTGTTAGCTCAAAAAGACATTTTGCTAATAGCACAAAGATTAAAAATGTATTTTTACAAAGCTTGATTTCAGGCACTGTACAGTACAGTCCAGTACGACTTTAGGATAAAAAGAGTGCAGTAGAGATGAGTACAGCGGTATGGTTATGCATTTTAATCAGTTCTCCAGTCAATGATTCGTCTTACCGATTGTACACATTTTGGCATGTTAGTTTGTTACATTCAATTTAGTGTCACGCTATTTGGAAGTTTTGAGTAAGTCAATCATTATGTACAGTGTTTGCCTTGCAGCCGGATAGAGAGGCGTGGCAGCTTTGTAAAATAGACATTCATATTTTGCTTGTAATTGAAAAAATAAAGGGAAACAAATCTACCAGTAATAGTAATGAAAATAAAAATAATCTTTATTGTCTGTAAGGAAATTAGTCTTACAATTTGTGCATTACACCAAACAAAATATTATAACAATAAAAAACCAAAATGTACATTCAATCCAGATTACATGTGAAACGTTTATATCAGATTGTTTCTATTCAATGATTTGATTGCCAGGGAAACAAAAGAGTTTTTGTGTCTGTTTGTCTCAAACAGCTGCCCAAATTTTTTTTTTTTTTAAATGACTTTACCGGCAGCATTTAGGATTATATGAAGTTTATTTTTATTTCATCATCATCAGCGAATTTTGTGAAGGAGCAAAAAGAATTATCAGATTGAAAATCATTGGTGTACAAAATGAACCACAATGGCGATGTCACAGCCCCCTGGGGCGACCCTGTGTTAACTATGCGTGCATTTGAAATTGCATTGTTTACCCAAAACCTTTGAGGTATCTGGCTCAAACATTCATTAGCTCATAGTTTTGTTACAAATGACCAGTGACAGGAAGAGGTTAACGTGTGACCCCGGCAAGATGACACAGCAGCGAGTGTTCTCAGGAATGTACATGTTTAAACAAAGACAGGATGTAATGTGTACTTACGTGTTGTTCCAGAAGGTACTAGCAATGTCCAGTGACAGGTAGAGGTCACTACGTGTGACCCCGGCTTGATGACACTGCAGCGGGTGTTCTCTGGAATCTACATGTAAAAACAAAGACAGGATGTGAGGTTTCCTCAAGTGTTGTTCCAGATGATACTAGCAGTGTTTGTGCAACTTTAGAGGAGCGATTAGGGACTCTAAATAAGTCAGAGAGTTAATGTGAAAGGAAGACGTGGGAAGTCGTCGGGAGAGTTTAGAATCGTCGGTAAGCCGTCGTTACTGTAGTCTACTGTGCGAGACAGTAGAAGACAAATGTGTACGACTCGATGCAAGTTAACTAGGGTAGAATTAACTGGAGTGGACTACTGTCGTTAAAAACTATACAGTGAACTACAGTGGGCTTGAGCCGTTACAATCGATTCAGTCGATGTAAGACGTGTACGGCTCTGATTCGGTAGACTTGAGTACGACTTGGTTCAGCTTTGGGAAACCTTTAGCGACACTGGGAAGTGTGTCTGGTCTGTTCTGTGGAATACGGCTCGATGCAAGTTGAGAAGAGATGAATTGCAACGAAGTGAAGAGGTGAATTGCAACGAAGTATAGCTAACTGTAAACTGACAGATATTGTACAGTCTTCTAGATCTTCTACACTACATGTTACACTGACGAATTGTTAGAGTTAATAGTCATTAAAGTTATATGAAGCTGAAAGTTGAGTCGTCAAGTTCTTTGCAGTGTTTTTATTTGTGTGCCTACTATACATTTAGCCAGAAGATTCAGAAATACTTAATAGTATTATATATGGACTAATCTTTAACGCTTTCATTTTTTTCAATAAGTAAATGAAGTTGTATGGTATTAATTTAAAATTTAAAAATATGATGGCATCGTTTACACCTTTACCCTTTTGGTAAGACAATTGTAAAGGGTCCAACTTACTACAAAGATCATTCAGGACAAGAAAAGTTTTAACTAGTTTTTCTAAACATTTAGACACAATGGAAGTAAGTGAAACAGGTCTAAAGTCATTCATCGAACACATGACATCCGCGTTATTAGCGCGATGCTCTATAAACTTAGTTAACTATCCATGCTATCATTTGGAAATGTTCGTTTGTATATTTTATTCAAATCTCTCACTTTCTTCATCTTTCCATTTTCTTTACTCTAGGTCACCTTACATTGCCCTCAACATTTCTTCATTTCCTATTCCCTTCTTTTTCTTTAATACTGCATTAAATTGCTTAAAATAATGTAAACCTTATCTAAACAATAAAAAATACAGGCAAACAGAAATAGCTGTGTTAACAATTTAAAGTGCTTATCACCGCTGGAAAGGGAAATAATCACATTTTTTAAATTCTATTCTTAGGTACATACTAGTTAAGATTTTCTACTTCTCGAGCAGCTCTACGCCCATGGCCAAAGAAGCACCACTGTCCCTGATGGTCCAGTTAAATCATAGAATAGGCAACCAAATGTTTATGTACACCTCGACGATTGGCCTTGCGAGGGGCGCAGCACAGGGTGCCTGTTATCATTGAGGGAAGAAATCTCTCGCGCATATTTAAGATCACCAGCTGCAGAAGAATGAATAGCTTCAAACGGTTTGTAAAATTTTATTTATATAGATTAGTGTTTCCCTTATGTTTTTTTAACGGAATACTTCACACTTTCCGAGTATTTAGCAGAACAATTTGTTTATTTTCACAAAACTTAAATCAACTCACTCTGTCGGTCTGTCGGTCTGTCTGTCTGGTAAAAAGTTTGAACAAGTTTGTTCTCCCATTTCCCATTTTCAGAACAAGTTAAAACTTTGCACAATTATTTGTTGAACCTGACAAAACATTGATCACTAAAAAAAATTAACCATTAAGCTGAACAATTATTGATGTTAAATATTTTGTTTGATATTGATACAAGGGGAAATAATGATACTTATTGTAAGATGTGAATGTATATATGGATTTAATCTCCTCATTACCTTATGTTACGTTTAACTCCCTCTTTCCATTCTCAGATCTAGTTTAAATTCTACTTAGTTATTCATAGTCGATGACAATACACGAATCAATAAAAAAATTAACCAATTTATTTTTGATGTAGTATTAATTAATTCATTTTGTTTTACATAGCAGAAAGTAATTAGTGGTTCTTTCTCTTCAAAAGCTTTGTTTTTTAAAACGTATTCTTTTTTTTGTTTTTGTATTGCTTGTTAGAGAGATTTATTTAAGTGGTGGCCTACTACTTAATTATTCCAGTAGTTTGTGGAACATCTATTCAGGCCCCGCGGGACACAGTTCAAGAAACACTGATTTAGATTTTATAATGATATAATGGCACTGTGTTGGATTCCGAAGAGTGCAGTCTTTAACAGAACTATGAAACCTCGTTGCGACCGCATATTTTTCCACATCTAATGCAGACAAAACCCCTAGTCCATCGGTGGTCTTAATCTCCGTTGTCTTTTACGTCTCGAGAGATGATCTTTTCCCTTGGCAACTTCTTGTGTGACTAAAGAGGCCAATCCTTGATACACAGCTGCGATCGCAGGTTGGGCATATATAATCACCAGGCGCCGTTGCATTTTCACCCTTCTTTCTGCTTCTGTTGTGTATGACATCTGCAATCCGTGACCCTTCCTTTATGCTCTCTCCATGTGGATCTATCCAGTGCCACCTCTTCCCAGCTGCCAGTATCGAGTTTGAAGAGCTTCATGTCGCGTTAGCATACATCCGCATAACGTAAAAGTGGGATACCAGCGACTCTCCTGCCTTCTATTAGATCGCCATACAGGATGTTCTTTGGAAGTCAACCTACTGGCATTCTACGAACGTGGTCTTAATAGATGTTTTAATAATACTTGCAGCCTCAAGCAGTTTGACTAATAGGCCTACTATAATCATATCATTTACTTTATTTGTATTTAATTAATCATTATATTAATATATATTTAAAAACGTAAGGTTTCTTTTTATACCTTGTGGTCTATACGGCAGATGAAATAAAGGTCATCTGTTTTTGTGGCTTTCGGATAACGAGGGTGTCAATTGCCTTTACTTTTCCCTAACTAATATCAGGTACCCTTTAGAGCTGGGTGGACTCAGAGGCGCACAAAGATCCCGAAAATAAAGTCCCAGTTTCAACTGGGTTTAAGCACGTGACCCACGGTTCGGATGAAAGCGCTTTACCGCTCAGCCACCGCGCCTCGTATTAATATATTTAACAAAACATTTAAAAAAAACACAATAATTTTAAATGTTTCAGATGATCCTTCAATGTTGAAAATGATCTACTTCCTAGTTCAAAACTCCCACGGAGGTTGGTAGCGGGAAGGGTACTGATTGTGTAGGGAGGTGGAGCGATTTATACCGCCAAACTCTCGCCTGAAGGTGTCCAAAAGCACTGCTGGCCCTGACGGTTATCAATTTCCTTTGAAAGCGAAGCGTCTTAATACTATGCTTCCTAGATATGCGAATTGGTCTACCACTTTAAGGGGCTTCCATTTACGGTAATCTTTTGGGCTGAGTAGGTTTTATGTGGTGACTTCTGAAACATGACTTCTGAAACATGACTTCTGAAACATGACTTCTGTATTCCCGAGGTTTATACAGAGATGATAGAATCATAGCGTACCGAGAAAGCTAAAAGCTAGAAAAAGAGCTAAACAAAAAACAGATTCATTGCTTTTATTTCATTGATCTATGACACATTTACTGACTTGACTCATCGAAACTAATTGGTACAACTAACTTTGTATTTTTTGTCTTGTTTTTTATTTTTATTTTCAGTTGGCATGTCATTAAGGAGTCGTCGTATGCCAAGTGCGACTCAAAGCTTAGAAAATTTCCTGAAACAAATATCGTCCTCCTGGGATTTTTACAGAGCTGGAGATATTTTCACAATGTAGACGATGAAATTTGACGGGAATTTACATTTGTGCCTTCCATACAGATAAAAAGCAGACGTTGTAATTTCAGATTAACGTTCTAACGTGACAAATCACGTTCTAGTTGGCGTTCACGTTCGACGTGGCGACTTTCTTTTACCGTTTTCTTGGCAGCACGGTTATCGCGTTGCAAAGTCGTCCTATTTTGTGAAAGCTTTTGCTAAGATAAGGTCATAAGCACCCAATAAAAACCTTACATTTTTGGTGGCAAGCGACGACTTGCCTTGGTGTAGAGACAATATTAAAGATGCAAGCGTTAAATTTTTACCCAACATGACTGCTGAGATTCACCTTGCGGTTTTGTCCAGATCCTTGAAGGGCCGCGACATACTTAGCCATTAACAAGCAACATAACGCTTATATTTCGTATAAAGATATAGAGTTTACTGTATGCATGCGTTAAGTTACCGATACATTATCAAACTTAACAAATTGATGTTTAGGACAAGTAGAACTAGACTAGGATGCCTATTATATGATATTCAAGTTTTGGGCCGAATGGTATAGAAATGCTGAGGACGATTTTGACAGCCAGTATCTAGGAATTGGTTTTCCGTGCTGCCTTAAGGCGCTCAGTAAACACAAGCCTTTAGGCGCTCCGAAATGTACATTCACACCAGACTCACTCATAATTTACCTGCGAAATGTTTAAATCAGATTGTTTCTATTTAATGATTTGATTGCCAAGGGAACAAAAGAGTGTTTGTGTCTGTTTGTCTTTGCTATCGCTGTTTTGTATCTCTTTTGTGATGGTAAAATCACAAAATCGTTACACAAAGGGTGATTTTTTTTTAATAATTAATAAATTAGTACATTGTTTTCAAATTGATTCTTGCTTTGTCAGGTACAAGAGATAATTGTGCAAAGGTTTAACTTGATACGACAATGGGTATGGGAGAAATAACGTATTCAAACTTTTTTACCACACATAGACAGGCAGAGTGGGTCTATATACGCTTAACAATAATATAAGCAATCCTGAACCTCTACAAACAGCATGCCACTAGTCAGTGGCGTAGCAAGGTACCCGTGAGCCCGGGTTCAAGAATATGTTGATGGGCCCCTCCCACCCCCCATCAGTGGCGTAGCAAGGTACCCGTAGGCCCGTGTTCAAGAATATCTTAATGGGCCCCTCCCCCCATCAGTGGCTAAGCAAGGTATCTGTCAAGAGCAGGGGTGTGTAAGATGTGAGATTGTGTGTGTGTTTGTTTATTTTATTAGTTGGTTTGTGAATTGTTTTTATCACGGGATCTTCAAAGGGGCGGGAGGAATATGGTTTATAGCGGTCAGTCTAGCAGTTGGGAGAGCTGACCTGGTCTGAGTAGGGTGCTTGTGATTGTTATCAGTGTTTATGCCTAGTGTAAGGAGAGGTTATATTATTTTTCTTGCTATGTGTGTGAACGGACTATTTGGGGGCAATATTATGTGTGGCATTGATGGCCTTTGTTAATTGAATCTAGTCTAAGCGCCCTGTAGTATTGATTTGGACACATTTAGTATTTCAGTTATTGATGATTATGCATTCAATATTATATGTGTAACGCAGTTGGCTTTACAATATTTATACATGTAAAGGTCTGTATGTGAGAATCATACCCCTACACGAGCTATACCTGTATTGAACTATCCCAAGTCCATTACATTTGGGGGCTCTTGGTGAAGAAAACCAGGACCTCTTGTCGCAGAAATTTTATAAGTAGAGAAGTTATAAATTGTTATTGATGTACTTAAACTTACAAATATTGTTCTACATGTTATATCGTTGTTAATCTGACACTCATTTTATTTTAAAACATTTGTTCTCATGTGTTATGCCCCTTGATTTGGCCTGAGGAACGGAGATGGTTTTCAGTACCAGTACAGAGAGGACAGTGACAGCCTGAAGTTGCATCACAAGGACAGGTTGGATCACGTGCAGGGAGTGACGAGTTAAGTGATTTGTGGTACTTCTATTTTTCCATTTGACTGTCATAAATTGTCTGTTTTTTCTTCATTCATATTAGCCTATCAATGTCTAGGCTTCAGTCATTTCATCCTGTTTTTCTCTTCCAATTGTTGCTAAAGTATTCTATCTTCCAAGCTTGAGCTAATAATCTGTATTATTTCAATTTGTATTTGACACTTGTGATCCTTTATTTGACGACTTATTTTTCTGATCTTTTATAAGATATTACTAGATACATTTTCTACAAATCTATTCTACAAAATTAGGATGGATTTTATTTTCTCATGTTAATGTACCTTTTCTACTAATGCTTATGATATTTACAATAGAACACTATAACTATTCTTAAGGTAGTAATTTAAGGTAAAAGAAATACTAGGACTGTTATTTTAAAATTTCTGTAAGCTTAGTGTAGCAAACGTACTCTCAGTGCTGTGTATTATAAAGATTTAGAAAGTAAAACATGGAAAAGGAGAGTGAGGCAGAGAAACAAAGAAGAGAAAGGTTGGAGAGGGCGGAAGAAAGAGAAATGTCCAAACTACAACAGATGATAAGATTAAAGGAACTGGAATTAGAGGAAAAGGACAAAGAAAGACAAGAAAAAAAAAGAGCAGAGGGAGCATGAGGAAAAAAGGAAGAAACTTGAATTGCAAATAGCACAAGAAAAAAATAAAACACTATCAAGCGCGACAACCGGAGTCACGGCCCAGAGACCAAGACTGAGCACAGGATTCCCTGCCATTAACAACCGAATATTTACCCTGTTACCTCGACATGTTCGAGATGGCAGCTAGGAGAAACAAGGTTTTAGAGGAAGACTGGGTGGCACAGTTGCAGGAGAAAATAACACCTTAACTTAGACAATTCCTGACACAGAGAAGATTAGTGGACTGCACTGACTACGATAAAATTAAAAAAGAGCTCCTAGACTATGTGGGAATGACGGAAGAAGCCTGCAGAAAAAGATGGCTTGAGACTGTCCCAATTGAAGATGGCCCAAGAGAATTTTTTGTGGCATTACAAAAGAACTTCAGACAGTGGTGCGAGGCGGCGAAAATAGAACGGAACTTTGATCAGCTGGAGGAGTTAATATTGAAAGACTGTATACTCAGTGCCTTAAAAGAGGAGGTAAGAGAGGAGATCCTAGATAAAGAACCCGAGTCGTTGGAGAAGCTTCTAGTTGATTTGTTGGAGAACAGAAAGATAATCTTCTCGAGTAAAAGCATTTTCAAGACATCGACAGAATGTATCAGGCCAGCAGCGCAGTGAGTGACAGAAGAAATTTGAATAGACAAAATTACCACTACCAAACCAGTCCCAGCAAATCAAATTACATCAGGCCAAACATTCAATACAATGAGCCTAGGAGAAATGTCATCAGACCACGTTATAACAATTCGTACAACAGAGCCAGAGGAAGATGGAATAGGCCAAATTACATCTTTAACAACCAAGCCAACGGAATCAGAAGAAACAACTATGGTAATGAAGTGTACCCGAACAATCAAGGAAGGATAGATATTGAGACCACAAGAAGAAACTACTCAAGTCAGGCCAAATGTGCTGTGGTGCAACTGCCTGAGGTACAAAGAACTTGTAATCTGATTCATCATAATCCAGAAAGTGTTACAAACTTCACTATGAACGACAAGTCAACTGGATCATTAAATATAGAGGAAGGGAAAGTAAATGGAAGAAAGGCGTCTATTCTGAGAGATAGCGGCTGTAGCGTTATCGCGTAAGAGAGTCACTTGTCAATGAAGAAGATATTTTGCCAGAGAAATGTTCCTTGTGCTTAGCAGACGGATAAGTATTTAGATACAAAACCGCAAAGGCAATGCTTGATACATCATACCTTAAAGGAGAATTTATTGTTGTACTGTTTCCTGAGCCGGTCGCAGATGTTTTAATAGGAAATGTAAAGGGCCTGTTTGTGTCAGCTGTAGAGACGAGAGGAAGCAAGAACGGGAAGAAACTCAAGTAAAGACTCTGATCATAGGTACAATTATAGAAGGAAATCTAGAGAACGAACAAAAAGATGAAACTCTGGCACCACTATGGAGAAAATGCACCGAGCAAACAACACAGGTAACTAAAGAAGCAAGTATTACTTTTGTCAGGAAGAAGAGTCTGCTTTACAAGAGAGTTAAGTCCCTTAAAGAACCTCAAGTTGGGAAAGATCTTTTAGTTGTTCCCAAGGCCAGACGTAATTTGATACTGGAAAACGCACACAGCTCACCACTGGCCGGGCATATGTCTGTAAAGAAGACCAAATTACGCATTTACTCTGAATTTTATTGGCCAGGAGTTGACAAAAAGGTTAAACAGTTAGTAAGATGCTGCGACACATGTCTGAAAGCAAAAGTTCCAGGTCAAGCTGGTAAAGCAGTGCTGGGGAAGATGGACAGATAAGATGTACCCTTTAGGAAAATCGCTGATGACCTTGTTGGACCTCTTCCTATGACAGAAAATAAACATAGATACATCCTAACTATGAGAGACACATTTTCCAGATGGTCTGAAGCTTTACCATTGAGAAATATAGAGACAGCTACTGTTATAGAAGCTTTGTATTTGGTCTGCACGAGGATGGATTTTCCAGAGGCCATTCTCTCTGGCAATGGTTCTCAATATGGTTCAGATTTATACATAGACGTCTGCAAATTCTTCAATGTAAAAATCATCTAGTCCTCGCTATACCACCCGGCCTCGAATGGATGCGTGGAACGCCTACATGGTTCACTTAAGAGCATATTAAGAAAGCTGTGTTCTGAACGATCTAAAGATTGGGACAAATACTTAGCCTCGGCATTATTTGCTGTTAGAGAAATGCCCAAACGATACAACAGGATTTTCACCCTACGAACTTGTATTTGGAAGAAAAATTAGAGGGCCGATGGCAATTTTGAAGAAAATTATGACCAAGGAAAAAGAAGTTGACTCTAATTCTACTAACTTATTGGAATATCTTGAGGAATTAAAGAGAGACTACAAAGCACAGCTAAGATTGCATTTGATAATGAAGACACACCGAGGCAAGAACAAAAACGACTATATGATAGAAACACTGTAAAAAAAGTTTTGCTACAGGAGAAATGATATTAGTATTAAATCCAAAAAATGAGATAAACTTAAATTATATTGGGAAGGCCCGTACAAGATAGAAAAGAGGTTATCAGACTTAAATTACATAGTAAAGAAAGGAAACAAATCAAAGATATTTCATGTAAACAGATTAATCAAATATTACACCCCAGTTGAAGTAACAAGCAACAATGTTGCCAACTGTAGCTGTAACAGTAACATTTTGTCTGCTGCATTTATTGGAGTCGTGGATGAATATGACCATGATGAAACAGGGCAAATCATTGATAATGAAATACAAGAATTAAAGCAGGTGTTCCATAGAAATGAAGAAATAAACCAAAGGGCAATAACCATTAATGAAGACTTAAACAAAACTCAGAAAAATGAAGTTGAAAAACTCCTTGAAGACTTTGCACACGTAGTATCAGATTTACCAGGAAAAGCGAAAGTGGAGCCCTTTAAAATAATTCTTACATCGGAGAAGCCTGTAAACTTAAAACCTTATAATGTACCAATGGCGATGAGACAAAGGCTACAAGAAGAAATTGAGTCGATGATTAACATGGATATAATTGAAGAGAGTGAATCGCCTATGTATCTGCTGTATCTTCATCAAAAAGAAAGGTGGAACTTTGAGACCAGTTGTTGATTATAGGCAATAAAATTCTATAACAAAATTTGAAGCAGAAGTCATACCAGATCAAGAGGAACTGTTTATTACACTAAGGAAATCTAAATATTTCACTAAATTAGACCTAACGAAAGGTTACTGGCAGGTACCATTAGAAGAGAGTAGTAAGCAGTACACAGCATTCAAAGTATCTAATGCACACTATCAATTCAAATATGTTCCCTTTGGTTTAAAAAGCAGTCCTAGTTTCTTTAACAGAACAATGCGTAGAGTGCTTAAAGGTTTAGAACAAGTAGTTTGTTATTCTGACAATGTCCATGTGTACAACACTGATTGGTAGAGTCCTATGTTCTCGTTGAGACTCGTGCTAAAGAGGTCAGGAGAATTCAATATTACTGTTAAGCCTAACAAGTTACTAATCACATTCCTAGGCCATAAGATTGGCCAAGGCTTTCTTCATCCTGAAAATTCTAATGTCAATAAGATTCTGCAGCTAAGGTACCTTAAATCAAGGAAGGAAACCCGATCATTATTAGGTCTGCTCAATTATTATTGTTCCTTCATTCCAAACTTTTCAAGCTTGTTGTCTCCCTTTACTGAAATTCTTAAAAAAAGCACCCTTCTAAAGTTGCTAAAACTGTGGAGGGGGAGGTTGCATTGGAGCGTGTACAAAGACACTTCTCACTTCTCACCCCATTTTAATAATGCCTGATCCGGATAAATGTTTTATCTACAGTGTGATGCTTCGGACAAAGCTGTTGCAGTTGCTGCTCTACAGTACGTGGGAAACAAATTGCATTCTGTCCGTTTCCTTAGCAGAAAATTACTCCCACGTGAATGTAAATACAGCATAATGGAGTGGGAGTTGTTAGCATTAATATGGGGAATTAAGAAGTTGGAACACTTCTTGTATTCACGTAAGTTCATTGTTTGGACTGATCACCTGAATCTCAAGTATCTCAAATCTGCAACCACAAATGCTCGTATTGCTAGATGGATATTATACCTTATGGACTTTCACTTTGAAATTCAGCACATAAAAGGTACAGACAACTTTTAGGCTGACCCATTGTCTAGGCTGACAGTTTGAACTCACATTATTGTCTCTGTCAGAAGCAAACCTGGTATTGTAACGTTTCCAGACTGTGCACGTCTCAGCATCCAGTGTCTACGTTCAACTTTTTCAACTATAATCGTCTCCTCTAAGAAGTTACTACTATTACAACTACTACTATTACAACTACTACTATTACAACTACTACTATTACAACTACTACTATTACAACTACTACTATTACAACTACTACTATTACAACTACTACTATTACAACTACTACTATTACAACTACTACTATTACAACTACTACTATTACAACTACTACTATTACAACTACTACTATTACAACTACTACTATTACAACTACCACTATTACAACTACCACTATTACAACTACCACTATTACAACTACCACTATTACAACTACCACTATTACAACTACCACTATTACAACTACTACTATTACAACTACGACTATTACAACTACTACTATTACAACTACTACTATTACAACTACTACTATTACAACTACTACTATTACAACTACTACTATTACAACTACTACTATTACAACTACAACTATTACAACTACTACTATTACAACTACTACTATTACAACTACTACTATTACAACTACTACTATTACAACTACTACTATTACAACTACAACTATTACAACTACTACTATTACAACTACTACTATTACAACTACTACTATTACAACTACTACTATTACAACTACTACTATTACAACTACTACTATTACAACTACTACTATTACAACTACTACTATTACAACTACTACTATTACAACTACTACTATTACAACTACTACTATTACAACTACTACTATTACAACTACTACTATTACAACTACTACTATTACAACTACTACTATTACAACTACTACTATAACAACTACTACTATTACAACTACTACTATTACAACTACTACTATTACAACTACTACTATTACAACTACTACTATTACAACTACTACTATTACAACTACTACTATAACAACTACTACTATTACAACTACTACTATTACAACTACTACTATTACAACTACTACTATTACAACTACTACTATTACAACTACTACTATTACAACTACTACTATTACAACTACTACTATTACAACTACTACTATTACAACTACTACTATTACAACTACTACTATTACAACTACTACTATTACAACTACTACTATTACAACTACTACTATTACAACTACTACTATTACAACTACTACTATTACAACTACTACTATTACAACTACTACTATTACAACTACTACTATTACAACTACTACTATTACAACTACTACTATAACAACTACTACTATAACAACTACTACTATTACAACTACTACTATTACAACTACTACTATTACAACTACTACTATTACAACTACTACTATTACAACTACTACTATTACAACTACTACTATTACAACTACTACTATTACAACTACTACTATTACAACTACTACTATTACAACTACTACTATTACAACAACTACTATTACAACTACTACTATTACAACTACTACTATTACAACTACTACTATTACAACTACTACTATTACAACTACTACTATTACAACTACTACTATTACAACTACTACTATTACAACTACTACTATTACAACTACTACTATTACAACTACTACTATTACAACTACTACTATTACAACTACTACTATTACAACTACTACTATTACAACTACTACTATTACAACTACTACTATTACAACTACTACTATTACAACTACTACTATTACAACTACTACTATTACAACTACTACTATTACAACTACTACTATTACAACTACTACTATTACAACTACTACTATTACAACTACTACTATTACAACTACTACTATTACAACTACTACTATTACAACTACTACTATTACAACTACTACTATTACAACTACTACTATTACAACTACTACTATTACAACTACTACTATTACAACTACTACTATTACAACTACTACTATTACAACTACTACTATTACAACTACTACTATTACAACTACTACTATTACAACTACTACTATTACAACTACTACTATTACAACTACTACTATTACAACTACTACTATTACAACTACTACTATTACAACTACTACTATTACAACTACTACTATTACAACTACTACTATTACAACTACTACTATTACAACTACTACTATTACAACTACGACTATTACAACTACGACTATTACAACTACGACTATTACAACTACGACTATTACAACTACGACTATTACAACTACGACTATTACAACTACGACTATTACAACTACGACTATTACAACTACGACTATTACAACTACTACTATTACAACTACTACTATTACAACTACGACTATTACAACTACGACTATTACAACTACGACTATTACAACTACTACTATTACAACTACGACTATTACAACTACGACTATTACAACTACGACTATTACAACTACGACTATTACAACTACGACTATTACAACTACGACTATTACAACTACGACTATTACAACTACGACTATTACAACTACGACTATTACAACTACGACTATTACAACTACGACTATTACAACTACGACTATTACAACTACGACTATTACAACTACGACTATTACAACTACTACTATTACAACTACTACTATTACAACTACAACTATTACAACTACAACTATTACAACTACAACTATTACAACTACTACTATTACAACTACTACTATTACAACTACTACTATTACAACTACTACTATTACAACTACTACTATTACAACTACTACTATTACAACTACTACTATTACAACTACTACTATTACAACTACTACTATTACAACTACTACTATTACAACTACTACTATTACAACTACTACTATTACAACTACTACTATTACAACTACTACTATTACAACTACTACTATTACAACTACTACTATTACAACTACTACTATTACAACTACTACTATTACAACTACTACTATTACAACTACTACTATTACAACTACTACTATTACAACTACTACTATTACAACTACTACTATTACAACTACTACTATTACAACTACTACTTTCACAACTACTACTTTCACAACTACTACTTTCACAACTACTACTTTCACAACTACTACTTTCACAACTACTACTTTTACAACTACTACTTTTACAACTACTACTTTTACAACTACTACTATTACAACTACTACTATTACAACTACTACTATTACAACTACTACTATTACAACTACTACTATTACAACTACTACTATTACAACTACTACTATTACAACTACTACTATTACAACTACTACTATTACAACTACTACTATTACAACTACTACTATTACAACTACTACTATTACAACTACTACTATTACAACTACTACTATTACAACAACTACTATTACAACTACTACTATTACAACTACTACTATTACAACTACTACTATTACAACTACTACTATTACAACTACTACTATTACAACTACTACTATTACAACTACTACTATTACAACTACTACTATTACAACTACTACTATTACAACTACTACTATTACAACTACTACTATTACAACTACTACTATTACAACTACTACTATTACAACTACTACTATTACAACTACTACTATTACAACTACTACTATTACAACTACTACTATTACAACTACTACTATTACAACTACTACTATTACAACTACTACTATTACAACTACTACTATTACAACTACTACAATTACAACTACTACAATTACAACTACTACAATTACAACTACTACAATTACAACTACGACAATTACAACTACGACAATTACAACTACGACAATTACAACTACGACTATTACAACTACGACTATTACAACTACGACTATTACAACTACGACTATTACAACTACGACTATTACAACTACGACTATTACAACTACGACTATTACAACTACGACTATTACAACTACGACTATTACAACTACGACTATTACAACTACGACTATTACAACTACGACTATTACAACTACGACTATTACAACTACGACTATTACAACTACTACTATTACAACTACTACTATTACAACTACCACTATTACAACTACCACTATTACAACTACCACTATTACAACTACCACTATTACAACTACCACTATTACAACTACCACTATTACAACTACCACTATTACAACTACCACTATTACAACTACCACTATTACAACTACCACTATTACAACTACCACTATTACAACTACCACTATTACAACTACCACTATTACAACTACCACTATTACAACTACCACTATTACAACTACCACTATTACAACTACCACTATTACAACTACCACTATTACAACTACCACTATTACAACTACCACTATTACAACTACCACTATTACAACTACCACTATTACAACTACCACTATTACAACTACCACTATTACAACTACCACTATTACAACTACCACTATTACAACTACGACTATTACAACTACGACTATTACAACTACGACTATTACAACTACGACTATTACAACTACTACTATTACAACTACTACTATTACAACTACTACTATTACAACTACTACTATTACAACTACTACTATTACAACTACTACTATTACAACTACTACTATTACAACTACTACTATTACAACTACTACAATTACAACTACTACAATTACAACTACGACTATTACAACTACGACTATTAAAACTACGACTATTAAAACTACGACTATTAAAACTACGACTATTACAACTACGACTATTACAACTACGACTATTACAACTACGACTATTACAACTACGACTATTACAACTACGACTATTACAACTACGACTATTACAACTACGACTATTACAACTACGACTATTACAACTACGACTATTACAACTACGACTATTACAACTACGACTATTACAACTACGACTATTACAACTACGACTATTACAACTACGACTATTACAACTACGACTATTACAACTACGACTATTACAACTACGACTATTACAACTACGACTATTACAACTACGACTATTACAACTACGACTATTACAACTACGACTATTACAACTACGACTATTACAACTACGACTATTACAACTACGACTATTACAACTACGACTATTACAACTACGACTATTACAACTACGACTATTACAACTACGACTATTACAACTACGACTATTACAACTAGGACTATTACAACTACTACTATTACAACTACTACTATTACAACTACTACTATTACAACTACTACTATTACAACTACTACTATTACAACTACGACTATTACAACTACGACTATTACAACTACGACTATTACAACTACGACTATTACAACTACGACTATTACAACTACGACTATCACAACTACGACTATCACAACTACGACTATCACAACTACGACTATCACAACTACGACTATCACAACTACGACTATCACAACTACGACTATCACAACTACGACTATCACAACTACGACTATCACAACTACGACTATCACAACTACGACTATCACAACTACGACTATCACAACTACGACTATCACAACTACGACTATCACAACTACGACTATCACAACTACGACTATCACAACTACGACTATCACAACTACGACTATCACAACTACGACTATCACAACTACGACTATTACAACTACGACTATTACAACTACGACTATTACAACTACGACTATTACAACTACGACTATTACAACTACGACTATTACAACTACGACTATTACAACTACGACTATTACAACTACGACTATTACAACTACGACTATTACAACTACGACTATTACAACTACGACTATTACAACTACGACTATTACAACTACGACTATTACAACTACGACTATTACAACTACGACTATTACAACTACGACTATTACAACTACGACTATTACAACTACGACTATTACAACTACGACTATTACAACTACGACTATTACAACTACTACTATTACAACTACTACTATTACAACTAATACTATTACAACTAATACTATTACAACTAATACTATTACAACTAATACTATTACAACTAATACTATTACAACTAATACTATTACAACTAATACTATTACAACTAATACTATTACAACTAATACTATTACAACTAATACTATTACAACTACGACTATTACAACTACGACTATTACAACTACGACTATTACAACTACGACTATTACAACTACGACTATTACAACTACGACTATTACAACTACGACTATTACAACTACGACTATTACAACTACTACCATTACAACTACTACCATTACAACTACTACCATTACAACTACTACCATTACAACTACTACCATTACAACTACTACCATTACAACTACTACCATTACAACTACTACCATTACAACTACTACCATTACAACTACTACCATTACAACTACTACCATTACAGCTACTACCATTACAGCTACTACCATTACAGCTACTACCATTACAGCTACTACCATTACAGCTACTACCATTACAGCTACTACCATTACAGCTACTACCATTACAGCTACTACCATTACAGCTACTACCATTACAGCTACTACCATTACAGCTACTACCATTACAGCTACTACCATTACAGCTACTACCATTACAGCTACTACCATTACAGCTACTACCATTACAGCTACTACCATTACAGCTACTACCATTACAGCTACTACCATTACAGCTACGACCATTACAGCTACGACCATTACAGCTACGACCACTACAGCTACGACCACTACAGCTACGACCACTACAGCTACGACCACTACAGCTACGACCACTACAGCTACGACCACTACAGCTACGACCACTACAGCTACGACCACTACAGCTACGACCACTACAGCTACGACCACTACAGCTACGACCACTACAGCTACGACCACTACAGCTACGACCACTACAGCTACGACCACTACAGCTACGACCACTACAGCTACGACCACTACAGCTACGACCACTACAGCTACGACCACTACAGCTACGACCACTACAGCTACGACCACTACAGCTACGACCACTACAGCTACGACCACTACAGCTACGACCACTACAGCTACGACCACTACAGCTACGACCACTACAGCTACGACCACTACAGCTACGACCACTACAGCTACGACCACTACAGCTACGACCACTACAGCTACGACCACTACAGCTACGACCACTACAGCTACGACCACTACAGCTACGACCACTACAGCTACGACCACTACAGCTACGACCACTACAGCTACGACCACTACAGCTACGACCACTACAGCTACGACCACTACAGCTACGACCACTACAGCTACGACCACTACAGCTACGACCACTACAGCTACGACCACTACAGCTACGACCACTACAGCTACGACTACTACAGCTACGACTACTACAGCTACGACTACTACAGCTACGACTACTACAGCTACGACTATTACAGCTACGACTATTACAGCTGCGACTATTACAGCTGCGACTATTACAGCTGCGACTATTACAGCTGCGACTATTACAGCTGCGACTATTACAGCTGCGACTATTACAGCTGCGACTATTACAGCTGCGACTATTACAGCTGCGACTATTACAGCTGCGACTATTACAGCTGCGACTATTACAACTGCGACTATTACAACTGCGACTATTACAACTGCGACTATTACAACTGCGACTATTACAACTGCGACTATTACAACTGCGACTATTACAACTGCGACTATTACAACTGCGACTATTACAACTGCGACTATTACAACTGCGACTATTACAACTGCGACTATTACAACTGCGACTATTACAACTGCGACTATTACAACTGCGACTATTACAACTGCGACTATTACAACTGCGACTATTACAACTGCGACTATTACAACTGCGACTATTACAACTGCGACTATTACAACTGCGACTATTACAACTGCGACTATTACAACTGCGACTATTACAACTGCGACTATTACAACTGCGACTATTACAACTGCGACTATTACAACTGCGACTATTACAACTGCGACTATTACAACTGCGACTATTACAACTGCGACTATTACAACTGCGACTATTACAACTGCGACTATTACAACTGCGACTATTACAACTGCTACTATTACAACTGCTACTATTACAACTGCTACTATTACAACTGCTACTATTGCAACTGCTACTATTGCAACTGCTACTATTGCAACTGCTACTATTGCAACTGCTACTATTGCAACTGCTACTATTGCAACTGCTACTATTGCAACTGCTACTATTGCAACTGCTACTATTGCAACTGCTACTATTGCAACTGCTACTATTGCAACTGCTACTATTGCAACTGCTACTATTGCAACTGCTACTATTGCAACTGCTACTATTGCAACTGCTACTATTGCAACTGCTACTATTGCAACTGCTACTATTGCAACTGCTACTATTGCAACTGCTACTATTGCAACTGCTACTATTGCAACTGCTACTATTGCAACTGCTACTATTGCAACTGCTACTATTGCAACTGCTACTATTGCAACTGCTACTATTGCAACTGCTACTATTGCAACTGCTACTATTGCAACTGCTACTATTGCAACTGCTACTATTGCAACTGCTACTATTGCAACTGCTACTATTGCAACTGCTACTATTGCAACTGCTACTATTGCAACTGCTACTATTGCAACTGCTACTATTGCAACTGCTACTATTGCAACTGCTACTATTGCAACTGCTACTATTGCAACTGCTACTATTGCAACTGCTACTATTGCAACTGCTACTATTGCAACCGCTACTATTGCAACCGCTACTATTGCAACCGCTACTATTGCAACCGCTACTATTGCAACCGCTACTATTGCAACCGCTACTATTGCAACCGCTACTATTGCAACCGCTACTATTGCAACCGCTACTATTGCAACCGCTACTATTGCAACCGCTACTATTGCAACCGCTACTATTGCAACCGCTACTATTGCAACCGCTACTATTGCAACCGCTACTATTGCAACCGCTACTATTGCAACCGCTACTATTGCAACCGCTACTATTGCAACCGCTACTATTGCAACCGCTACTATTGCAACCGCTACTATTGCAACCGCTACTATTGCAACCGCTACTATTGCAACCGCTACTATTGCAACCGCTACTATTGCAACCGCTACTATTGCAACCGCTACTATTGCAACCGCTACTATTGCAACCGCTACTATTGCAACCGCTACTATTGCAACCGCTACTATTGCAACCGCTACTATTGCAACCGCTACTATTGCAACCGCTACTATTGCAACCGCTACTATTGCAACCGCTACTATTGCAACCGCTACTATTGCAACCGCTACTATTGCAACCGCTACTATTGCAACCGCTACTATTGCAACCGCTACTATTGCAACCGCTACTATTGCAACCGCTACTATTGCAACCGCTACTATTGCAACCGCTACTATTACAACCACTACTATTACAACCACTACTATTACAACCACTACTATTACAACTACTACTTTCACAACTACTACTTTCACAACTACTACTTTCACAACTACTACTTTCACAACTACTACTTTCACAACTACTACTTTCACAACTACTACTTTCACAACTACTACTTTCACAACTACTACTTTCACAACTACTACTATTACAACTACTACTTTTACAACTACTACTTTTACAACTACTACTATTACAACTACTACTATTACAACTACTACTATTACAACTACTACTATTACAACTACTACTATTACAACTACTACTATTACAACTACTACTATTACAACTACTACTATTACAACTACTACTATTACAACTACTACTATTACAACTACTACTATTACAACTACTACTATTACAACTACTACTATTACAACTACTACTATTACAACTACTACTATTACAACTACTACTATTACAACTACTACTATTACAACTACTACTATTACAACTACTACTATTACAACTACTACTATTACAACTACTACTATTACAACTACGACAATTACAACTACGACAATTACAACTACGACAATTACAACTACGACAATTACAACTACGACTATTACAACTACGACTATTACAACTACGACTATTACAACTACGACTATTACAACTACGACTATTACAACTACGACTATTACAACTACGACTATTACAACTACGACTATTACAACTACGACTATTACAACTACGACTATTACAACTACGACTATTACAACTACGACTATTACAACTACGACTATTACAACTACGACTATTACAACTACGACTATTACAACTACGACTATTACAACTACGACTATTACAACTACGACTATTACAACTACGACTATTACAACTACGACTATTACAACTACGACTATTACAACTACGACTATTACAACTACGACTATTACAACTACCACTATTACAACTACCACTATTACAACTACCACTATTACAACTACCACTATTACAACTACCACTATTACAACTACCACTATTACAACTACCACTATTACAACTACCACTATTACAACTACCACTATTACAACTACCACTATTACAACTACCACTATTACAACTACCACTATTACAACTACCACTATTACAACTACCACTATTACAACTACCACTATTACAACTACCACTATTACAACTACCACTATTACAACTACCACTATTACAACTACCACTATTACAACTACCACTATTACAACTACCACTATTACAACTACCACTATTACAACTACCACTATTACAACTACCACTATTACAACTACCACTATTACAACTACCACTATTACAACTACCACTATTACAACTACGACTATTACAACTACGACTATTACAACTACGACTATTACAACTACTACTATTACAACTACGACAATTACAACTACGACAATTACAACTACGACAATTACAACTACGACAATTACAACTACGACAATTACAACTACGACAATTACAACTACGACAATTACAACTACGACTATTACAACTACGACTATTACAACTACGACTATTACAACTACGACTATTACAACTACGACTATTACAACTACGACTATTACAACTACGACTATTACAACTACGACTATTACAACTACGACTATTACAACTACGACTATTACAACTACGACTATTACAACTACGACTATTACAACTACGACTATTACAACTACGACTATTACAACTACGACTATTACAACTACGACTATTACAACTACGACTATTACAACTACGACTATTACAACTACGACTATTACAACTACGACTATTACAACTACGACTATTACAACTACGACTATTACAACTACGACTATTACAACTACGACTATTACAACTACGACTATTACAACTACGACTATTACAACTACGACTATTACAACTACGACTATTACAACTACGACTATTACAACTACGACTATTACAACTACGACTATTACAACTACGACTATTACAACTACGACTATTACAACTACGACTATTACAACTACGACTATTACAACTACGACTATTACAACTACGACTATTACAACTACGACTATTACAACTACGACTATTACAACTACGACTATTACAACTACGACTATTACAACTAGGACTATTACAACTAGGACTATTACAACTAGGACTATTACAACTAGGACTATTACAACTACGACTATTACAACTACGACTATTACAACTACGACTATTACAACTACGACTATTACAACTACGACTATTACAACTACGACTATTACAACTACGACTATTACAACTACGACTATTACAACTACGACTATTACAACTACGACTATCACAACTACGACTATCACAACTACGACTATCACAACTACGACTATCACAACTACGACTATCACAACTACGACTATCACAACTACGACTATCACAACTACGACTATCACAACTACGACTATCACAACTACGACTATCACAACTACGACTATCACAACTACGACTATCACAACTACGACTATCACAACTACGACTATCACAACTACGACTATCACAACTACGACTATCACAACTACGACTATCACAACTACGACTATCACAACTACGACTATCACAACTACGACTATCACAACTACGACTATCACAACTACGACTATCACAACTACGACTATCACAACTACGACTATCACAACTACGACTATCACAACTACGACTATTACAACTACGACTATTACAACTACGACTATTACAACTACGACTATTACAACTACGACTATTACAACTACGACTATTACAACTACGACTATTACAACTACGACTATTACAACTACGACTATTACAACTACGACTATTACAACTACGACTATTACAACTACGACTATTACAACTACGACTATTACAACTACTACTATTACAACTACTACTATTACAACTAATACTATTACAACTAATACTATTACAACTAATACTATTACAACTAATACTATTACAACTAATACTATTACAACTAATACTATTACAACTAATACTATTACAACTAATACTATTACAACTAATACTATTACAACTAATACTATTACAACTAATACTATTACAACTAATACTATTACAACTAATACTATTACAACTAATACTATTACAACTACGACTATTACAGCTACTACCATTACAGCTACTACCATTACAGCTACTACCATTACAGCTACTACCATTACAGCTACTACCATTACAGCTACTACCATTACAGCTACTACCATTACAGCTACTACCATTACAGCTACTACCATTACAGCTACTACCATTACAGCTACTACCATTACAGCTACTACCATTACAGCTACTACCATTACAGCTACTACCATTACAGCTACTACCATTACAGCTACTACCATTACAGCTACTACCATTACAGCTACTACCATTACAGCTACTACCATTACAGCTACTACCATTACAGCTACTACCATTACAGCTACTACCATTACAGCTACTACCATTACAGCTACTACCATTACAGCTACGACCACTACAGCTACGACCACTACAGCTACGACCACTACAGCTACGACCACTACAGCTACGACCACTACAGCTACGACCACTACAGCTACGACCACTACAGCTACGACCACTACAGCTACGACCACTACAGCTACGACCACTACAGCTACGACCACTACAGCTACGACCACTACAGCTACGACCACTACAGCTACGACCACTACAGCTACGACCACTACAGCTACGACCACTACAGCTACGACCACTACAGCTGCGACCACTACAGCTGCGACCACTACAGCTGCGACCACTACAGCTGCGACCACTACAGCTGCGACCACTACAGCTGCGACCACTACAGCTGCGACCACTACAGCTGCGACCACTACAGCTGCGACCACTACAGCTGCGACCACTACAGCTGCGACCACTACAGCTGCGACCACTACAGCTGCGACCACTACAGCTGCGACCACTACAGCTGCGACCACTACAGCTGCGACCACTACAGCTGCGACCACTACAGCTGCGACCACTACAGCTGCGACCACTACAGCTGCGACCACTACAGCTGCGACCACTACAGCTGCGACCACTACAGCTGCGACCATTACAGCTGCGACCATTACAGCTGCGACCATTACAGCTGCGACCATTACAGCTGCGACTATTACAGCTGCGACTATTACAGCTGCGACTATTGCAACTGCGACTATTGCAACTGCGACTATTGCAACTGCGACTATTGCAACTGCTACTATTGCAACTGCTACTATTGCAACTGCTACTATTGCAACTGCTACTATTGCAACTGCTACTATTGCAACTGCTACTATTGCAACTGCTACTATTGCAACTGCTACTATTGCAACTGCTACTATTGCAACTGCTACTATTGCAACTGCTACTATTGCAACTGCTACTATTGCAACTGCTACTATTGCAACTGCTACTATTGCAACTGCTACTATTGCAACTGCTACTATTGCAACTGCTACTATTGCAACTGCTACTATTGCAACTGCTACTATTGCAACTGCTACTATTGCAACTGCTACTATTGCAACTGCTACTATTGCAACTGCTACTATTGCAACTGCTACTATTGCAACTGCTACTATTGCAACTGCTACTATTGCAACTGCTACTATTGCAACTGCTACTATTGCAACTGCTACTATTGCAACTGCTACTATTGCAACTGCTACTATTGCAACTGCTACTATTGCAACTGCTACTATTGCAACTGCTACTATTGCAACTGCTACTATTGCAACTGCTACTATTGCAACTGCTACTATTGCAACTGCTACTATTGCAACTGCTACTATTGCAACTGCTACTATTGCAACTGCTACTATTGCAACTGCTACTATTGCAACTGCTACTATTGCAACTGCTACTATTGCAACTGCTACTATTGCAACTGCTACTATTGCAACTGCTACTATTGCAACTGCTACTATTGCAACTGCTACTATTGCAACTGCTACTATTGCAACTGCTACTATTGCAACTGCTACTATTGCAACTGCTACTATTGCAACTGCTACTATTGCAACTGCTACTATTGCAACTGCTACTATTGCAACTGCTACTATTGCAACTGCTACTATTGCAACTGCTACTATTGCAACTGCTACTATTGCAACTGCTACTATTGCAACTGCTACTATTGCAACTGCTACTATTGCAACTGCTACTATTGCAACTGCTACTATTGCAACTGCTACTATTGCAACTGCTACTATTGCAACTGCTACTATTGCAACTGCTACTATTGCAACCGCTACTATTGCAACCGCTACTATTGCAACCGCTACTATTGCAACCGCTACTATTGCAACCGCTACTATTGCAACCGCTACTATTGCAACCGCTACTATTGCAACCGCTACTATTGCAACCGCTACTATTGCAACCGCTACTATTGCAACCGCTACTATTGCAACCGCTACTATTGCAACCGCTACTATTGCAACCGCTACTATTGCAACCGCTACTATTGCAACCGCTACTATTGCAACCGCTACTATTGCAACCGCTACTATTGCAACCGCTACTATTGCAACCGCTACTATTGCAACCGCTACTATTGCAACCGCTACTATTGCAACCGCTACTATTGCAACCGCTACTATTGCAACCGCTACTATTGCAACCGCTACTATTGCAACCGCTACTATTGCAACCGCTACTATTGCAACCGCTACTATTGCAACCGCTACTATTGCAACCGCTACTATTGCAACCGCTACTATTGCAACCGCTACTATTGCAACCGCTACTATTGCAACCGCTACTATTGCAACCGCTACTATTGCAACCGCTACTATTGCAACCGCTACTATTGCAACCGCTACTATTACAACCGCTACTATTACAACCGCTACTATTACAACCGCTACTATTACAACCGCTACTATTACAACCGCTACTATTACAACCGCTACTATTACAACCGCTACTATTACAACCGCTACTATTACAACCGCTACTATTACAACCGCTACTATTACAACCGCTACTATTACAACCGCTACTATTACAACCGCTACTATTACAACCGCTACTATTACAACCGCTACTATTACAACCGCTACTATTACAACCGCTACTATTACAACCGCGACTATTACAACCGCGACTATTACAACCGCGACTATTACAACCGCGACTATTACAACCGCGACTATAACAACCGCGACTATAACAACCGCGACTATAACAACCGCTACTATAACAACCGCTACTATAACAACCGCTACTATAACAACCGCTACTATAACAACCGCTACTATAACAACCGCTACTATAACAACCGCTACTATAACAACCGCTACTATAACAACCGCTACTATAACAACCGCTACTATAACAACCGACGACTATAACAACTACGACTATAACAACTACGACTATAACAACTACGACTATAACAACTACGACTATAACAACTACGACTATAACAACTACGACTATAACAACTACGACTATAACAACTACGACTATAACAACTACGACTATAACAACTACGACTATAACAACTACGACTATAACAACTACGACTATAACAACTACGACTATAACAACTACGACTATAACAACTACGACTATAACAACTACGACTATAACAACTACGACTATAACAACTACGACTATAACAACTACGACTATAACAACTACGACTATAACAACTACGACTATAACAACTACGACTATAACAACTACGACTATAACAACTACGACTATAACAACTACGACTATAACAACTACGACTATAACAACTACGACTATTACAACTACGACTATTACAACTACGACTATTACAACTACGACTATTACAACTACGACTATTACAACTACGACTATTACAACTACGACTATTACAACTACGACTATTACAACTACGACTATTACAACTACGACTATTACAACTACGACTATTACAACTACGACTATTACAACTACGACTATTACAACTACGACTATTACAACTACGACTATTACAACTACGACTATTACAACTACGACTATTACAACTACGACTATTACAACTACGACTATTACAACTACGACTATTACAACTACGACTATTACAACTACGACTATTACAACTACGACTATTACAACTACGACTATTACAACTACGACTATTACAACTACGACTATTACAACTACGACTATTACAACTACGACTATTACAACTACGACTATTACAACTACGACTATTACAACTACGACTATTACAACTACGACTATTACAACTACGACTATTACAACTACGACTATTACAACTACGACTATTACAACTACGACTATTACAACTACTACTATTACAACTACTACTATTACAACTACTACTATTACAACTACAACTATTACAACTACTACTATTACAACTACTACTATTACAACTACTACTATTACAACTACTACTATTACAACTACTACTATTACAACTACTACTATTACAACTACTACTATTACAACTACTACTATTACAACTACTACTTTCACAACTACTACTTTCACAACTACTACTTTCACAACTACTACTTTCACAACTACTACTTTCACAACTACTACTTTCACAACTACTACTTTCACAACTACTACTTTCACAACTACTACTTTCACAACTACTACTTTCACAACTACTACTTTCACAACTACTACTTTCACAACTACTACTTTCACAACTACTACTTTCACAACTACTACTTTCACAACTACTACTTTCACAACTACTACTTTCACAACTACTACTTTCACAACTACTACTTTCACAACTACTACTTTCACAACTACTACTTTCACAACTACTACTTTCACAACTACTACTTTCACAACTACTACTTTCACAACTACTACTTTCACAACTACTACTTTCACAACTACTACTTTCACAACTACTACTTTCACAACTACTACTTTCACAACTACTACTTTCACAACTACTACTTTCACAACTACTACTTTCACAACTACTACTTTCACAACTACTACTTTCACAACTACTACTTTCACAACTACTACTTTCACAACTACTACTTTCACAACTACTACTTTCACAACTACTACTTTCACAACTACTACTTTCACAACTACTACTTTCACAACTACTACTTTCACAACTACTACTTTCACAACTACTACTTTCACAACTACTACTTTCACAACTACTACTTTCACAACTACTACTTTCACAACTACTACTTTCACAACTACTACTTTCACAACTACTACTTTCACAACTACTACTTTCACAACTACTACTTTCACAACTACTACTTTCACAACTACTACTATTACAACTACTACAATTACAACTACTACAATTACAACTACTACAATTACAACTACGACTATTACAACTACGACTATTACAACTACCACTATTACAACTACCACTATTACAACTACCACTATTACAACTACCACTATTACAACTACCACTATTACAACTACCACTATTACAACTACCACTATTACAACTACCACTATTACAACTACCACTATTACAACTACCACTATTACAACTACCACTATTACAACTACCACTATTACAACTACCACTATTACAACTACCACTATTACAACTACCACTATTACAACTACCACTATTACAACTACCACTATTACAACTACCACTATTACAACTACCACTATTACAACTACCACTATTACAACTACCACTATTACAACTACCACTATTACAACTACCACTATTACAACTACCACTATTACAACTACCACTATTACAACTACCACTATTACAACTACCACTATTACAACTACCACTATTACAACTACCACTATTACAACTACCACTATTACAACTACCGACTATTACAACTACGACTATTACAACTACGACTATTACAACTACGACTATTACAACTACGACTATTACAACTACGACTATTACAACTACGACTATTACAACTACGACTATTACAACTACGACTATTACAACTACGACTATTACAACTACGACTATTACAACTACGACTATTACAACTACGACTATTACAACTACGACTATTACAACTACGACTATTACAACTACGACTATTACAACTACGACTATTACAACTACGACTATTACAACTACGACTATTACAACTACGACTATTACAACTACGACTATTACAACTACGACTATTACAACTACGACTATTACAACTACGACTATTACAACTACGACTATTACAACTACGACTATTACAACTACGACTATTACAACTACGACTATTACAACTACGACTATTACAACTTACGACTATTACAACTACGACTATTACAACTACGACTATTACAACTACGACTATTACAACTACGACTATTACAACTACGACTATTACAACTACGACTATTACAACTACGACTATTACAACTACGACTATTACAACTACGACTATTACAACTACGACTATTACAACTACGACTATTACAACTACGACTATTACAACTACGACTATTACAACTACGACTATTACAACTACGACTATTACAACTACGACTATTACAACTACGACTATTACAACTACGACTATTACAACTACGACTATTACAACTACGACTATTACAACTACGACTATTACAACTACGACTATTACAACTACGACTATTACAACTACGACTATTACAACTACGACTATTACAACTACGACTATTACAACTACGACTATTACAACTACGACTATTACAACTACGACTATTACAACTACGACTATTACAACTACGACTATTACAACTACGACTATTACAACTACGACTATTACAACTACGACTATTACAACTACGACTATTACAACTACGACTATTACAACTACGACTATTACAACTACGACTATTACAACTACGACTATTACAACTACGACTATTACAACTACGACTATTACAACTACGACTATTACAACTACGACTATTACAACTACGACTATTACAACTACGACTATTACAACTACGACTATTACAACTACGACTATTACAACTACGACTATTACAACTACGACTATTACAACTACGACTATTACAACTACGACTATTACAACTACGACTATTACAACTACGACTATTACAACTACGACTATCACAACTACGACTATCACAACTACGACTATCACAACTACGACTATTACAACTACGACTATCACAACTACGACTATCACAACTACGACTATCACAACTACGACTATTACAACTACGACTATCACAACTACGACTATCACAACTACGACTATCACAACTACGACTATCACAACTACGACTATCACAACTACGACTATCACAACTACGACTATCACAACTACGACTATCACAACTACGACTATCACAACTACGACTATCACAACTACGACTATCACAACTACGACTATCACAACTACGACTATCACAACTACGACTATCACAACTACGACTATCACAACTACGACTATCACAGCTACGACTATCACAGCTACGACTATCACAGCTACGACTATCACAGCTACGACTATCACAGCTACTACTATCACAGCTACTACTATCACAGCTACTACTATCACAGCTACTACTATCACAGCTACTACTATCACAGCTACTACTATCACAGCTACTACTATCACAGCTACTACTATCACAGCTACTACTATCACAGCTACTACTATCACAGCTACTACTATCACAGCTACTACTATCACAGCTACTACTATCACAGCTACTACTATCACAGCTACTACTATCACAGCTACTACTATCACAGCTACGACCATTACAGCTACGACCATTACAGCTGCGACCATTACAGCTGCGACCATTACAGCTGCGACCATTACAGCTGCGACCATTACAGCTGCGACCATTACAGCTGCGACCATTACAGCTGCGACCATTACAGCTGCGACCATTACAGCTGCGACCATTACAGCTGCGACCATTACAGCTGCGACCATTACAGCTGCGACCATTACAGCTGCGACCATTACAGCTGCGACCACTACAGCTGCGACCACTACAGCTGCGACCACTACAGCTGCGACCACTACAGCTGCGACCACTACAGCTGCGACCACTACAGCTGCGACCACTACAGCTGCGACCACTACAGCTGCGACCACTACAGCTGCGACCACTACAGCTGCGACCACTACAGCTGCGACCACTACAGCTGCGACCACTACAGCTGCGACCACTACAGCTGCGACCACTACAGCTGCGACCACTACAGCTGCGACCACTACAGCTGCGACCACTACAGCTGCGACCACTACAGCTGCGACCACTACAGCTGCGACCACTACAGCTGCGACCACTACAGCTGCGACCACTACAGCTGCGACCACTACAGCTGCGACCACTACAGCTGCGACCACTACAGCTGCGACCACTACAGCTGCGACCACTACAGCTGCGACCACTACAGCTGCGACCACTACAGCTGCGACCACTACAGCTGCGACCACTACAGCTGCGACCACTACAGCTGCGACCACTACAGCTGCGACCACTCAGCTGCGACCACTACAGCTGCGACCACTACAGCTGCGACCACTGCAGCTGCGACCACTGCAGCTGCGACCACTGCAGCTGCGACCACTGCAGCTGCGACCACTGCAGCTGCGACCACTGCAGCTGCGACCACTGCAGCTGCGACCACTGCAGCTGCGACCACTGCAGCTGCGACCACTGCAGCTGCGACCACTGCAGCTGCGACCACTGCAGCTGCGACCACTGCAGCTGCGACCACTGCAGCTGCGACCACTGCAGCTGCGACCACTGCAGCTGCGACCACTGCAGCTGCGACCACTGCAGCTGCGACCACTGCAGCTGCGACCACTGCAGCTGCGACCACTGCAGCTGCGACCACTGCAGCTGCGACCACTGCAGCTGCGACCACTGCAGCTGCGACCACTGCAGCTGCGACCACTGCAGCTGCGACCACTGCAGCTGCGACCACTGCAGCTGCGACCACTGCAGCTGCGACCACTGCAGCTGCGACCACTGCAGCTGCGACCACTGCAGCTGCGACCACTGCAGCTGCGACCACTGCAAGCTGCGACCACTGCAGCTGCGACCACTGCAGCTGCGACCACTGCAGCTGCGACCACTGCAGCTGCGACCACCACTGCAGCTGCGACCACTGCAGCTGCGACCACTGCAGCTGCGACCACTGCAGCTGCGACCACTGCAGCTGCGACCACTGCAGCTGCGACCACTGCAGCTGCGACCACTGCAGCTGCGACCACTGCAGCTGCGACCACTGCAGCTGCGACCACTGCAGCTGCGACCACTGCAGCTGCGACCACTGCAGCTGCGACCACTGCAGCTGCGACCACTGCAGCTGCGACCACTGCAGCTGCGACCACTGCAGCTGCGACCACTGCAGCTGCGACCACTGCAGCTGCGACCACTGCAGCTGCGACCACTGCAGCTGCGACCACTGCAGCTGCGACCACTGCAGCTGCGACCACTGCAGCTGCGACCACTGCAGCTGCGACCACTGCAGCTGCGACCACTGCAGCTGCGACCACTTGCAACTGCGACCATTGCAACTGCGACCATTGCAACCGCTACCATTGCAACCGCTACCATTGCAACCGCTACCATTGCAACCGCTACCATTGCAACCGCTACCATTGCAACCGCTACCATTGCAACCGCTACCATTGCAACCGCTACCATTGCAACCGCTACCATTGCAACCGCTACCATTGCAACCGCTACCATTGCAACCGCTTACCATTGCAACCGCTACCATTGCAACCGCTACCATTGCAACCGCTACCATTGCAACCGCTACCATTGCAACCGCTACCATTGCAACCGCTACCATTGCAACCGCTACCATTGCAACCGCTACCATTGCAACCGCTACCATTGCAACCGCTACCATTGCAACCGCTACCATTGCAACCGCTACCATTGCAACCGCTACCATTGCAACCGCTACCATTGCAACCGCTACCATTGCAACCGCTACCATTGCAACCGCTACCATTGCAACCGCTACCATTGCAACCGCTACCATTGCAACCGCTACCATTGCAACCGCTACCATTGCAACCGCTACCATTGCAACCGCTACCATTGCAACCGCTACCATTGCAACCGCTACCATTGCAACCGCTACCATTGCAACCGCTACCATTGCAACCGCTACCATTGCAACCGCTACCATTGCAACCGCTACCATTGCAACCGCTACCATTGCAACCGCTACCATTGCAACCGCTACCATTGCAACCGCTACCATTGCAACCGCTACCATTGCAACCGCTACCATTGCAACCGCTACCATTGCAACCGCTACCATTGCAACCGCTACCATTGCAACCGCTACCATTGCAACCGCTACCATTGCAACCGCTACCATTGCAACCGCTACCATTGCAACCGCTACCATTGCAACCGCTACCATTGCAACCGCTACCATTGCAACCGCTACCATTGCAACCGCTACCATTGCAACCGCTACCATTGCAACCGCTACCATTGCAACCGCTACTCTTACAACCGCTACTCTTACAACCGCTACTCTTACAACCGCTACTCTTACAACCGCTACTATTACAACCACTACTATAACAACCACTACTATAACAACCACTACTATAACAACTACTACTATTACAACTACTACTATTACAACTACAACTACTACTATTACATTTGTTACTAATTGACCCACGGCGTAGCATACGCCGTTATTTTGCAGGGCCGGCCTTAGGCCCCTATGTACTGCAGTGTACCCGCACTTTCAAAGGACCCGCGCTAATTCTAGGTGTAAATTATTAAATTAAACCATTTTATAACTTATAACAAAATAAACGAAAAAGTCATGAAAATAACGGGAAATTATTAAAATCTTTTGAAAACTCAAAAAAAAATTGAAAAAATAAGTGAGTGATCTTTCCTTTACTTCTTGTTTGAACTCTTGAGGGAAGAAGAGAATAATAAATATAGATTGCTAAATGACATGGACTGAACTGTTCATCAGTTTGTTTTCTAATTGTACTTTGCATAAGAAGCGTAGTCTCATCCATGATTGAGAAGCATCGGAAGTCAAGTCTTAAGCTCGATATTTACAAACAATAAACAGTCCACTGTAATCTGACAATACAAGGGAAGGAACTGGACAAGTGGAACAGATGAAGATTATTTTAGTTTTATTATTAGTTTAATTATTCCATATGCATTATTATTGATGAATTTGTTTTGCTGTGTTAATGGAAAGATGATTGATGCATTTTATTAATGTTGATGCATAGAAACAAAGTATTAATTATTTCATACCTAAACTCATGGGTGTAATTTGTTGAATTGCAATTAAGTACTTATGTAAACATACTAAGATATACTGTGTAATTTTAAGTAGTATTTTTTTACCGTGTTGTACTTTAAAAGTCAGTGTCATAAATTTTTTTAGTGTACAAATATATACTTAAATTTTTAGGGAAAATCTAGGGGATGTAATTGAGAAATGTCAAGAGCACGATGTAAGATTGTGTGTGTGTGTTTGTTTATTTTATTAGTTGGTTTGTGAATTGTTTTTATCACGGGATCTTCAAAAAAGGGGGGGGGGGGCAATAAGGTTTCTAGCGGTCAGTCAAGCAGTTGGGAGAGCTGACCTGGTCTGAGTAGGGTGCTTATGATTGTTATCAGTGTTTATGCCTAGTGTATGGAGAGGTTATATTTTTTTTGCTATGTGTGTGAACGGACTACTTGGGGCAATATTATGTGTGGCATTGATGGCCTTTGTTAATTGAATCTAGTCTAAGCGCCCTGTAGTATTAATTTTGGTACATTAAGTATTTCAGTTATTGATGATTATGCATTCAATATTATATGTGTAACTTGCAGTTGGCTGTAAATAAATACTAAATTTTATACCCCTTCGTTGAGTGGTACTTTACAATATTTATACATATAAAGGTCTGCATGTGAGAATCATACCCCTACACGAGCTATACCTGTATTGAACTATGCCAATTCCTTTACAGTACCCGTAGGCCCGTGTTCAAGAATATGTTGATGGGCCCCTCCCCCCCATCAGTGGCGTAGCAAAGTACCCGTTGGCCCGGGTTCAAGAATACGTTGATTTTACCCCCCCCCCCCCCCCACATGACAAATATATTTGTGTGACGAAGAACTCCGGTAGTTTGTATGTATCGTTACATTTACTAAACGACATTCCTAGGCAAGTTGATGAACACAGCGGGCAGAATCATTTAAAACCATGTTTAAGTAGCCTACTGTTTAGCACAGTGAACATAACGCACAAGTGGCTGTTTTTGTTGAAACAATACCTGAAGGCTATTGTACTGTCCGCTTATATTGAAAAAATCATCAATGCCTTGGCATCGTAAGTAATTTAAAGAAGATGGTGATATTTTATTACTCAAGAGTATTTGTTCAGTCAATCCTGCAGACTTCTGGTTCTCACGAATATGAAAACCTACAAACGAACAAATTTCTTTGGGCAGTTCGTCATCGGAGTTCACAAAACATTGTCAGAGAAAAAATGCAAATTTAAATAAATTGTTAATTCTCTTTGAGTGCTGCCAACCATGATAGAGAAAAATGGCGCAGATTGGATCTCCTTTAGTATTTTTGCTAAAATGGCATTGCCCAACAAGTCTATTATTTTGAATCTGTCGGTCGAGGTAAAGAATTTTTTTTTCTTAAGAATTTATGTACTGCTAAGACATTGTCGTTGTTACTTGTGTCACCTAAACGACACTCTTCCTGGTGACCACTATATGAAAGGTAGTTGCATGCTAAAGTTAAAACTAACGTTCACTATGCGAAGAATTACTTTCAGTCACTAATTGTCAATGTCTTCATTGTACTCTGTGTTTACATCATCCACCGTTCTCAGTCTTTTATGTTGTCTGTAGGTTTGGCAAACTTGTTGATGAAGTGAACACATGGCCTTTTTTTGTTTGGACGATTCGTTTCGAAAACAAGCAACATTGATGCTGTCACAGCGTATAAACATGAGACCATCAGAACGACTTTCCAGTGACTATACCAGTGAAAGACACTATTCCATGATCAATGTATTGTCGCTCTATCTTTCACATTGTTATGATTCACCTCCTCCCTAAGTCAGTCACGATCTCCTCCCTAAGTCAGTCACGATCTCCTCCCTATGTCAGTCACGATCTCCTCCCTAAGTCAGTCACGATCTCCTCCCTATGTCAGTCACGATCTCCTCCCTAAGTCAGTCACGATCTCCTCCCTATGTCAGTCACGATAAAAAATCAACATCTTGAACGTTTCCCGAAGTAACAGAACATGAACTTTTGTTTAAGCTTGTTTAATATCTAATGTTAAGTCTAAAACTTCATTTCTGGTAATACTATCAACGGTTTAATTAACATAGCAGGAAATAGAAACAACCTCAAACGCACCGTCCCCACAGTACAATAAACCAGATGAAAGCAGTTCCTTACACTGACTCTAGGCGAAAGCATGGGTTAATGTTTTAAAGTTAATATAAAATTTTAAGCGATGTTAAGGATATTTTAAGGAAACTTTTCAATGTTTTAACCATTTTTTTTATTACAAAATTGCACTGTAGGTCATGTGTCATGGGACCAGGCGATATGAAACCCCTACGCGCCATGCAGTGCCTTATTTAGAGTTGAAAAGGCCTTAAGCTATTTGAGATATGTGGCCCATATAATTCCAGATATTGTACGTAACTACTAAATATTTCTTGGAGGCCCTAAGCTAGAGCTTATGTTGCATAGATGTAAATCCGCCCTGACCCCCATGGTTGTTACACCATCGAGTGTGGGCCCCTAAATGGTCATGGGCCAGGGTTCATTGAACCCCTTCGCACCATGGATGCTACGCTACTGCCATTAGTGCGTTGTACTTCAACGATAACGTTGAGACTGGTTTAAAAAGCCACAATTGGAGTGATGCTCTTCTTCTAAATATCTTTTTTTTTTAACGAATATTGAAGGATTCTCTTGAAGGTCACCGCGTTATATTAAGCTTTAGAAGAAAAAGAATTATTGACAAACATAGATGGTCTGGTAGGGACTTAAGAAGAACTAGCTGACTTGGGGATGCACAAAGAAAAATTTCAGCACATTACTTAGACTTAGGTCCTCCCGCTCCGTTCGGCGCATTTAGCAGCAAGCTGTCTCCATAAAGATCCGTCATTGGCAATGTCTGAAGCCTCCTCCCATCTTTTTTGAAGGTGTGGCGCCAAGATATACGAGGAGTCGAGGACGTCCCTGTTTGCGCTTACTTCGTATTGGCCTCCATGTCATCGCAACTCTTGATATGCGTAGTTCATTTTGTCGTAAAACATGTCCCGCAAACCTCATGCGACGTTCTGTCACAACCTCACTAAGTGTTCGATTCCCAGTTCGGCATAGGATTTCCTTGTTTGAGACCTGATCTGTGTAACTGACTCCAAAAATCGGTCTCAGCCATTTTTGTTGAGCCACATTTATATTTTTTTTCTCAATTTTCAGCACATGGTATGCCGAAAAAAACTCCGACAAATTTTGATCTATAGCCAACAGTGCTTTTAAATAAACATCTGTATTGGAGACGGAAAGCTGAAAAGTGTCAGTACTTTTTAATAGCTAGAGTTTCAGATGCAGGAATCAAACCTGAACATTTGGCAAGAATCGCAGAGTCTACAACGGCATTCCAAAGCGTAAACAAAATCTGGAAAGAGAAAGGCATAGTCCTAGACTCTAAAATCAGATGTTGGTCATAGCCACATTCTTATATGCTTGCAAATATTAGGCGGTCACTGCAGAAGTAGAGAGGAGAATTTATTAAAATGGTATACATAGAAGGATCCTTGGTATCACATACAATGGCAGCATCACAAACAAAGATATTAGAAATAGGATCACAAGGGCAATTGGGATCCACGATTATTTATATGGCCATATAACTAGTTCCTCGGGGCTCGTTTGGACCTTTCTTCAGGGAATAGTACCAGGAAAAAGAAGAAGAGTCAGACAGAAAAAACAATAGGAATACAACATAAAAGAATGGAATAATCTGTCATTTAAGGATATTCTATCAAAGTCAAAAGACAAAAGAGGAATGGAGAAAGACAGATCATAAGTGGTGCCCCAACCGTTAATCAGATTACGGAAAAGGTGGTTGAGGGTGAAAACTTGTTTTAAAATTTTAAAATATTGCTATAAACCTGGTGGTGGCACAGATGGGGGTAGTGGTGTGAGTGTAGTCAGCCGACGCAAATCGCCCCAGGCCAGTGCTAGACGAGCGGTCAACCGTGACAAGTTACGACGGTCAGCCGAGTCGAGTGTCAAAAGGACGGTTTGGGAAGGATCGCCGTCGTGAACAGAGCTCAGGAGCGTCACGAGGGATGTAGTCAGGTGACGAAGCTAGAAACGTCGAGCGATGTTCCGTTCGGTTCCAGAAGGCCAGAAGGGACCCTATATAAAGAGCGGAGGTGTCCAGTCAAGACGGTTCACGGCAGGGGCTCAGAACACGGTCGACTACAGCACAGTTCAACTGTGTGGTTCTGTATGGAGCATTACGACGGTTCAGTGCGGAGTACTGTCAAGTACAGTTGAGACGACTGGCGTCTTGATCTTGGTCTGCAATCGAGTCCGACACAGCGAGCCCAGTGTGTGAAGTCAGTCCTGAACTGTTGAACCCAGTGCAAGTCCGGAACGAGACGGAAAGGCCAGTGCAAGAGTTGATATGGCGGTACGGTGTTATATTTGTACAGTGTACGTGTTGCCAATTGTACAGTATTGGCTGCTATTTATTTAGCTATTAAAGTGTTACGTTACTTTGGAGCCCTGATTTGTCAAGTTCTTTAAGTTGGTGGTGTATGGTGCAGTTTGCAGAGAGCCTGGATAGTGAGATTCGTAACAATATACATATTTATGTAAATATTAATAAATCATTTTAAAACAAGGTTACAAAGCAAGAGTATTTGTTGACTCTACTGTAAGAGGTCAACCAGGGAACAGTAAATACAACTCTCGGGTCATACGTTGAACATCAATGATAATCAGCAGTAGTGAATTGTTGTGTGGTTTTGAGGGGTAATACATTTCTACCAATCAAACCATTATATCTTGAGCAGATGATAATTTATCTCAGCCTGGGTTTAAAATGGCGTCAGAATGACTAAAAATAGAAACACACTTCTGTTCCAATGATTTCCCCCTAACATTAAACAGAGAGTGAACGATGGGCAGTGGCGATAACTCTGATTGTTTGAAGACAGTTTATTGCTAATATCTAAATGACGATCAAAACTTCAGTTCCCACCCGCCCGCGCAGCTTAAGACTTTCTATTATAGCTGAAGGATGAGACTGTGTGGACATTTTTAAACATGACCATGGACTCTCCTAAACGTTGCTAGGTTTTATTTGTGAGTTGGTGTAGTCTTTCATGTTTAGGGATCTCTTTACTTTATACTAAACACTTACTGCTCACTTAGAAGTAGAAATGATCCAATTGGAGATTTTCATGCCGGATAACAATAAATGGCTATTTTTTTATGTATACGGTGTACATCATGTTCATTATTTATGTATTTTATTAAAGTTTCAGAAAATATTTTGCACGCTATTTATTAATATAAAAATTTAAATAACTACGATTAGCAATTTCCTGATATTTCAATACCTTTTTACAATTTCTTATACCAACTCGCAAACTCTCATGGGTTAAAAAAAAACTAAAAAAAAAACCCTGCAGTTTTTTGTGGTTTTTTTTGGTATGACCATTTAAATCGTTCATAATATAATCATCAAAATTAAATTTGGTCTACCTGTATCTAGAACAAACATCAGTGGAAATTCTCGAAAAGAGTAAAATAAACATGTTAGGGTTAGTAACATTTTCCTATATATATAAAATAGCTGGACCAAACTAGAGGCTACAATGTCTATAACTAAATCAAGTATTCTAATCTCGACTACTGCAGTCCTAGTACAATTTCTTTCTCTTGTTTTATATCAAACAAACTGATTAATTACCAATAGTTAATTAACTAATTGGTGAATTTTTTAATTGATTCTTGTTTTATCAGGTAAAAGAAATAATTGTACAAAATTTCAACTTGATCCGAGTTGAGGTGTGGGGGGAAATAACGTGTACAAACTTTTTACCAGACAGACAGGGTGAGTTGATATAAGCTTTGTAAAAATTAAAATGCAAGCAAAGAGGATTTTACTTTATTTAACATTTATCTTGATAATCTTAAAATATAAAACAGCCCATATAGATGACACTAACAAATATATCTATTGGGTTTTACTCGATACAGACTCAGTAAATGTGAATTGTATTCTATGATTTGTTAGCGGCGCCCGAAAGGCGGAATAGAAGCTATTAGTTTCGTGTTGTCTGTCTATCCGTCCGTCCGCTGTCCCGTTTAGATCTCAGAAACTAGAAGAGAAAATGAAAATCGGTCACAATGGAAAATTGTCAATGGATCATTATAAAATATATTTTCCATTTATTAACTAACTCATTTATTTGAATTCTCATTCAAATGGTGTTTTAAAAAATAATAGTTTTGATACGAACTTCGTTTTAGTTGTACGTTGAAAAAAACCTACTTTTCTGGAGCGCAGTTTTGACAAATCCTCATTATACACTTGACAACAATCTAAATTAGACTAAAAAAAAGCCCAGATGTAGATCTAGATTTAGATTTAAACGTATTAAACAACTTGAACAAAATTTATATCTATAAAATATTAAGTGAATAGCTTATCTTTTAACATTTAAGAGGTGTAGATTTATTTTTATGTTAAAAGTTGTATCATATCAAGAAGGGAATCTAATGCGAACAGCATAGTTTAGGCCTACTATTACCTAGTAGTAGGCCAAGACTAATCCTGATAATAATATTGGCCTAACTCTAGATCTAGTTATTTTAAGATAAAACGTGTAAAGTCATACGAATTCTAGTCTAGACCTAGATTCTATTTCTAGATCTAGTCTGGATTCTAGATTTATAGATCTAGATTTATAGATCTAGATTTATAGATCTAGATTTATAGATCTAGATTTATAGATCTAGATTTATAGATCTAGATCTTGATCTAGAGTCTATTTAGATCTATCCAGATCTAGACAGCTCTAGATCTAGAACGTCTAGAAAGCTTGTTCTAGTTTAGATTCCAGTTCTAGATCTAGTCTAGATTCTATTTTATCTATCTATCTATCTATCTATCTATCTATCTATTTATCTATCTATCTATCATCATCATCATCCATCATCATCATCATCATCATCATCATCATCATCATCATCATCATCTTTCTATATGTATTGTTGGTTAACCTTGTATAATTATGGCGCTTTCAATATCCAGATTGGGCCACATCTCTGTCTGTTGAATGTTCACAATGTGTTCGAAGATACAAACAAGTCATTTTCTAATTTTCATTTTCTTCGCATTGCTAAACTTAAGCATTTACATCTTGTGAGTATCTCGATATTTGCGTTTATTTCTTCTGTATTTAAAGCATGAAATTTTGGATAAAATTAGGTATTCATGTTAGATATTTGCCATATAATTGTTCCATAGACGTAGACACATATAATTTGGCCAACCAGATCATTTTTAATTTCTCATTTTTCTTCTATCTATTCCGACACATTAGTCATGAAAAAATCTGTGAACTTACTTTTCACCCACCGAAAATAAATCAAAATAAATTTGGACAGATTCTACTATGCAAATCTGAACAACATTAGCAGGAAACCATTCAATTAGAGTGCAATGAAAAAAAAATAATATGAGGGGATGATTTGTAGAATAGTGCATGGCAGACAACTGGCAGACCCATTTGAAGTCCAAACAGGAGTGAGACAATGCTGTTTACTCTCTCGCTTTCTGCTAGGCATAGATTGGGTCATGAAGACAGTAACAGACCAGAAGCAGTATACAGTGGGTACTGTGAAAACAGCTAGACGACCTTGACGTTGCAGATGACCTGGCTTTTCTTTCACACACACAACAGCAGATGCAGGAAACATATAAGCGTCCTTGCGGACACTTCAGCTAGAATGGGTCTTACCATAAATAGTGGGAAGAACAAGGTGTTCAAGATAAACGCATTCAACAACATACCAACTACAGTACAAGGCGAGGAGCTGGAAAAGGTGGAAAGCTTCGGTATCCTAGACAACCACGAGGAAAAGATGCAGATGTCAGAAAATAAGCATTAGTAAAGCTCGAGCAGCCTTCCATCAAATGTAGAACACATGAGATATAGGGAAATAAGCATTACCACCACGATCAGTTTCTTTAACACAATTGTTAAGCCAATATTACTTTATGGAGCAGAGACATGGAGAACCACCATAATCACCATGAAACAAAATCCAGGTATTCATCAATATCTGCCCGAGAAAGATTCTTAAGATCCGCTCGCCAGAGAAAATCTCGAACAAGCAACTGAAGCAAAGAACAAAGCGGCAGCCCATTGAAGTAGATATCCTTCAGAGACAGTGGAAAAGGATAGGTCACACCTTTCGCAAACCAGCATCCAACATAATAAGGGAAGCCCTAAACTGAAACTTCCAAACAAAATAATAAAAGAAAGAGGGGACTACCCAGGAATACATGGCGCCGCGATTTGCCAAGCAGATGATCAAGACGTGGTTACTGTTGGAAAGACTCGCCCAAAACCGAGACGCCTTGATGAAGTTGGTTTGTGGCCTATGCCTCAGAAAGGACCAAAGACAAAGATGATCTACTATGCTAACCTCAACACCAATAGCAGGAAGCCATTCAAATAGAGTGCAATGAAAATAACTCGACCTATAAGTCTAGGAGTAAGAAGAGTAAAATTACTCTCTATTTGAAAAAGATTAAGAAAATGAAAGCAACAAAAAGACTCTACTAACAAAAACAAATTCGACTAGTTCTAGTTCTACCAAAAAACTTCAGCGAACAAACAAAAACAAAACAAACTACAATCTATCCGGATTCGATCAACTTATTTTTTTTCGGAACAGAACACAGCAGAATAAGAAAACATGTTCTGGAAGCTGAAAATTGAAAAATTGAAACAAGTGAAGTGTCACCAGGAAATCCCGACCATGCCTTCGAGAGATGTGTTGTAAGCCTTGAACAAATACTGGATACAAAACACAATTTGAGAAAAACACAAGAAGAAAAAGAAGTTGAACAGAGAAGGAATTTGGAAATTGTATTTGGGGGAAAAAAATCAACTGAAGATCTTTTTTTAAAAAAAGAAAAAATCTAATAGACAGAACCCTTAACGAACATTTCGTTATTTTCTCTATCGATATAGGTAGCATGTAAAAACGAGAGGATAAAAGGATCTAGTTGGCCAGTCTTCATGCGTCTTAGAAGAGAATACAACAGTTCTTCATTCAATTTCTTTCTCTACAAACACAACCATCTCATAATATACTTCCTGTGAAACTAGGAAACTTCACAGTTGCCTACATAACTTTTAATGTAATCTATATGAAATAGTGATGTTTCTATTGCACATTAAAAATGATGCCTATTCAAAATTTTTATTTCATTTGTAAATGCAGCCCAAACGATACTAATACATCTAAGACTGCACCTATGACTACACTAGACAGACATTCCAACCAACACTCAGTGTAAGACTACAGCTAGCCTTCAGTAAGACAGACATTCTAACACTACTAATACTACCTATCCAAATCGTTCACAGGACGCATTAAGAAGAAGAAGATACATTTTTAGTGCTTCCATGCTCTCCGCCTGACAATATGTAGCATATTTGAATATTTGTAGGCCTATATAGAATTTAGTTAAGACCGTTTGTACAGTTTTCTACAAAAGGACGTACACTACCCTCTCCATGCTGAGTTGAAAAGGGGCGATCTACCACTCTCCCGACACACCTCTTTGCACCACTGGCGGATCCAGGGGGGGGGGAGGTAGGGGCGATCGCCCCCCCCCGTGCCTCTAGCTTTAAAGCTTTAAAGAAAAAGGCCCCGACATGGCTGTTTTTTTATATGATTATTTTTCGAATAACTTTTTTAGGTGGCTATCCTCAAAGCCTTAATCTAAATATGTGGGTTATCTTACCTTTTAAAGGAATAAATCGGTTGTATTTGCAATGTAAATTCATATTAGAATATTTTTCAAGTAAAAATTTTTAAAAGGTCCTTTTTGATAGGATGAAAAATGAGCTATAGATGTCAGTAGAATGCGTTTCTCCTGTGAAGAATGCAAGAAAACGTTTTTGGCGTTTGGGCTTCGCCCCGGACTCCACTGAGGGATCTTACGGCCCCAGACACCCTAGCTGTCAAGAAAAAGGCTTTTTTTAATATGAGTATTTTTCGAATAACTTTTTCGGAGGCGATCCTCAAAGCCTTAATCTAAATATGTGGGGTATCTTTTCTTTTCAAGGAACAAATCGGTTGTATTTGCGATGTAGTAAGGGCCTGTAAATTTGTATTACAATGGTCCTTTTTGAGCTTGCAGCCCTTCCCCAGACCCCCTTGCTGTCAAGAGAAGGGCCTCAACATAACTTATTTTTTTTTCACTAAATGTTAAGAAATGCCTTTTTAAAAAATTCTTATTTATAGGGTTTGGAAAAAATCGCCCCCCCCCCCCAACACTCCAAAGTTCTGGATCCGTTAGTTCTTTGCATACGTCTTTCACAGGCAGGTCTTTTCCCATAACTTTGCACACGTCTTTCACAGGCAGGTCTTTTCACAGGACTTTGCACACGTCTTTCACAGGCAGGTCTTTTCACATGAATTTGCACACGTCTTTCATAGGCAGGTCTTTTCACATGACTTTGCACACGTCTTTTACAGGCAGGTCTTTTCACATGACTTTGCACACGTCTTTTAAAGGCAGGTCTTTTCACATGACTTTGCACACGTCTTTTACAGGCAGGTCTTTTCACATGACTTTGCACTCGTCTTTTAAAGGCAGGTCTTTTCACATGACTTTGCACACGTCTTTCACAGGTAGGTCTTTTCACATGACTTTGCACACGTCTTTTACAGGCAGGTCTTTTCACATGACTTTGCACACGTCTTTTAAAGGCAGGTCTTTTCACATGACTTTGCTCACGTCTTTCACAGGTAGGTCTTTTCACATGACTTTGCACACGTCTTTCACAGGTAGGTCTTTTCACATTACTTTGCACACGTCTTTCACAGACAGGTCTTTTCACATGACTTTGCACACATCTTTCACAGGTAGGTCTTTTCACATGTGTCACGGATGAATGTGTGTATGTATATATAATCTGTTTTTACAATCTGCGCGAATGACCGGAAGTGTGTAGGTTGATCAGACAGAGACCAGCGTGTGTGATATGCAGTAAAGCTGATTAAAGTTTATGTGTTTGATCTAGAGGTTTCATTGTTTTATTTCGTTAACTAGAACTGAACCAGGGACACCTAGACGTAGCGAGACCTAAGGGAGATTCTATCGAGTTATTATTATGAATATAATAAGGAACCTGTGACATATTTGGGGGGCTTGTTTTTCTGTTAATTGACTTAGTTTTGGAAGACATTAGGCAGAACTGCGGTTTGCCATTGTTAAAAGGTCGAGGACAAAGAAGGCCGTGAAGTCGTGAATTGAGAGTCAGAGAGTTGGAGCTTAGGGAGACGAAAGGAGAACTCAAAGAGCATATAAAACCTGTATAGAAACCAAAGTTGCCAACTTTTCATAAGAACGTGGATCAAATGGATGCATATTTGGCGAGATTCGAAGTGCTACAAGCTACAGAAATACCTAAAACTCAATGGGGAAGTAATCTTTACACATTATTACAGGGAAAGGCACTGCAAGCTTGTATCAACTTTTCTAAGAAAGATTTAGAGGAATATGACAAGGTGAAGGAAGTATTGATGAATAGATACAACTTGACAGATGATGGGTATAGAGAGAAGTTCCATAAAGCTAAAACAGAGAGAAACCAGCCATTCCATGAATTTGTTGAGGACACTACAAGATACCTTATGCGTTGGGTCAAATTGTCTAACACTGAAAAGACATTCGAAGGTCTCATTGATTTGTTCATCAGAGACAAGATCCTCACATCTTGCAATCCTCTGTTAGTGGCTTTTCTACTTGAAAGGAAACCAAAAGATGTGCCAACTGCAGTCAAGTTGTGTCAGCAATTTATTACTGCACATCCAGAGCAGACAATTCAGAGAGAGGAAGACTTGATAACTAGCAACTTTGCCTTTGCTGCAAAGACTAATGATAACAGAAGTCGCTTTAAACAAGAATGGAGACAGGACCGTCTGCAGAAAAGAAATGTGGGTGAAAAAAGAAAATGTTTTAAGTGTTTCAAAACGGGACATTTAGCAGCCCAATTTAGAAACAAAAGCCCATTAAGACGAAATGAGACTATGGGCTCCAGCAGAAGTCAGGAGTTTAAAACCAGCAACAGGGGAAGATCAACTGGACATCCATAAAATGCGTCAGTTTGCATAGACTATCAACATGGTGAACAACTCCCTCATGAATCTGATCAGATCCAGATGGCTGGAGCTGTAACTTGTGACGCTGGGAAATTAAAAATGTATTCTGGATTTGTTGGGAAAAAATCTATTTGGGTCTTGAAAGATACAGGAGCGACCACAATCGGAGTGAAGAGACTACATGTGCACCCTCACCAGTTGACGGGTAAGAAAGTCCAATGTATGACATTTGGAGGAACAATTGAAGAATATCCCACAGCTGTCATTGATATTGATACGCCATTTTTATCTGGGAAAGTTGAAGCATGTGTGTTGGAGAGGCCTGCAGCTGACTTGATTCTAGGAAACGTGACTGGCATAACTGAGCCTACCATCACAGATATCTACAAGTGGCAAAGGTCAGCAATGTCAGAAGTTACAAATGCGGTAACTAGATTTCAATCTGGTGTAATGGAAAATGGGACAACCGATCCTACATAGTCAGATCGAACAGCCAGAATCAGAATTAACATCAAGTTATGCATTGAAACAAAAGGAGGACCAAACATTGGTTAAACTTTTTGAATTGGCTGAGCGTCCTACCAGTAAATTTAAAGTGAAAAATGGGCTTCTGATGAGACAAGATAACAAAGAGAAACTACAGCTAGTCGTCCCTGCCACCGAAAGAAAAAGAATTTTGGAGTTAGGTCATGACTCACCTTTTGCGGGTCATATGGGGACAGCACGAACAAGAAAAAGAATTCTGAATAACTTTTACTGGCCAGGAATATTTAAAGATGTGAAAAAATATTGTTCAGCGTGCAGCATTTGTGCTAGTACAAAGCCCAGAGATCGTTATACAAAAGCCCCATTACAGGTCACAGATCTGCAAGATAGACCATTTCAGAAAGTAGCCGTAGACATTGTGGGTCCCATAAACCCTATGTCTAAAAGAGGATATAGATACATACTTACGATGGTTGACCTATGCACACGTTGGCCAGAGGCCGTGCCATTTAAGACAATAACTTCAAAAAAATGTAACTCATGAATTGTTCAACATTTTCTCTCGCTTAGGATTCGCAGAAGAAATTCTAAGTGACCAAGGGACTCAGTTTACATCCGAGTTAACACATCAATTTCTGAAACAGGGATTCGTCAAACCTTCACAACGCCTTACAGGCCCCAGAGCTATTCGGTTTGCGAGAGGTGGAACGGGACTTTAAACGATTATTAGTCAAAGTAGCACTAGACAGACCAGCAGACTGGGACCTGTACATCCCAGCAGTTCTCTCTTTGCTTACCGAGAAGTTCCACAAGTACAGGGTTTTCACCGTGTGAACTATTGTATGGAGCCGCGACGTGTGTGGCCACTTTGTTTGGTGATAGGTTTGTGGACAAAAGAAAATATTGATAATGAATCTAGAACAAGCTATCAACATGTCGTCGAGCTCAGAGAGAAAGTGGTAACAACATGTCAACTTGCATTAGAGTCACAGTTAGCACGACACAGAACCATTGTTAACAGAAATAAAACTCTAAGGAAACTTCAAGGAGGAAGCCTTGTGTATGTACTACTTCCAAGGAAAGACAGTAAACTGATTGTTCAGTGGCAAGGACCATTTCAAGTAGTCAAGAAAATAACTGCAGTAGATTACCAAATCAGCATGAGAGGAAAACTGAAAACATTACACATCAACATGGAAAGTCACAGGAAAGTAATGCTAACGCTGATGAAGTAGTACGTTCATGCTGTGCGATAGTTAATGAACCAGAGAAAGACGAAAATGAATTGACTGGATCATTACTATCTGTATTAACTTTAAAGCAATCAGAAACTTGGACAGATTGCAAAATTGAAGAGTTACTATCAGTAGAGCAAACGAAGCAAGAGAAAGAAGTACTGGCTAGATATGATGATATATTGACGGATGTACCAGGGAGAACTGCAGCAATTAAACACGACATCATACTCTAAGACTCTGAACCAGTGAAACAGAAACCGTATCCAGTACCTTTAGGGTATATGAAGGAAGTGGAAGAAGAGATTCAATTGATGCTGAAGTTAGACATTATATCCCCAACAGAGTCACCATACATGGCACCTATGGTGGTGGTTAGAAAAGAATCAGGCACAGTAAGAATATGTGTTGCCTACAGGAAGCTTAACAAAGTTACTGTGCTTGATTCGGAACCATTACCCAATCCTGAAGACTTGTTACCTCAAATGGCAGACACAACATTTTTTACAAAGCTAGACTTGACCCGTGGGTATTGGCAGATACCTTTGGTAGATAAAGCTAAACCACTTACAGCGTTTAGTAGTCCTTTTGGTTTATTCCAGTTTAATGTCATGAGTTTCGGGCTTGTCAACGCACCAGCAACGTTCAGCAGAATGATGAGAAAGGTGTTGTCTAATCTACCCCATGTAATGTGCTACCTAGACGACATCTGCATTCATGACATTACTTGGTCAGATCACCTACAACATCTAGAAATGGTTCTAGATACATTGAGGAGAAATGGTTTAACCGTGAGACCATCTAAAGTGGAAATTGGCTTATAGAACATATCCATTCTAGGATATGTAATTGGAGGACACTCACTAAAACCACAACCTGAACTGCGACAACGGATTATGAATCTTCGTCAGCCAACAACCAGAAGACAGGTCCGTAGTTTATTGGGACTCTGCAACTTCTATCGAAGGTTTATAGCGGATTTTGCAGAGATGACTGAGCCACTGACAAACCTGACCAGAAAGGGGGCACCCGTGATCAGATGGTCACATGACTGTGAAGTATCGCTACAGAAGATCAAGAAGGCATTTGCTGATGAGCCGATCTTGCGTCTACCTGACTGTCAAAAGGAATTCACACTAGCTAAAGATGCATTTGCTGTTGCTATCGAGGGATGCCTAGCACAGGAATCACAGGGCATTCTACATCCCGTTATGTACGTCAGTAGAAAGTTGTCTTCAGCAGAACAACGATACAGCACCGTAGAAAGAGAGTGCTTGGCAGTTGTTTGGGCAGTAACCAAGTTGGCCAGATACATGTTGGGCAGAACATTCGTACTCCGCACAGATCATGCACTCTTACGCTGTTTAAACACACGTAAGTTGGTGAATTTCAGGGTAACTCGCTGGGCCCTGATGCTTCAGGACTTTCAGCTCGAAGTGCAGCATATTCCAGGTAAAGGAAACGTCGTAGCGGACTTTCTGTCACGCTTATATTAGATATAAGCCTACGTGGCTTCTCACAAGCATGTGTTGCTTCATCAAAGACTTTGTGTCTTCAACAGTTTAGACTTTGTTGTTTGATGGTAGACTTTCTGTCTACAACTAAGACTGTGTGTCTTCATCTTCTAAGACTGTGTGTCTTAACTATAGACTGTGTGCCTATTACATTAAAGTCTGTGTGACTACGTCAAGATCTTTGTGACTGTGTTTAAGTCTGTATGACTACATAACCGCCTGTGTGGCATACCCAGAGCCTGTGTGGCCTATCGAATGAACATTTTGTTGTCTTGTGTTTGAATGGTTTATAATCGTGTTTTTGATGTATCTTTGTACAAATTGATTATAATTTTAGGAGGGGTGAGATGTCACGGATGAATGTGTGTATGTATGTATAATCTATTTTTACAATCTGCGCGAATGACCGGAAGTGTGTAGGTTGATCAGACAGAGACCAGCGTGTGTGATATGCAGTAAAGCTGATTAAAGTGTATGTGTTTGATCTAGAGGTTTCATTGTTTTATTTCGTTAACTAGAACTGAACCAGGGACACCTAGACGTAGCGAGACCTAAGGGAGATTCTATCGAGTTATTATTATGAATATAATAAGGAATCTGTGACAGCATGACTTCGCACACGTCTTTCACAGGCAGGTCTTTTCACAGGACTTTACAAGATGGCGCACTTTGAAATCAGTGCATCCACAACAATGAAATGCCCTGGTTTGTTAGTGAACTGATCACCCCCCCCCCCCATGTCTTTCAGCAAACTCTGCGCTCCATGGACTAAACGTTTATAGTTGTGTCACGTTCCTCGTTCAAACGCCATTTCCAGAAGAACATGAAGACCTACCTGTATAAAAGTTAATTAGATTAGTTTACATTGTAAAGCTCCTTTATTAGATCTGCTTAGTTCTCATTACGCACTGAACCTATGTAATATTAATAGCGTTTTAAAAATATAATAATAATAATATTAATAATAATAATATTAATAATAATAATATTAATAATAATAATAGTAATAATAATAATAATAGTAATAATAATAATAGTAATAATAATAATAGTAATAATAATAATAGTAATAATAATAATAGTAATAATAATAGTAATAATAATAATAGTAATAATAACAATAGTAATAATAAGAATAGTAATAATAACAATAGTAATAATAAGAATAGTAATAATAAGAATAGTAATAATAATCTTTATTGTCCGTAAGGAAATTTGTTTTACAATTTGTGCATTACACCAAACAAAACATTATAACTATAAAAAAAATGTAAATTAACACCAGACTCACTCATAATTTACATTTGAAAAGTTTATATCAGATTGTTTCGATTTAATAACTTGATTGCCAGGGGAACAAAAAGAGTGTTTGTGTCTATTTATCTTTGCTATCAGTGTCTTTTATCTCTTTTGTGATAGTAAAGTCACAAAATCCTGTCCCAAAATATGATTTTAGCGACCCCCGAAAGGTGAAAAGACGCTATTAGTTTTGTGTGAAATGTCTGTCCTTCTGTCCGTCCGTCCCATTTAGATCTGGTAAACTAGAAAAGATATTGAAAATCCGACATCACAATATTTTAGACCATTGAAAGTTCTGATGCAACGGCTACTTTTCTTTTCTGAAAGCGAAAAATCTAATTTTTAAAATCAGTTATGCAAGCAGTTTTATTAAAGAAAAAAGCTAATTAGTATGCATTATAATTTAGACCTAATTCAAAACGAATAGTAACCTTGTAGATGTCATTTTCCTAAATTTTTTTTTATTGCGGAAATTTTTTTTTTTCTTCTGAGGATTCGATTTAAGAGGTGGAGCCTTATCAAAACTATTGGATCAATTAGAAGACATCAGTTAGGCCAGGGGAGGCGCGGTGGCTGATCGGTAAAGCGCTTGGCTTCCGAACCGGGGGTCCCGAGTTCGAATCCTGGTCCAGACTGGGATCTTCAATTTTTGAATCTTTGGGCGCCTCTGAGTCCACTCAGCTTTAATGGGTACCTGACATTATTTGGGGAAAAGTAAAGGCGGTTGGTTGTTGTGCTGGCTACATGACACCCTCGTTAACCGTAGGCCACAAAAACAGATGAACTTTACATCATCTGCCCTATAGACCACAAGGTCTATAAGGGGAACTAGTTAGGCCAGGTTCACATCTAACTTTACATTCACTTTCACCTATCCTTTGATCTGCTGGACCGTTGGGGCACTACACAAGATCTGTTAACCTTCTTTCTCCATTCTTATCTCTCATTTGTCTTTGATATAATTTCATTCGGATGTTCTTTCTGAAGCCTGCCTGGGTGGACTACTTCGGGGGCCGATTTTGAGTTTGTGTTTCCACACAAACTGTCTTTTGTAACCTTGTTTACTTCTAGAATCTTTTTAGTTTTTTATGGATGTTTGTCTCAAACAGCTGCCCTAATGGGGTTTGTTTTTTGCCAATGATTTTACCAGCAGCAATTAGGATTCTATGGAGTTTTTAAATTTATTTTTAATGTTCAGATTGCGTGATAAACATAGCCCATGCCATTTCAATAACGTTAAACGATAATTATTATATTATTATTATCAATTAAATGATAATTATTATCATTATTATTATCAATTTAATTATTATTATTACAACTTTTAAAAAATTTTGATGACTTTTTGTCTTGGTCAATACAAATATCTAGGGTTGGATGAAACCTAAAGTTAGACTTTAACGTCCTTTTTGCTTCTTTAATACTTTTATTTTACAGCTTTAACCCGATTGGGACGTTTATGTCGACGTTAGACTCAAGTATCAATCAGTTATATATCTACACCAATTCATCAGCCAACAACAAGGAAAATACCTTCAAGCTACTAAGCTCACCCCCAAACCAAAACAAATCCTTAGCTATTGAATCCTCTTCGACCACAACTACAACTACTCAGCAAACTAATACCTCCCAGGCCAACGTAACGGCACTCTACCTCACCACTAGGTTCACGGGTCGCCTAGGTAATCAGATGTTCATCTATGCTACCATGGTAGGCCTGGCCAGGGCGCAGAACAGAGTGCCTATAATAAAGAGCGGGGGAGATCTGGTAAACACGTTTCAGATTACCAACCTTAATAAAGACATGAACACAGATGGGTAAGTGACACATTCTCTATTTAGTTAATATAGTAAGTATATTGATCTGTAGTGTCTAGTTAGTTCAAATTTAGACGTCGCATGGCTTGCTAGTACTGTTGCTTATGAAATTAATATTAGCAATTCATTTTCTTTTTAATACTACTTCAATGAACATTCTCAACAAATGAACCATTTAATAACACATGATATGCTTCACAAATAATGGTATTACATAATATTAAAGCTAAGCTGGATGTTTTTGGCGCGATAGCAATTTTTTGTGCAGCAGTTTTGACGTTTTCGGCATGAAATTATTTAGTCACTTTATATATGCTCATCATTATTGCGTACTCTTTATCGATGTTTCGTATAAGTCTTTGTGTTCGAACATATTTTTTATGTAAAGAACAAAAAGTTATTTTATGACTAATAGATTTGGGATTTAAATTTGTAGCAGGCGACCTGATAAAGAGATACAAATAAATATGCTAAATTGTAGTCACGCTGAATTTTCATTTGATTGGATCAATAAAATGATCTTATCTTACCTTATCTTAATAATTAATGCTATATACACTGCATAACTACTGTCCAAAACAAAATGAAACTGATATACAGGAAAACAAATCGATATAATTTGAAGTGCACAAAAAAGTATGCATTTTATTTATAGTCGCTACAACAGAGAAATAAAGAGTACACTGTTAAATGTCATCTTCTGCGTTCCGCACACCTCGCCTATGGTTTATGGTGGAGGAGGAAGCATGTCAATATCATGGTGTCGGATAGGAATCTGACCTTTTTACAGTTTGAATGTATTAAACAAAGACGGATTTAATTGTGGTGACATTAACGAATCTAAATATGTATCTCTACACTAAACAGACTAAGCGTATCAACACCCATATGATATACTGTTGTGGCATGATTAGGAATTAATTATTTATTTCGGAAATAGTGAAGTTTGAGAAATGACGTGACTCGTAAAAACAAGGATAGGTTTTAGATAGAGCGAAATATCAGCCGACGTAAACAAACTACTTCCAGGACGCCTTAGAAATAGGAAGCTTGTTATGAACGTAAAGAGTTATAGCTGACATTCGACCTTTCCCTTCGTTACTATCAAACTTCATGTTCGACATTCAGTATTAGTCTTACTGCACTTATAGCAATTGTTTGGCCTTTCGCCGGTGTCATTGGATTTCATTGAGTGTTACCGCTTTTGGTTATTTGCATTAGACACTGCGGATGCGTCTATTAACTGGCGACCCTGCCTGAGCTTACTAACACCATCCAAAAGTCATTGGTCTGGTCAGCAGATAGACCTTGATTATAGCAGCCACGTCGGCGAAGTGCAGCCAGTTATATATTGCTTGGGCGCGTAAATGTTTTAATAGATGTGGGAAAATTAATATTCTTGTGACGAAAGTAGTAAAATTTAAAAATAAGTAGCGGAAATAGTGAAAAAAAAATCAAAACAGTCACGAGAAGGAAGTGTTATTTTGTGTTATTTTATTTCAGAGACTATGATATCGAACAGATGCCCAATTTGATCCAATTAAATAGTTTATTCAAAAGTCGCTGGCGTCAGTCTTGTTATGTGTCGCTGGTTGCCTATTCAACGCCAGCTCAATCTGTCTTGTAATTACAAATACCTCAAGTATTACCAAGTCAAGTGAAGTCATCGAAACACTTGATAATCAAGAGCACCACCGAACACTAGACATAGTTGTGTATACATGCTTGTTGCAATAGTTCTACTCTGGGCGGCTTTAAGATCCTCATTCTGATTATTTTCAGAGGTTGTCAATAATTAAACTTAATGTTAAGATATTATTACTCCTTCGTTTGTCACGTACTAGGTTAAACAAAATCCCCGGCATTCTTAAGATTGACAAATCTTGTAGACACTCTACTTTGTGTCAGATATTTTATGATTTTGTTTACATAAGCAAATATGTATGTATGTAAATATGTATGTATGTAAATATATATGAATATAAATATGTACGTATGTAAATATGTATACATGTAAATATGTATGTATGAATGTAAATATGTATGTATGTAAATATGTATGTATGTAAATATAGTTGTTCTCTCAAACCTTAAAATCTTTGGGGCAGATAATGTTAAGTCATCTGTTTCTATGGCCAACGGTAAACGAGCTGGTTGTCATGTGACTAGCACAACGCCCAACCGCCTTCACTTTCCCCAACTAAAGTTAGGTACCCATTAGAATTGGGTGTACTTGGGGACGCCCTAAGAATTCCGAAATTTAAAATCCCAGTCTTCACCGAGATTCGAACCCAGGACCTCATGTTCGGAAGCCGAGCGCTTAACCACTCAACGATCGCGACCCCTATGTAAATAAGTATGTATGTAAATATGTATGACTATAAATATGTATGTATGTATATGTATGTAAATATGTATGTACATGGCCGTAGCCAAGATTTGTTTCGGGTGGGTGGTTTGGGGGGGATTTTTTTCTCTCCCCCTCCCCGGCCATATATATTTGTGTTTGTGTGTGTGTGTAATTGTTGAAAATTTCAACTTAATCCGAGATTGTGTGTGGGAGAGATAACGTGTTTTAAAAATATACGGAATAGTTCCTATTCTTATTAATATAGTCTCCACCCCCTCCCCCTTTTTTAGTATTAATAATGATCTGAAAATGAAAACAATTGCCAGGCATCAGAACTTTGAAAGATTGGATTTTAAATATCTTTTCTAGTTTTTACGATCTAATCTGGACAGAAGCACGGACACACAGACAGACGGACGGAGAGAAGGATCAGAAAAAATATACCCATAATTTCGACACAGAAGTAATTTGTAAACTTTTAATGACTTGTGATTTTAAAATTTAAAATGCGAAATTTTTTATTATAATTGTACTTTTTCTTTTCAGATGGAATGTGATTAGTGAGTCAGCCTATGCTATATTCAACTCAAAGTTTATGAATCTTCCACCCAGAAACCTCATCGTCACTGGATATTTGCAATGCTGGAGATATTTTCTACACGCTCAAGATGAAATTAGGCGGGAATTTACTTTCGTACCTTCCATACAGAAAGAAGCAGACGCTGTACTTGCAAGTTGTAGATCACAATTGCAGAATCACGTGATAGTTGGCGTGCACGTTCGACGTGGTGACTTTGTCCTAGACGACAAACAGAAACACGGCTACGGCGTTGCGAATGCGTCATATTTTATCAAAGCCTTCGCTAAAATGAGGTCATTACTACCCAATCAAAACATTACATTTCTAGTGGCGAGTGACAATTTGACTTGGTGTAAGGACAACATAAAAGATACAAGCGTTACATTTTTACCCGAGAGGGATCGCGGAATTCATTTAGCCATTTTGTCCAGCTGTGATCACGTGATCTTGACAAGCGGAACGTTTGGCTGGTGGATTGCCTGGCTGGCCAACGGAATTAGTATTTATTTTGAAGGTTATATTAAAAAAGACTCACCCTTGGAGGCTGGGTTTACTGCTCGCGATTATTATCCGCTTGGTTGGATAGGCTTGGGGAATTAAATCATTTTGTTGGAAAGAAAGACATATGACAATAAAAGAAAAAGTGTGTAAATCCAATATTATTGTGTTTGTGTGTTAGGGCTTTATGCTGATAAGGAATTATATATATATATTTAATTTTCATTCATAACCTTTATTAAAGAAAATTGATAATGGAACTTTGGACCTTAATTTAATGCACTATAATTTAGAAGAGCGATTTAAGACAACCCTTTGCGCACGAGTCCTTGTAGCATAGCATCACTGTGTCCGTAAGCATTTAGCATAGATTTCATACAAACCATTAAACGAACGAGAACTTGAGCAATTTGTATAAATTGAATCTGTAAATAACTAGATGATCAAAGACTCAACAAACACTTTGAGTGATCAACTAAAACGATGGGTACTTAAATAGTTAACACTTGCATTTCAGGCTGCCGCCATTTTGCATAGAGATCATAACAAAAACATAAAATTCAAGGGAGACTACTCCAACAAATAAGCATCATTTTAAAGCATTAGACTTGATGTTCTTCACTAACTAAACTACCATTCTCTTTTCTTTGTCAACACAAAGATAACAAAGATTCTGTCCGTAGTTTTACTTCATGAAATAGTTTTCTTGCCAAACAGGTTTCATCACTTCTCTTGTTGGTTGGTTCCGTGTGACGGGTTGATTGGATTGTACATTTGATATGTGGTTGAGTCATTTTGGACATCAGATGAAAAGTTGTTTTCGTTTACAGGAGGGGTTAACAGGACAGGGGTTTCGGTGTGTTGCGCTGGGACTGGATCGACTGTCCTAAACTCTCTCCACCAATCTTTGTCATCGTCGTAGATGTCTTGCCTTTCAATGTTCCTCTTTCCATCTTTGTTGATTGCTGTGGTCTGATGTCAACTCTGTTTCGTATATACATTCCGCCCTCCTCACTTCTAATCTTATAAGATCTTGGAGTTTCTTGTCCAATAATTGCTCCGGGACGCCAAGTATTCAGTCCGGTTCTTGGAAATCTACCAATTGGTTTACTGTGAATGTTGGTGAATCACGGGCTCTTTCATTGTAGCACCTTTGGACAGTTTGTCTATGTTTCCTTTTTTTCTCAAGTATGCCCGGTGGGGCAAGATAAATGTCCTTTGTTCTTAGTATTAGGGTGCGGGGTATCCGTTTAGCAGGAGTTGGGCTTCGCTCACTCCTGATTCCTGTCTAGGAATGTTTCTTAGTTCCAAAAGGGCTTTATACTGATCCTCACTACTTTTTTCTCTTTTTTCATTAAATTTTTTATGATTTTAACGGCAGATTCGGCTTTGCCATTTGCTTGGCGATGACCCGGATCTGATTTTACATGAAATATGTTCCCTTTTTCAGTGAATTTCTTGAATTCGTGAGCTGTAAATTGAGTCCCAAAATCTGACACGAAGACTTTTGGTATTCCGAATCGTGCGAAATGTCCTTTCAGTTTTTTTTATTACTTCCAATGTGGTCATTTTTGTCAAGAGGTCCACTTCTATGAAGTTGGAAAAGTGATTAGGTACTGGTTCCCTCGAATATCAATTGTCAGCACCTACTTTTTCCCATGGGCAAATACCCTCACTGTGTTGCCAGAGAGTCTCTTTCTGATTTCTGGGTTTTCTTCCCTGACAAGCAGCACATGACTGTTCCATTTGTTTGATCTCACCAGCCATACCTGGCCAGAAAATGACATTTCTTGCTCATCTCATCATACTGTCGTATCGCAGATGAGAGGCGTGTAACTACGTTTTCATTTCTTGACGCATGCTTTTAGCTATGAGTATCGTTTCTCTTTTCATTATTATTCCATCACTGATGCTTAGAGTATCAGCAAGACTGTAGAACTCTTTCAGGTCATTGTCCACATGTTTTCGATCGTTAGGCCACCCATTTTGATTGTTTTCATCAGTTTCTGGAAACTGTGGTCTTTCATTGACTCAGTTCTTATTCTCTCAAGTAGACAATCAGGTATGTCAGACATCTGAAATATATGACAATTGTCTTCCACTTCTTCAGGTGACTCATTTTCACTTTCAGTGCATAATTCTTTTCCGGGGACCCATTTGAACGTAAAATCATATCTGTGGCATCGCATTTTTAGATTCTGAAGCCTTCTTGGAGCTTGGTTTAGAGGTTTTTGCAGGATATTTTCCAAATGCTTGTGATCATTGATGATGATAATTGATCTGCCAAAAGTGTATTGGTCAAATCTTTCCAAACCGAATACTACAGCTAGTAGCTCCTTTTCTATTTGCGCCCACCTTTCTCAGTTGGTGTTAAAGTCCTTGATGCAAATTCAATAGGCTGACATTCTTGCACTAGGACAGCACCTAATTCATCCTGACTGCTATCAACTTGAATCTCCAAACTCTGGGTTGTAAAAAGCTAATACTGGAGTTGGCGTTATAATTTTTTTTATGTCATGAAATGCCTTGTCACACTCGTCACTCCACTGGAAACGTCTGTCTTTTCTTGTTATCTCTTTCAGTGGGTGTAGCACGTCAGCAAGATTTTGTGTAAGAATTTCGACAGGTATTAAACCATGCCGTAAAAACGTCTGATTTCTTGAGCCTTCTTTGGTTGGCCCATGTCTGTAATGGCATTGATTGTCTTTAGATCAGGTTTGACCCCGAGTGCGCTAATTTCATGACCCATAAAGATGATTTCTTTTTGTTTTTCTGCGGTTTCGTTGAGTTTTTTTCATATTTTCTGCACATCTCTGACGCAGTTTTTTCAGTTTGGTGTCATGATCTCTTTCTGCTTCTTCAATGGAGTTTCCACAACAAGCTACGACTATGTCATCTGCCACATTGATGCATCCGTCTAGTCCCTCGAGGGCTTGGGATAACATCTTTTGGAAGATTTCCCCACTTACATTTAAGCCAAATGGTAGTCGAATCCGTCCAAAACGGCCGAAAAGTGTGATCATTGTCATTAGCTAACTTGAGTATTCATCCAATCGGATATGCCAATAGGCTTTTTTTATGTCTAGGTTGGAGAATATCTCGGCATTTTCGAATTTTGGTAAAATATCTTCTAGCGTTGGAAGTTTATAGTGTTCTCGCTTGAGAGCTTTGTTCAAATGTTGTGGGTCAATGCAGATCCTTAGGTTTCCATTTGTTTTCTTGACCACAGCCATTTCACTGACCCAGTCAGTTGGTTCGTCGACAGGGACAAGTATTTTTTGACTCACCAACAGCTCGATTTCTTTCTTGACTTTTTCTCTCATAGTAAGGGGGATGTTCCAACACTGGGAGACCACTGGTGCCAATGGTTTGTCTACAGTGAGATGAGCTTCGCCAAAATCTCCCAGATCGATTTTCTTCACAGTGAACAGGTGCAATGAAGTTTTCCTTATGGACAGTTATTAGTCCCAAGCATTTGCAAGCCTGTAAACCCAATAAACATTGCAACCCGTTGTCCACATTGATGCATCCGTCTAGTCCCTCGAGGGCTTGGGATAACATCTTTTGGAAGATTTCCCCACTTACATTTAAGCCAAATGGTAGTCGAATCCGTCCAAAACGGCCGAAAAGTGTGATCATTGTCATTAGCTAACTTGAGTATTCATCCAATCGGATATGCCAATAGGCTTTTTTTATGTCTAGGTTGGAGAATATCTCGGCATTTTCGAATTTTGGTAAAATATCTTCTAGCGTTGGAAGTTTATAGTGTTCTCGCTTGAGAGCTTTGTTCAAATGTTGTGGGTCAATGCAGATCCTTAGGTTTCCATTTGTTTTCTTGACCACAGCCATTTCACTGACCCAGTCAGTTGGTTCGTCGACAGGGACAAGTATTTTTTGACTCACCAACAGCTCGATTTCTTTCTTGACTTTTTCTCTCATAGTAAGGGGGATGTTCCAACACTGGGAGACCACTGGTGCCAATGGTTTGTCTACAGTGAGATGAGCTTCGCCAAAATCTCCCAGATCGATTTTCTTCACAGTGAACAGGTGCAATGAAGTTTTCCTTATGGACAGTTATTAGTCCCAAGCATTTGCAAGCCTGTAAACCCAATAAACATTGCAACCCGTTGTCCACAACAGTGAATCTCACTTTTTCTTGCTTTCCATTTTTCGGATTCGTTATGATGAGATCAGTCATGCCCGCTGGCTTCAGTTTTGAATGATTCCACATGGTAAGACTTTGGGATGTTTCTCTGACTTGACTTCTCCTGACGAATCTCTTGCAAATGATGTTTACGTCTGCTCCAGTGTCCAATTGAAATCTAACATTCTGGTCATTGATCAATAATACTGCTGTCATTTTGTCACTTGGTGCATTCAGTGCATTTAGGGTGTTGAGGTAATCTTCGTTGTCCCTCTCAGCGGGCTCTTGTATCCTTACTGTGTTTATGCACTTAGCTGCTAAGTGGTTTCTTTTTTTTTTGCATTTAGCACAAACTTGTCCCCATGCAGGACATTTCCTATGTTCATGGGTTCTCCCGCAATACCGTCAGTCCATAATCAAGGTTTTGTTCTGAGGTCTGGGGTCTTTATATCTTACTTTGTCGACCTGAATGGGTGCTTCGGCATTGTTTAATTCATTCAAGGTGTTGTTGAATTGTTTGAAAGCTTGGCATACTTCTATGGTTTTCTTCAGTGTTAGTTCTTAACATCGTAATAATCTTTCCTGAATCAGTCTATTCATTGAGAACACTATTTTGTCAACATAAAACCCAAGTGCAAAGGCCTCAGCCCCCTGGATGACAAAGTGGTCATCATCGAACCACGATGGACGAACTATATATATATATATATATATATCTTTGTCCTTGAAATTGCATTTCTCTGCTTGTGTCCTCAGCTCTGTCAGGAAAATGTCGAAAGGGGGGGGGGGGGGGAGCTTTCTTTTAGATTCCAGAATCTGAAGGTCTCCAACACCTCGTTGTTTCTGGGGCTGCAGTACTCTTCTAGTTTTTTTTAATACAGTCTTAGGCTCGTTGGGTTCTTCATCTTGCTTATAAGTGAAGTGCTCGTGAATCTCAATGGCTCTTGGGCCAGCACACTGTAGTACTTTTAGCCACTTGCAGTTCTTTTGGTTTTGTGTTGGCTCCAGAAGCCGCCATGTAAACTTTAATGAGCCGTTTCCATTTTCTGAAGTTTTCTAAGATATTACCCTCAGTTATACTCAGGTCGGTTGGCGGTTTGAACAAACTCTCCGCCATCTTTTACCTTCGCTCTAGATTCCGTAAAAGATTTTATTTCTATTTTCTTCTTTAGTTATTTTGTAACACTTATTCTCTTTGTTTCCCAACTGTGGGATCTGCTACATTGCTGCCACCATGTTGATAGCTAGATGATCAAAGACTCAACAAACACTTTGAGTGATCAACTAAAACTATGGGTACTTTAATAGTTAACACTTGCATATCAGGCTGCCGCCATCTTGCTTGGAGATCATAACAAAAAACAACATAAAATTCAAGGGAGTCTAATCCAACAAATAAGCATCATTTTAAGCATTAGACTTAATGTTCTTAACTAACTTAGCTTGACATCAGAGAGAAAAAAAAAATTTACGTCACAAGGCTTAGTTAGACAAAAACATTTGTTTTGTAAACTCTAGGAAGTTTTAAAGAATCTCAAGAGATAATAAACATTTGTGAACACGTTCATATATCATGTGCAACAATATTCCCAATTAAATCGTCTAGCATGATGCTGAAACAAATTATTTTAACGAGAGACGAATAAAGATTGATAATTAGACTAGACTGACAACAAAGACAATTTTTATATAATTCAGATGATATAATTTAATGAGTCCTTTGGCGTCAACTTGAAAATAATGTTTTGTTTGTATAGAAAAAAAAATGAATGACTTATCACCGATAATGAGATTTGGCAAATAAAAATTAAATGTACTCAGAAAATGTATTTCATCTATGCATGGATGCATAAAGAATGTTAGAAGTGAGTTTTCTCTAGTAAGAAGTGAGTTTAATCTAGTTAGAAGTGTGTTTTCTCTAGTAAGAAGTGAGTTTAATCTAGTTAGAAGTGTGTTTTCTCTAGTTAGAAGTGTGTTTTGTTTAGTAAAAAATGAGTTTTCTCAGTTAGAAGTGTGTTTTCTCTAGTTAGAAGTGTGTTTTGTTTAGTAAAAAATGAGTTTTCTCAGTTAGAAGTGTGTTTTCTCTAGTTAGAAGTGTGTTTTCTCTAGTAAGAAGTGAGTTTAATCTAGTTAGAAGTGTGTTTTCTCTAGTTAGAAGTGTGTTTTGTTTAGTAAAAAATGAGTTTTCTCAGTTAGAAGTATGTTTTCTCTACTTATAAGTGAGTTTTGTTTAATAAAAGTGAATTGTCCTACTATATTATAGTTCTCATGAGCGACATGGTTTCATAGCGAATGGCGATGATTTGATGGTCGAAATATTACTACAAGGTAACAACTCGCATTTTTTAAAAATTTAGAATGATATTGTTATATTAATTATTAGGTTATTACAAAAGGTTTGCCGGGCCGAATGAAACCTGTTTGCGGGCCGCATTTGGCTCTCGGTCCGTAGTTTTCCCATTACTTATGTAGATCTACATTATACCATAATCTGATATCCACAAGAAATAGATGTATACATTTATTAAGATGCTAACATGCAGAGGCGGACTGGCTATATGGTCTTTCGGTCAAATGCCCGAGGCCGGAAGCCAAATGTCTGATATGACTACAATACATCCGTACGTGTTTCAATTCACGTCTGTATTGTTAAAATAAAGGTTGCATGGATGTTACTAAGGCACATCTTATACTCACCCTTTTGTTTTCATTACCTACCCTTGTCTAAAGGAACTTAGCTGAGTATATGCCTTCCCAAAGACATTTATTTGGTTATCCCTCCTGTCAAATCTGTATTTTGATTCATTGGACATTGTTTGTTAGTTTCTTTGATAACATTTATTTATCCAGGACGTAATCTTATTCTGTCACCACGCCCTCTTTTGGTTGTTTTACTATTTCATTTGATTGTGTGTCAATCCTCTTCTATGCTAACTAATTTTAACTGTTTTTAATGTTTATGTTTATGTTATTTAAAGTACTACAAGAAAATATAATTTTAAAAATTTAGCCTCTAAATATCAAAAATGTTATTTTATTTTGTAGCACTCATTTTATAACAGCTCAGCACTTTAAGGGTTAAAAAATAAATTTAGATTAAGCGTAGTTGTATCAATTAATTTGGACATGTCATGTAATTATATTTGTAATAGGTCTAGACAAACAAAACAAGCATTTATAACAAAAAATAAAAAGAGGGAACATACTGAATTTGATTTCGTGGCTAGTGAAGAGCTTATCAACACGGAAGATTGTTTAGTAGAGTTTTGTGATCACTAAGACGACCTATAAAGAAGACTAATTCAGCTTATAGAAAACCCCTAAAGTCAATTACAATTTCTTTTCTTTGTTCGAGATACCAAAGAAAATAATTTAATACCAATTAACTAATTGGTTGATTTTTGCAATGAATTCTTATACTGTCTTGTGAAAGAATTAAGCGTGTAAAATTTCAGCTTGATCCGAGAGTGTAGGAGTGTTGGATAAATAACGCGTATAAACTTTTTACCAGACAGAGACAGAATAAATGAATTGATTTAAGCTTTGTAATAAATACCGGGTATATTGAATTTGGAACCGCACCACTACAGTGTCGTTCAAGCCAACCCGTACTCTTTATTCTTATGTGACCTAGTTGCTTTGTCCTCCTTGCTTTCATCGCAGCCTGTATCTCCCACAGTTACCTGCTCTTGTGTGACCTAGTTGCTTTGTCCTCCTTGCTTTCATCGCAGCCTGTATCTCTCACAGTTACCTGCTTTTGTGTGACCTAGTTACTTTGTCCACCTTGCTTTCATCGCAGCCTGTATCTCTCACAGTTACCTGCTTTTGTGTGACCTAGTTACTTTGTCCACCTTGCTTTCATCGCAGCCTGTATCTCTCACAGTTACCTGCTTTTGTGTGACCTAGTTACTTTGTCCACCTTGCTTTCATCGCAGCCTGTATCTCTCACAGTTACCTGCTTTTGTGTGACCTAGTTACTTTGTCCACCTTGCTTTCATCGCAGCCTGTATCTCCCAAAGGTATTTTGCTCTTGTGTGACCTAGTTGCTTTGACCCTAGCTATGACCTATTTGTGTTACGCACTCGAGCTACCAGCCGCAGATCACAGAGTACCACGTCTGCCGATGCCTTTTCCGCTTTGATAACCGTCAGCCTGCAATTAAAATACCCCTCAACAATCCGAAGTTCTAATCGATAAGGAAAAGGACATTTATAACAGTTTGGCAGCTTAATCAGAAGGGTTCCCTGACATCTCATCCTACGAGACATTTCATCATTGCAACAATTCATCTCCATAACATTTCATCATGGCAACATTTCATCTCCATAACATTTCATTATTGAATAAAGTGCATTTTGCAAACATAAGTACATGTAGGTGTAATTAAGTAATTAACATACTGAGTAAGTTAACCCTAACCCTAACCCTAAATGATGAATTGATATAATTATTATTATTATAGCTTTGATATAGCGCTATTTTAATGCTTATAGCATGCTGAGAGCGCTTTTTGGTCCAATCTCATTTGTGGACCAGTGTCGGGTAGGGGGTATCTAGGAGTTGGTTTTCCGTGCTGCCTTTAGGCGCTCAGTAAACACAACTCTGCCCGAGTCGGGTGTCGAACCTCGAGCACCCTTCTAGGTAGCTAAGCCAAGCCAAGTTCAAGCGCACTTGGCCTCTCGACCACGCTTCGTATGATGAGGTGTCTGGTCACTCTCGTGAAGATAAAGCTCTAAAGCAATAGTTCTCAAACATTTTGTGTCATAGACCCCATGGAAGTCCTATTAGACCCCTGGAGGTCAATATAGGCCACTGCTCTAAAGACGTACTTCACTTGGCCTCTCGACCACGCTTCGTATGATGAGGTGTCTGGTCACTCTCGTGAAGATAAAGCTCTAAAGCAATAGTTCTCAAACATTTTGTGTCATAGACCCCATGGAAGTCCTATTAGACCCCTGGAGGTCAATATAGGCCACTGCTCTAAAGACGTACTTCTTTTTTGTCATTATCGATTCCCAACTGTAAATGTCTTCTAAATGTATTCTTTCCCTTTCTAACACTTCACTATATAATGTAATAACTTAAGGGAGGCAACTCAACGATATACAAATGTTTAATCACAAAAGGTCATGACAAATACATAGAACAATATCTGCCTTGAGCACAGCATGTCATCAGCTCTCTAGACCAGCTCTTTAGACCAGCTCTCTAGACTTGGGCGGAGCTTCATTATCTTTTCTCTTCTCTCATGTCAACATTCTTCTCGGTTAAGTCTTTAACAGTGCGCATCTTCTGCACAAGCTTGAATGAGGGTGTGCAGGGCAGGGTTATAAGCATAGACGTATACATACTATAAATAGACTGGACATGGAGACTTTTTAACACTACAAAAAATGTCATGAAAAAATTTTAGAAAGTTGGATCAAGGCGTTGTTTTGTAAAGAAGTACTATTTTTGTATTTTTTTTCAACCTTAACCTATGTAACCATAGACATAAATAAATATAGACTGGCGGTAGGAAGTTATTTTTTTTTGGGGGGGGGATGGAGTCAAATATGTTTTATGTACTATATCTACGTGAAAAACAAATGGCGGCAATTGAGCTATAAATTCTAGGACTAACTTTTCAGCCAATATATAACTATGATCTTTAGTTTTGATAAATACAAACTACCATATTCCCAATATTTTGCCTTTGCTATACATAGGCAAATATATATAGGTTTGTGATGTGGATCTATGTTAGTTGACATGGCTTCTTTATTAATGTATGGCGGTCGTCTTATCGATTCAAATAGTTAGAATTAGTTTTTAGTCAAAAAAGTCAAAGAAAATGAGCAGAACGTGCTTTAATGTTCGTAGTACGATAGGCCAAAGGATAAATTCTAAAGGTTGAAAAATCTCTTGAAATCTATGGAGTAGACTCTTGCTTAGTTTATTATTGCTTTGACGCAGTTTTTTATTTATGATACTTCTTATGTTGGTTACTGAACTCCACTGTCTCTAAGAACCAGTCATCCAAAAATTGTGTGCTTGTAATTTTGTTATTATAATCTTATTTAGTATCCTACTAGCCCGATTTAGCATTTAGTGCGATGTCATAGGCAAAATTCAAGTTAAAGCTGAATACATCTATTAAGGGATTTTTTTTTTCAACAGAAGACCCAAATAGATAATCCGAATGCTCGCCTGACATAGATTTGGAAGGCACGATTAGACATATAATAATACAGAAGGGGGTCTATTAATTATATAGGTTATGGCTGAAAAAAACAAGCTATAAATACCTTTAATTTTACACTGCTCATAACTGCTGTTTAACTCATACAAACTTATCTTTTTCCAAATGTTTCCCATAACAATTTGTGATATGTCGTCCAGTATATATATATATAATTTTTAGATCTAGATCTAGTAATTGAACATCAAAAATAAGAATACTCTCGTCTCATAATTATTGTATTGCAATTTTTAGATACATAACCTAGAAAGATCTAGGTAATCAATCTATTTAAATAAGATGATTTAAATCATCATGAATTATTTCCATATAGGATTTTTGAAACATTATCTCAATGGAAACAAACAGAAAATAACATTGTTTCCCATTTTTGCGTGAATATCCGAGATATGATTTTGCATTATTTCTAAACTTTGAAAACTAAATATCATTATTTTTCTAAGACAGAAAAAAATTTATTGGGGCGACTCCCCATAGAGCCTGAAAAAATAGTTTACGTACATACAAATCTAGAAATAGATACATATGTGAATCAATCATTCGCGGATAAGAATTTATTTCCAGTTTCCAGTCTATGGTTATAAGTTATAAAACTATAAATATTTACATTGTCATGTATACAATTACCCCATTAGTGATTGCGTGTTTAATTAGTATGGATCATTGGTGATTGCCTGTTTAAATAGTATGGATCAGTCATGTGATTAAATTTGTAATAGAACTAGACTAACAATACTAAATCTGTGCGATTATAATTATGTTTTCAATTGTTTTTATTTAGCACATTCTCATGCTTTTAGCTTTCTCAATTTGATAGGATCGTCTCCCTTGTCTGGACCAGTTAGGAAAAAGGAAAGAAGGGGAGACAAAAGAAGTATCTTAAAAAATGTTACCGTGATCGCTTTTAAAATGCATTAAAAAACAACATTATTCAATGAGGGCACAAGCCTACTAAATGTGACTAATGCAGCTTATACCACTACATTAGTCAAGTACGATTTCTTTTCCTTGCTCGATACCAAACAGCTAATATACTTTTTGGAAATTTTTTATAGTTGATTTTTGTTACGTCAGGTACCGGTATCGAAGGCAAAAAACAAAATTACAAAATATCAAGCGCAAGTAAGAATAAAAAGAACTAAGTCACTCCAATGTGATTGGACTACAGTCGGACTAGACAACAGGCTGAAAGGGAACCAATGAACTACGGTATGTATGGAATACAGTGTAAAAAGGTCAATGGAGAAAATAAACTACGGAGTGACTGGACTACAGCATGACAGGACTATTGAACTACGAAATTACAGAACTACAGTGTATCCGGACTACGAAACCAATGAACTGCGTATGACTGGACAACAGCTTGATTAGACTACAGTATGACATGACTACGGAGTGAATGAATCAAAATGTGACTCGAGTACATCGTGACAACACTACGTTGTGAATAAACTAAGATGGGGCTAGACTACATCGTGACAGGACAACGGTGTGAATAAACTAAAATGTGGTAAGACCACATTGTGACAGGACAACGGTGTGAATAAACAAAGATGTGGCAAGACCACATTGTTACAGGACAACGGTGTGAATAATTTAAGATGTGGCTAGACTACATTGTGAAAGGACAACGGTGTGAATAATTTAGGATGTGGCTAGACTACATTGTGACAGGACAAAGGTGTGAATAAACTAAGATGTGGCTAGACTGCTGCTAGACTAAATTTTGACAGAACAACGGTGTATATAAACTAAGATGTGGCTAGACTACAGTGTGACAGAACAAAGGTGTGAATGAACTAGGATGTGACTTGACTACGGCAACCCTATCCACTCAGGCGGGTAATAGTCTCGAGCGCTGAACCCCTCTTCCAAAGGAGAATATCTCTTCACAAAACCTTTATAATAAATAGTTATTCCATTGGCCAACCAAGCGATCCACCAACCAAACGACCCGCCTGTGATTATCACGTGATCGCATCTGGACAAAACCGCAAGGTGAATCTCAGCAGTCATGTTGGGTAAAAATTTAACGCTTGCATCTTTAATATTGTCTCTACACCAAGGCAAGTCGTCGCTTGCCACCAAAAATGTAAGGTTTTTATTGGGTGCTTATGACCTTATCTTAGCAAAAGCTTTCACAAAATAGGACGCCTTTGCAACGCGATAACCGTGCTGCCAAGAAAACGGTAAAAGAAAGTCGCCACGTCGAACGTGAACGCCAACTAGAACGTGATTTGTCACGTTAGAACGTTAATCTGAAATTACAACGTCTGCTTTTTATCTGTATGGAAGGCACAAATGTAAATTCCCGTCAAATTTCATCGTCTACATTGTGAAAATATCTCCAGCTCTGTAAAAATCCCAGGAGGACGATATTTGTTTCAGGAAATTTTCTAAGCTTTGAGTCGCACTTGGCATACGACGACTCCTTAATGACATGCCAACTGAAAATAAAAATAAAAAACAAGACAAAAAATACAAAGTTAGTTGTACCAATTAGTTTCGATGAGTCAAGTCAGTAAATGTGTCATAGATCAATGAAATAAAAGCAATGAATCTGTTTTTTGTTTAGCTCTTTTTCTAGCTTTTAGCTTTCTCGGTACGCTATGATCCTATCATCTCTGTATAAACCTCGGGAATACAGAAGTCATGTTTCAGAAGTCATGTTTCAGAAGTCATGTTTCAGAAGTCACCACATAAAACCTACTCAGCCCAAAAGATTACCGTAAATGGAAGCCCCTTAAAGTGGTAGACCAATTCGCATATCTAGGAAGCATAGTATTAAGACGCTTCGCTTTCAAAGGAAATTGATAACCGTCAGGGCCAGCAGTGCTTTTGGACACCTTCAGGCGAGAGTTTGGCGGTATAAATCGCTCCACCTCCCTACACAATCAGTACCCTTCCCGCTACCAACCTCCGTGGGAGTTTTGAACTAGGAAGTAGATCATTTTCAACATTGAAGGATCATCTGAAACATTTAAAATTATTGTGTTTTTTTTAAATGTTTTGTTAAATATATTAATACGAGGCGCGGTGACTGAGCGGTAAAGCGCTTTCATCCGAACCGTGGGTCCCGTGCTTAAACCCAGGTGAAACTGGGACTTTATTTTCGGGATCTTTGTGTGCCTCTGAGTCCACCCAGCTCTAAAGGGTACCTCATATTAGTTAGGGAAAAGTAAAGGCAATTGACACCCTCGTTATCCGAAAGCCACAAAAACAGATGACCTTTATTTCATCTGCCGTATAGACCACAAGGTATAAAAAGAAACCTTACGTTTTTAAATATATATTAATATAATGATTAATTAAATACAAAGAAAGTAAATGATATGATTATAGTAGGCCTATTAGTCAAACTGCTTGAGGCTGCAAGTATTATTAAAACATCTATTAAGACCACGTTCGTAGAATGCCAGTAGGTTGACTTCCAAAGAACATCCTGTATGGCGATCTAATAGAAGGCAGGAGAGTCGCTGGTCTCCCACTTTTACGTTATGCGGATGTATGCTAACGCGACATGAAGCTCTTCAAACTCGATACTGGCAGCTGGGAAGAGGTGGCACTGGATAGATCCACATGGAGAGAGAGCATAAAGGAAGGGTCACAGATTGCAGATGTCATACACAACAGAAGCAGAAAGAAGGGTGAAAATGCAACGGCGCCTGGTGATTATATATGCCCAACCTGCGATCGCAGCTGTGTATCAAGGATTGGCCTCTTTAGTCACACAAGAAGTTGCCAAGGGAAAAGATCATCTCTCGAGACGTAAAAGACAACGGAGATTAAGACCACCGATGGACTAGGGGTTTTGTCTGCATTAGATGTGGAAAAATATGCGGTCGCAACGAGGTTTCATAGTTCTGTTAAAGACTGCACTCTTCGGAATCCAACACAGTGCCATTATATCATTATAAAATCTAAATCAGTGTTTCTTGAACTGTGTCCCGCGGGGCCTGAATAGATGTTCCACAAACTACTGGAATAATTAAGTAGTAGGCCACCACTTAAATAAATCTCTCTAACAAGCAATACAAAAACAAAAAAAAGAATACGTTTTAAAAAACAAAGCTTTTGAAGAGAAAGAACCACTAATTACTTTCTGCTATGTAAAACAAAATGAATTAATTAATACTACATCAAAAATAAATTGGTTAATTTTTTTATTGATTCGTGTATTGTCATCGACTATGAATAACTAAGTAGAATTTAAACTAGATCTGAGAATGGAAAGAGGGAGTTAAACGTAACATAAGGTAATGAGGAGATTAAATCCATATATACATTCACATCTTACAATAAGTATCATTATTTCCCCTTGTATCAATATCAAACAAAATATTTAACATCAATAATTGTTCAGCTTAATGGTTAATTTTTTTTAGTGATCAATGTTTTGTCAGGTTCAACAAATAATTGTGCAAAGTTTTAACTTGTTCTGAAAATGGGAAATGGGAGAACAAACTTGTTCAAACTTTTTACCAGACAGACAGACCGACAGACCGACAGAGTGAGTTGATTTAAGTTTTGTGAAAATAAACAAATTGTTCTGCTAAATACTCGGAAAGTGTGAAGTATTCCGTTAAAAAAACATAAGGGAAACACTAATCTATATAAATAAAATTTTACAAACCGTTTGAAGCTATTCATTCTTCTGCAGCTGGTGATCTTAAATATGCGCGAGAGATTTCTTCCCTCAATGATAACAGGCACCCTGTGCTGCGCCCCTCGCAAGGCCAATCGTCGAGGTGTACATAAACATTTGGTTGCCTATTCTATGATTTAACTGGACCATCAGGGACAGTGGTGCTTCTTCGGCCATGCGCGAGAGATTTCTTCCCTCAATGAAAACAGGCATCCTGTTCTGCGCCCTCGCTAGGCCAATCGTCGAGGCGTACATAAACATCTGGTTGCCTATTCTATGATTTAACTGGACCATCAGGGACAGTGGTGCTTCTTTGACCATGGGCGTAGAGCTGCTCGAGAAGTAGAAAATCTTAACTAGTATGTACCTAAGAATAGAATTTTAAAAATGTAATTATTTCCCTTTCCAGCGGTGATAAGCACTTTAAATTGTTAACACAGCTATTTCTGTTTGCCTGTATTTTTTATTGTTTAGATAAGGTTTACATTATTTTAAGCAATTTAATGCAGTATTAAAGAAAAAGAAGGGAATAGGAAATGAAGAAATGTTGAGGGCAATGTAAGGTGACCTAGAGTAAAGAAAATGGAAAGATGAAGAAAGTGAGAGATTTGAATAAAATATACAAACGAACATTTCCAAATGATAGCATGGATAGTTAACTAAGTTTATAGAGCATCGCGCTAATAACGCGGATGTCATGTGTTCGATGAATGACTTTAGACCTGTTTCACTTACTTCCATTGTGTCTAAATGTTTAGAAAAACTAGTTAAAACTTTTCTTGTCCTGAATGATCTTTGTAGTAAGTTGGACCCTTTACAATTGTCTTACCAAAAGGGTAAAGGTGTAAACGATGCCATCATATTTTTAAATTTTAAATTAATACCATACAACTTCATTTACTTATTGAAAAAAATGAAAGCGTTAAAGATTAGTCCATATATAATACTATTAAGTATTTCTGAATCTTCTGGCTAAATGTATAGTAGGCACACAAATAAAAACACTGCAAAGAACTTGACGACTCAACTTTCAGCTTCATATAACTTTAATGACTATTAACTCTAACAATTCGTCAGTGTAACATGTAGCGTAGACGACTGTACAATATCTGTCAGTTTACAGTTAGCTATACTTCGTTGCAATTCACCTCTTCACTTCGTTGCAATTCATCTCTTCTCAACTTGCATCGAGCCGTATTCCACAGAACAGACCACAGACACACTTCCCAGTGTCGCTAAAGGTTTCCCAAAGCTGAACCAAGTCGTACTCAAGTCTACCGAATCAGAGCCGTACACGTCTTACATCGACTGAATCGATTGTAACGGCTCAAGCCCACTGTAGTTCACTGTATAGTTTTTAACGACAGTAGTCCACTCCAGTTAATTCTACCCTAGTTAACTTGCATCGAGTCGTACACATTTGTCTTCTACTGTCTCGCACAGTAGACTACAGTAACGACGGCTTACCGACGATTCTAAACTCTCCCGACGACTTCCCACGTCTTCCTTTCACATTAACTCTCTGACTTATTTAGAGTCCCTAATCGCTCCTCTAAAGTTGCACAAACACTGCTAGTATCATCTGGAACAACACTTGAGGAAACCTCACATCCTGTCTTTGTTTTTACATGTAGATTCCAGAGAACACCCGCTGCAGTGTCATCAAGCCGGGGTCACACGTAGTGACCTCTACCTGTCACTGGACATTGCTAGTACCTTCTGGAACAACACGTAAGGACACATTACATCCTGTCTTTGTTTAAACATGTACATTCCTGAGAACACTCGCTGCTGTGTCATCTTGCCGGGGTCACACGTTAACCTCTTCCTGTCACTGGTCATTTGTAACAAAACTATGAGCTAATGAATGTTTGAGCCAGATACCTCAAAGGTTTTGGGTAAACAATGCAATTTCAAATGCACGCATAGTTAACACAGGGTCGCCCCAGGGGGCTGTGACATCGCCATTGTGGTTCATTTTGTACACCAATGATTTTCAATCTGATAGTCCTTTTGGCTCCTTCACAAAATTCGCTGATGATGATGAAATAAATATAAACTTCATATAATCCTAAATGCTGCCGGTAAAGTCATTGGAAAAAAAAAACCATTTGGGCAGCTGTTTGAGACAAACAGACACAAAAACTCTTTTGTTTTCCTGGCAATCAAATCATTGAATAGAAACAATCTGATATAAACGTTTCACATGTAATCTGGATTGAATGTACATTTTGGTTTTTTATTGTTATAATATTTTGTTTGGTGTAATGCACAAATTGTAAGACTAATTTCCTTACAGACAATAAAGATTATTTTTATTTTCATTACTATTACTGGTAGATTTGTTTCTCTTTATTTTTTCAATTACAAGCAAAATATGAATGTCTATTTTACAAAGCTGCCACGCCTCTCTATCCGGCTGCAAGGCAAACACTGTACATAATGACTTGACTTACTCAAAACTTCCAAATAGCGTGACACTAAATTGAATATAACAAACTAACATGCCAAAATGTGTACAATCGGTAAGACGAATCATTCACTGGAGAACTGATTAACAATGCATAACCATACCGCTGTACTCATCTCTACTGGACTCTTTTTATCCTAAAGTCGTACTGGACTCGAATAGGATCACTCTTATCCTAAAGTCGTACTAAACTATACTGTACAGTGCCTGAAATCAAGCTTTGTAAAAATACATTTTTAATCTTTGTGCTATTAGCAAAATGTCTTTTTGAGCTAACAAATAAAAAGAGAGAAAGAGAAGGACATCTAGCTCAACGGACCTAAAATCTCGTGGTCAAGTGTGCTGGTTGAACATCAAAAGTCTGCATGTATTCCTCTAGCATATATGCCTACTAAAGAAAGAGCACAAGTACATTATTATAGCATGAATGACGCGTTGAACAAAAGCGATTAAAAAAAAACAAGGTTATAAAGATAGTTTGTGTGGAAACACAAACTAAATATCGGCCACCGAAGTGGTCCACGCAGGCAGGTAAAAAGGCAGGCTTCAATATTATCAGAATGAAATTCTATCAAAGACAAATGACAGAAAAAAATGGAGAAAAAGGGTAGACAGATCTTCTGTGGTGCCCCAGCGGTCCAGCAGATCAAAGGATAGGTGAAAGTGAATGTGAAGTTAGATGTGAACCTGGCCTAACTGATGTCTTATATGTAAGTGATCTGATTGTTTTGTAAAGGGCCAATCTCTTATTCGCCAAGAAATAAACATTTCGTAAAAAAATCAAATATGTTCTTTGGTTAAGTGTTATACGGGAGTTTAACACATGCTGCAGGTCACACGATAATGTGAAAAACTACTTATTAATTGTTGTTTTAAACTGTGACTTATATGCATACTAAATAGATTTTTTCCTTTAAAAAAAACAAAACATTTTTTTTGTGTGTAATAATGACACCGTAGCAGTGGACCTTACAAAACTTAACAATACAAATATAAAAAAAAAATATTATTTTTGAAAAAAAGTCTACAACCGTTTGCATAAATGTGTTAAAATTATGGAAAAAAGTGGTCTCCCCTAATCAAGTGTTTGTTACTATTAATAGTGAATAGTTGTAAAGTAGTGTATTGTTATGAAAAAAAACTGCTTGCAAAGGTGATTTTAAAAATTATATTTTTCGCTTTCAGAAAAGAAAAAAAATAGCCGTTGCATCAGAACTTTGAATGGTCAAAAATATTGATATTGGATTTTTATTATCTTTTCTAGTTTACGAGATCTAAACGGGACGGACGGACGGACAGACGGACGGACAGACATATAGGCCACACAAAACTAATAGCGTCTTTTCCCCTTTCGGAGGCCGCTAAAAAGCAAATATACAAAAATGCTTTTAAAAAAGCTTAAGCAAGGTAAGGAACGCACATATTCGATCATATATCTCAATACTGCAAGATTTACCACCTTTTCTATGCCAAACGAAAATCATTTTCCACTAAGTAATGAACTAAGTGGTTACTTTTTTAAAATTAATACATGTATTGACTTTGACAATAAATTATTGTGCAAATAATTGTAAAAAAAAGTGCAAATAATTGTGAAAATAATTGTGAAAATATTGTGTAAAGTTTAAACTTGATTTAAGAATGGGAACTGGGAGAAATAAGGTGTACAAGATTTGTACCAGACAGACATGTTTGTAAGCCAAAAAACGCTACTTTCATTAGAATAGATAACAGTACTCGCTACAAATTAAATAGGAAAGTCAACATTAATTATAACATTATGACTTCCTGAGCATATCTTACGCCTAGCTGGAGATATATTGGAACATTGATGGAAGGAAACTGAGAAAAGGTAGTTTACGGTTAGACCAATTAGAATATACGGTTAGACCAATTAGAATATACGGTTAGTCCAATTAGAATATATGGTTAGACCAATTAGAATATACGGTTAGACCAATTAGAATATACGGTTAGTCCAATTAGAATATATGGTTAGACCAATTAGAATATACGGTTAGTCCAATTAGAATATATGGTTAGTCCAATTAGAATAGAATTGTATCAAATTACGGAAATCCAAAAATGATTCAGCAAGTAAGAGTACGGTTAGAGTTCTTGGATCTCCTCAAATAGTTTCAGTACCTATCATTAATAACGGGAGACTTTGTCCATTGCAAATTATTAAATTATTAAAATAAAACAATAGTTATTTGTTGTAGACGTTTTTTGTTTTACTTACAAAGGAAAAACATTTATACAAACAAAATGACACAGAAAATGATTGATAGATGTCTTGGCATTTTGAGTTGAAATGTTGGCTGTCTTTGATATCGGTTTATTCTGTGTATAGTTTGATCTTGTAGCGTTTTGAAATAGTACTAGCGTAGAGTTTTAGGAAAATAGTCTACGTATCTATCTATCTATCTATCTATCTATCTATCTATCTATCTATCTATCTATCTATCTATCTATCTATCTATCTATCTATCTATCTATCTCTCTCTCTCTCTCTCTCTCTATCTATCTATCTGTGACGAAACGCGTCCCTTCTCAATACAGAACTGACCAGTGCGGAACTATCCCCCCACTCTTTACCACTAGTTAGCATTGTATAGCCCCTTTTAACACCAAACCGACCAGTGTAGAACACAAACATCCTATTACACCAAGGTTAGATCCAACCACCAAATTATAGTCCATAAACACACATCCCAAGTTACACCCAAACGCCGAAACAAACGTACATTGCTGTTAAGTTCAGGAACATTAAAATTGAAAGTTACGCCCCAAACGCCGAAACAAAAGCACGCAACCGTGGAGTCCTGGGACATTAAATTTTGTTGTCCACGTACATCCCTTTGAGTCGACACTCCTGACGCCCAGGGCTATTCAAATCGTTCCCGTCCGCTGTACCATCGAGCGATGGTCCAGCCTGAAAATTGTTGCATGGTTCCGCTTTTATCCTCCTTCGTCCTCCCCCCCCCCCCGGGTCGCGGGTTAAAGAAGTCAGGTGAGTGAGCCCCAAATGAAAAGATCGATCCAATTTGACAATTCTAAACTCAAAAGACTCGCTGGCCATTGGATCGTCACTACTCTTAACATAGCGCTCGGGAACCTATAAAAGCCGGAGACGAAAGTTAAGGTTAATGCCATCCTAGATCAGAATCACTGAAGACTCTCAAGTCAACGATTCATTTGGGAACTTGTGTAAGGCAAAGCGGGTGAGTTGGAAAAACTTTATCATTATTATTTAGTGTGTCTTCGCCTGTAACATTTATATTCATGTATCATTACCATGTTAACACCGGTTTGCTTCCAAATATTACATTTGTAAATCTCTATGAATATGTGTTCCTCATGTACTCGTCAATGCTGACTGCACTCCCAAAGGTGGACATCCACCTTACAATTTAGTTAATCCGAATGTCTATTTATGCATTTGTTATTTATTCATATCCATATTCATCTGGACCTACTAACGCCTAGATCATTTCCTTACCTGTGCATATATACCCGTATATGCGCACATATATATATATACATTATAATTATGCTTGTTTTTGCTTTGCACATACTGTGCTGTTACCATGCATCCATAGGCCCGACAATCAGTCTCGTGTGCCCACCCCACTAGTTTCGGCTTGTTGGCCGGCATAGTTATGTGCCCTTTTTACACCCCTCCCCTTCCATTCTTCTTGTCACGGTCGTCTGGTCGTCTGACCGCGGACTTGTTTACCTGTGGGTCAATGAGGTCACAGGGGCTACAACCCCGTAATATGGTCCCCCTGTTTCCCTTCTCATTTATGCCCTTGTACATTTATATATGTATTTGTATTATTATTATTGTATTATTTGTACATCAATTATTACTAGACCTAGTAAAATGTTGTTGACAAGTATCTTAGTTAGCCTGAGGGAGACGCTCCTACCCAGGATGCGCCCCTCGCCAACCAGCCTGTATGATTTAATAATTCAGGCTCCTCTCATGTCTTATTTCATAGCCTCTTACACCAGGGCTGGCGTGTTTGGTCCTGAAGGCAGACCTCAGCAGCTCTCCACACATTCCCGTTGAGGGTGAGTCACTCATGAAGGCATTCCAGGCTGAAGTCCCAGGACCGGTCTGCAACTACCACGGGAGTAAGCCCACCTCGTGGCATCCTCATATTCATCACACCAGTGCCTGTCTACTCGCAGGGCACCAGCAACTGGTTACAACTCAACGGAGCTTCAACTAACCCAACCCCGAAGGAGAACCTTGAATAACAGATAAGTGAGAGACAGCCGAATAAGCAAACTATACACGAATCTTTATGAGCAACATCCCAGTGATGATATTATCTTAAACGTTATCATAAAATCCTAAATCTTCCTATACATCCCCCCAATCACTCACTGATTGTATTTCTTCTTAATTAATCTTTATTAAATAATTGTTCTTCCACAGAATCAATAAGCTTTGCGTTTTGCTTGTGCCTTTCTATGTGCCTATATAATATCAACCAAATATTTACCACCTTGTGGCTCTAAGACTTTACCCTTAGAAGTCGCAGGCCATCGTCCCCATCGGGAAGTGCAATCGAACCGATCGGCGGACTTATTCCACCACAACGGGGGTAAACTGTGACGCCTCGTTCGGGATCACAAAACCCTAACTCATTCAGTATAGGCACAACGCAATAAGCTGAACCTTTACAAAATTTCCACCCACTAGACCCTATATATATATATTGATAACAACGAGCTAGCAGACCAAATAGGTATCAGGCCAACGTTCGTCCTGGATAAATTCAAGGAGTGGGGAAAATGTGAGAGGGAAAAAGAAAAAATAGATAGAGAGAGGGAAAAGGAAGCTCACGCGTTCCGTATGTAAGAAAAGGAGGTAGAGTTAGAAAAATTAAAAGCTAACGACGAATCGCGCACCACAAATGCTGCCGATCAAAACTCCCCTAATTGTCAAACCCCCTTCTTCAACTTAGAACCTTTCGATGAAACCAAAGAAAGTATAGAGACTTTCTTAGAAAGGTTTCAAAACGTGGCTACCAACAACCAGTTACGAATTGGCAAATGGTCATTTAGAGTGTTACAAGCTCTGCGGGGTAAGGCCTACGAGGTGTATGCTAAGCTCCCCTCATCCAGTCAAAACGATTAATCAGCGCTCAAGAACGCACTACTAGTCCAGTTCGACTTGACTGCCAGTTCCTACCACAAGAAATTTAGGAACTCTCGCCTTGAAAGGCGTGAGATGTATTCCAGTCTCTTCGCTAGACTAGAGAAATACTTGGACAAATGGTTATCCTTAAGTCCCTTCACTCAAAATTATGAAGGCCTAAAAGACCTTATAATGGTAGAACAACTCCGCGAATGTATGACCCCTGACCTTCGCATCTTCATAGATGAAAGCAGTGTCACTACACCACAGGAAATAGTCAGTTACTCTGATAGATTTCTAGCCGCCCACAGGGAACAGAAGCCTAAAGCATCTGATCAAACCCCACGGGAAGAAAAGCAGGCAATCTCCCCAACCCCCAAAACGCTGCTAATCACAAAAATGGTAAGCAAACACGCCAGCCCCCTAACCAGCCTTACGCACCACAACACCCATCTTCTCGCCAAGTGAAAAAATGGTGTGTGAATTCCATAAATCGTCAGGCCACGACACACGCGACTGCAGGAATGTAAACCGCACTTCCCCTCAACCATTGCTACTAATAACAAAAGCTGACCCTCAGGGCAGTATCGTCGGTTCAAGCGATACGGACTCTGAAGAAGGATTGGGTGAAGACGGTCCACCCCCAACAGTAGAAACTGTACTCGTAAACAACAGGCCTGCCACTTGCGCCAACGACACTGGGTGCAAGTTTGAAGCAATAATTAGGCGATCATTTGTGGACCCCAAATATTTCACTGGTGAATTTTTCGAAATCAAGCTAGCAGATCGTAGGTCCCCGCCACAAACTTTACTCATTGCACGGATAAATGTTGAATCCAGATACGTGCACGGTATCGTCAACGCCGCTGTAATAAACGACCCCTGATACGACCTCACACTAGGTTGTCGCTACGTCTTCTTGGGAACTCCAAAAAACCCGCTCTTCCAACTACAAGCATCCTGAATGCAACTCCCTCTGCAGTTCCACCATCGGAACCTGTCATCGCCGCCTCAGTGACTACCAGAGCCCAGACTCCTGATGAGTCACCGGAGGAGGTCCCCAACACACTCCCCAAGGAGTATAGGGAAGCCCAGCGCAACGATCCATCACTCTCGAGGCTCTTTGCCATTGTTGATGAAGGCAGACCGCAAACCGGTAAGTCTATATTTTTCTGCAAGGCAGGCCTCCTGTATAGGCGCCATGGCAACAAAGATTGTGGTCGCAGCCAAGTAGTTGTCCCCAAGCAATTCCGTACCCAGGTCTTGCAAACAGGCCACTCGTCGTCCCTGAGCGCTCACCAGGGCCAAGGCGCCACCATCAGCCGCATTAGTTATTACTACTTTTGGCCAGGAATGGCTAATGACATAAGATGGTATGTTGCCTTCTGCCCACAATGCCAGAGAATGTCCCCGAGGTGCCATGTGCTTCCCGTGCCCCTGGGGAAAACGCCCTTCAAGCGTGTCTCTGTTGACATAGTAGGTCCATTGCCTCGCACCAAGAAGCGCAACGCCTACATCCTCTGCGTGGTATGCGAAGCCTCCCGCTGGCCAGAGAACCGCTCTCAGTTCACTGGGGAGTTTAATGAAGGAAGTCTATAAAACCTTTATACCACCGCCAGGCAAATGGGCTGGTCGAGAGGTTCAACCACTCTTTCCTTACCATGTTGAGGCGGCTCGTTGATGGCCGACCAGAAGAATGGGACACCTATCTCAACGATGCCCTATTTGCCTACCGTGAAGTTCCTCAGGCGAGTCTGGGTTACTCACCCTATCAAGTGATATTCGGGTCGCAGCCCCGCGGTCCACTCGAGGTGCTTAAACAAAACTGGACTAAGGAGCAGGTAGACCCGGAAATCAAGACTGTGTCCAAATATGTCCAGGACCTGCAGGAACGCCTAGCGACAGAAGTGCTGGACAGATTTCATATGGAGATGAAGGCAGATTTCAAAGGCTGGAAAGAAAATGGATACCTTTGGGATTCTTCTTGAACCAAGACACCTGTTAGATGAAGACACGCTTATGACAAACTGTGTTACTTTTTTCCTGTTTGTATGATGAAATAAATCGCAAATTGCTTGTTCAATGATGTCATTGATGCACGAGCACTTTTCATCAACAAACCAGTAATACAATCACCAATAGACATATTGCGGAAACAGGCTTCATATGGTAATTACGTATACTCAAACCTTGCAACCTCCTCCGAATACCGCTAATTCAGGCCACTTCCATTGCGTCATGTGAGAGATCATTCTCAAAGCTCAATTTCATCAAAAACTATCTGAGGAGCACAATGACGCAAGAAAGGCTTATCATGGCTTTAATGTCAGTGAAGTCACAAATACTAGAAAGTATCGATGTATTTGATGTTATAGATGTCTTTGCTGAACAGAATGCACGACGTGAAGCGATATGAATTGAGATTTGTCACTTGTACATTATTTAGCTAATAAACAACCATGATGGCATTTTGTAACCAAACGACGAGGCAGCGATCTGTTGTAATAAAGACCTCACAGTTAGATGTCACTGTGTGTGGTCATGAAGATTATTAAGTAGTAGTATTTCGTCCTAGCCTAAATCTCTTGAAGGACAGCAGGGATAGAACCGGACAGGTTTCGAACAGATGATCATGATACAACCAAACAGCGAGTCAGGCAGTTATCCGTTGTTACACATCCTCAACAGTAAGATAAAGGGTGTTTTCTGAAATAAAAACAATAAAACAAAAATGAACAGATGTAATATATAAACATAATTTATATTTAATAATCTTAAATTTTAAATTATGTGTATAAAATGATCATTTTGGGCCTACATAATTGATCAAATATATTATTTTAACGTTGCAATTGACACACAAAGAAATTTAATTTTAAGTCTAGAGACTACTTTTAGACTTAACCTTTTTTAGCTTATTAAATTATACATTAATTAAATCTAGTTGGTTTTAGATCTAGTCTTTAAATCCAAATTCTAATGTAAAACAAATACTTTGAAGAACTAAACAGAAACATACAAGAAAATGATGTGATAGATCTTCATCCCCGGTCACTTCATCCCGGTCATTTCATCCCCTGGTCATTTCATCCCCTGGTCACTTCATCCCCCGGTCACTTCAACCCCGGTCATTTCATCCCCCGGTCATTTCATCCCCTGATATTTTCATAATCTGATCATTTTATCTAACAAATTGTAACTTTAAAAAGCATTAAATGAGCAATATTTAATGTATTCCTTTTTTATTTAAATGACATAATTGTAACACTTTAGACTGGAATAAAATTAAAATTAAATGCCATTAAAAACTAAAAAAATTTAGCATGAAAAAATAAAGAGGTAATGTAAAAAAAGTGATTTTGTGTTCATCTACATCAGTAAGATAGATAAGCTATCCATCGATTCCTATTGATGAGCAATGTTTGTTATTCTCTTTGCCAGTGTTGCATATTTCTTCCTTGGGCGTTCTTCAGTGCCGGCGCTAGCCTGTAAAAACTGATGCCGTGTGCAACTGACTATCCCTTCGTAGACCATCTAGAAATGTCCACATAGTTGGATGGTGGCATGAAAATAGAGATTGGAGGGCGTGATGCTAACCCTCCACAGCGTTATTTGTTCGCGCAACACCACCGATTATGTACAGGTATTTATTCCATGTACTTGGAGGGAATAAAGCTAAAGCATAGTTATCTTCTCCGCCACGCTGTCTGCGACCACGTACATATGCTCGAAGTAGGATAACAGTTCCGGCATCCGATCGTGTTGTGGCATGAATTCGGCGAGTAATTCAAAGGAATCACTAATGTGTTCTTCACGTACATAAGCCAAAGCCGAAAGACATCTTACCATGCCACGTAACTCGTTACAACCGTCATAGTCACTTTTCATGCCCAATTCCTTGACTTGACGTAATACAGCTTGACAGAGGTGAAAATAGCATCCCGTTACTCTGCATGTCTGAAACTTCTCTTGTAAAGCTGTCATGGCGGCAATCTCAAAGTCTGTAACAAATATTTCAAGGCTAAAAATGACTCGCCCATTTTCAAGAAAGAGCGATTGAAAAATATAATAAAGTGAAACATGGTCGTACTTTCACCACAGCTTGGCCTTTGATGATAAGTTATCAGCGGCACGGTCATAATTATTCTAATCGCAATTCTATCTCTCAAAAGATTCCCACTACTTGCACCACACCTTGGCCTTTCATCATTACTCTACACATAAGTACACATCCAGATTTACCATATAATATTAGATTTCTCATTAAGAATACAAAGTGGAAGAGAAAACACCATAAACGCATTAGTAATATGTCATAAAATGTCAAAAAGAAAGCACACAATCATATTTATATATAAAATATTAAATTGGGGATGAAATGACCATAAGTACACATCCAGATTTACCATATAATATTAGATTTCTCATTAAGAATACAAAGTGGAAGAGAAAACACCATAAACGCATTAGTAATATGTCATAAAATGTCAAAAAGAAAGCACACAATCATATTTATATATAAAATATTAAATTGGGGATGAAATGACCGGGGGATGAAGTGACAGGGGGATGAAGTGACCAGGAGATGAAATGACCAGGGGATGAAATTACCGGGGATGAAGTGACCGGGCATGAAATGACCGGGGATGAAGTGACCGGGGATGAAGTGACCGGGGATGAAGTGACCGGGGATGAAGTGACCGGGAACCGTTTAGACATAAATCTAATAAATCTATAATCTATGCTTCGAAATTTTAAAATAAACATCTGTAGAATTGTTATTATTTGTAAAAATCTAGTAGACTTAGATCTTAATTCTATAGATCTAGAAGGACAAAGTCGTACCACCAATGGACCTCATTCACCAATCGTAAACAAACAACATTTAGTCACGTGATCTTATTGATAAAACAATGGCAAAAACTGTCACGTGACAAACATTATGAATTAAATATGAGATCGTAAATTATATAAAAGAGATAAAGTACTGTCATGCGCATCTTCTTTTGGTGTTTTCCTTTGTGTACCATAAGAGATTGTGAGTTTTAGTTTCTAGGAACGCGCGTTTGTTGATGTCATTTTTGCTTACTTGTGTGCTGCTGTTGTGTGATGAGGCTAGATCTCCTGTGAGTTTCTTGTATGGGTTATCTTCCCTAGTATTGGGTAAGTTAATTTATTTTACTAACTTCTAAATGTCGTAGATCTAAAATCGTTGCTCTTATAATCGTGAGAATGGCGGTCTCAAAGGAGGGTGTATTTTTCTTATCTAGGGACGCAGGCTTGGGACTCTGCTGGAGTCAAGTCTGAGCTGTAGGCTTGGTAGTTGATTAGTGCCCGTGGCGTTGAGTTGGTGTTGAGAGGCCTGATCGACTATGGCACTGAGATTAAGGTGTGCTATAGTTCCTTTGAATGCACTTTGAATTGCTTTATAAATGTTATTGATAATTATTCATAATGTATGCTTCATCATATCATATATCCATTAAATTGTTAAACGTATGATCTTGTTGTTAAATAATGTACATTGCTGTTGCCTTTAGGTTCTTGCGTTACTCTGTTCAGGTTAGGGTACGGGACCATATCATACCTAAGCGACAAAACCCACCTGACAAGCACCACGTGGCTAAATGTTGTTTGTTTACGATTGGTGAATGAGGTCCATTATCGATCATGTTTTTTGTGTACATAAGTGAGACACGCTGCGAACATTTGTACTCATCACTCTTCACAAAATTATTTAGGACAATATATATTAATCTTTTTATATTTCAAATGGTAACATATTAATTACGTACATCTTAACTACAATATTTAATATGATTCATATCGAAGAGAATAATAAGAAAATTAGATCTAGGAATTTATTTACCAAATCGGGCTATTTGACACACTGGATTCAAGTTGAAATTAAAAAATATTCGCTTCCTTTCTGTGTAAAATACGGTGTATAATAAACAAAGAAGAAGTCGATAAATTTATATCCGGTGTTTAAAAAACGTGTCCACAATTTTCATGTGAAAAAAAGTCGTTTTAAAGTCATGTGTACATATGTACACACCGTGTACGAAGGATTTAACCAAAGGTGAAATAGGTGAATGATATACAATTTAAAGTACTCTTGTTCTCCGCAAATATGGCATAATTTCAGATCTATTAATATTGAAAAAGATAGAGACATCAACAAAAATGATGCCCAGGACATGAAATAACTAATAATCAGGTACTTTTATACACATCAAATATAAGTCCGCGCTATTTTGTCGGCGCTATTTTGACGGGTCACCCTGTACAATACATTCACTTTGCGCCACTAATACCAATTATATGACCAAACCGCAACACTGATTACCATGATGCATCCTCGCTCCTAACATTGACACCAAATCATGCTGGTTAGTCTCAAGTGCCTGAACTTTGTCAAACTAACCCGGTCTTATCACAAAGCAGACTTTGACACTTTTTGGTTAGTATATTGTATTATCAACGTTGTGCCTAAAAACATCCATACTACCAAGCAGAACGGAGCACTTCAATCCAATGTTAGCAACATGTACCATCCAGATTTCTAGTTGAGTTTTGCGTAATCTTTTGAACGCAATAATGCTCCCGGAATCAACTAAAACAACTAAAAATAGGAACATCATAAGTCTATCATAGAAACGACTTGCCTCAACAACTTCAGAAAAAAACATTACAACGCGGAATGATAAGTACAGCTCTACTAACACCTATCATCAGAGCAAAGAGAGATACAATCAGCACAAACAAGGTGTGGCCTACTCAATGCAATATGCTTATTCTAAAGAAGCTACAGCCATCGTTCAAATGCAGCATGGAACTGTGCCAATGGATTCTGGGTAGAGCTCAGTGAAAGTTTTCAGCTTGCAGCTCAAATAATCAACATCAGACCAGAGGATTCCAGCTCCCGTTGCCTCAGCGTAGCGCCTTCGTGGAAACGCCTAGGAGTGGCTAAGAACGGGTAGCGAACAAGGCCCCTGCAGGATACCTTTTTTTTTTATCTCACTCAAGGTGCAGATAGAACAAATAGCCAGCACCCCAGTCCAAAATGTCCACCACGCCGTTCCACAAGGGGGCCGTCATCAGTTAGCCGTTGGGCTGGAGTGGCGGTCCCTGCACGGAATGTGGCGATTACAGTATTGGAATATGAGATAAACTCCCCATGGTTAACGCTGCTTTCGGTTACTTATAGCGAGTGGAGTCCAGGAACGAAGGCGGTGCGTTGTGTACGCGGTGGTCCATGGTCATCACTGCTGGGAGCCCTCAGACTGTTCGTTGGCTAAAAGCCTTTCTAACGATCAATGGGATAATGGACTGGACTTCATTGAAGGCAAAATCAGAGGAATGTATGATAGAATTAAAGAGGCTCTCTGTACCTTCTAAAACAAATCAGCACCTCTCATATAGAACTAATGGTGATAGCGTCAAAGATTTACATTAAAACAATAATTTGCTTTACAAAAACGGAAAAAAAAGTATTACAACTTAAACTGTATGACTTTTAAAACGATATTTTTAGAAACAATTAAAATATATAAAAAAAAATCTTTGAAAAAATAAATAGCATATTTAACAGGAAGAATTGCATACTTATAGCTATGTCTATCAATACCAAGATGGCTGCCTGGTCGTGCGGTTTGCGCGCTGGACTGATCACTTCCATCCTCCGTCGTCCTGCGGGAGGTTTGGACCTGGAAGTAATTATCTTCAACCCAGAAGGAACATCGGAAACAAGTAAAACATTTTACAAACAAAAAAAACAATACTGTAAGATAAGATTTATTTTCTTTAAACAATATCACACTACATTAATTGATTAGCACTATTCAATTAAATGATTGACTAAATTTTTGATTAATTCATATTTTGTTAGGGAACAAGGAATACTTTAGCAAAGTTGATCTGAGAATGGGAAGTGGGAAAAATAGCGTGCTGAAACTATGCACCAGACAGAAAGAGTGGTTTGATATAAGCTTTGTAATAATTTATATAAATAATACTAGTCGACTCACGGCGTAGCATATTTTGCAGGGCCGGTCTTAGTCCAATGCAACCTATGCGACTACAGTGACCCCCGCACTTTCATAGGACCCGCACTTTCATAGGTGTATAAATAATTAAATTAAACTATTTTATAAATTATAATAGATTTCCCGCGTCCTCCTGTTGATTTAACTGGATTTCCTGGAAATCTCCTGAAATTGCAAAATATGCGAAATAGTCTTGGAAATATCCGGAAATTATTAAAATATTTAGAAAACTCATACCAATCTCCTGAAATATGTAGAATTTTTTTTTCATTTTGGAGTATCATTCAATATGGAAAACACCAATCCTACGTGCGATAAAAAAACGGCATTATGCAATACCTGTAATTGTGGAATCTAGTGAGAGAAGTTTCTCGCGCCTCAAACTAAAGAAGAATTACTTTAAGTTAATAATTCTCGTAGATAGATTTAAAGAATGAAAAAAACTGCAAAGACCAATTTATTTTCTAATACAAACTCTTAATTTTCACTTTTTATCCGTATCCCTACCCAAACTTTTTTCCGCGAAATCCGTTTCGCATAGGGCCCCACAACGGTTGAGTCGTGCCCTGCTATTTAGTGACGGGTGAATACAGAGTAGATTAGTTGTTTTCCTCTCCCGCCCTTTTTTTTTTTCGCCACTAAAATTACGTGGGGGTAGAAAAAAAAAGAGTGATCTTTCCTTGACTTCTCGGTCACAACGGTTAAGTCCAGCCCTGCTTTATTGTGTCTTGTGAATACTATTTGTTCCCCCCCCCCCCCCCCGTCTTTTTTTTTATTACGCAGAAATAAGAGAGTGATCTTTCCTTTACTTCTTCTTCTCGTTTAAACTGTTAAGGGAAAAAGAAAATTATATATATAGATATTTAAAATATTGTTAGTATAAATAATGCTTCAAATATTTGTGTCAAAACTAAAATATCTTAACTCCCTTTTGCCAGCCTAAATTTTAGACATCATATTTTAAAGTAGTATGTTTGGAATACTAGACTGAAAATTGTTATAGATAATAAAAAGTTCCTTCCTGATGGCCTTGAGATTATGTTTAGACAAATTGTAGACTTTCAACTCGAGGACTTTGAGAGAACGTAAAGGATGATATGGTAAAGGGAAAGTCAAGGGTTTGTATAGTGGTGAATATAGAATTGTGCTTGGGGCTATGTGCATATGTATTTCGGTTTTCATATCTTTTTATATGAATGGAAAGGTAGTTTGTGGGATACGTGTATGTATATTTTTAGTATTACAGTAGTGGTTTTCTCATTGCAAATCTATTTGATTTCATGGAATTATCTACATAAAATAAATGTTTGGCTTCTATTAGGAGGTATTTCTATGTGTTCTCATGTGTTGGACTGCGCCCTCAGAAGTCTTCGACACCTTGTTTTGTAGCCCTTTTGGTTATGTTCTAGATCAGTGGTCTTCAACCTTTTTTGGCCTACCCCCCCCCTTTTCGAATTTTAATTTCTTCAAAGAGCATTGTTATGTGAATGACATAGATATCGGTGTCCTTGGGCAGTACTTCCTTTGTCAACAAACAAGTTATGTGAGATTGTAAAACTCTGTAAAATAGATTTACTATCTTGATACAAGAGAACTTGAGACAATCAATAAAAGTCTCTTCTCTTGCCTAGCAGTCGGAGGTTCGTTTCATTCAGTTCTGTGAGATGCCTGCCATGTACAACAATGTTTTTTAGCCTGCTTTAAGTCATCGCCAACCGTTGAATCTTCCCGTTTCTCAAAAACAAACAAAAAAAAATTATTTAAGAGCTTAAAAAACGAGCCATAACCATTAACAAACCCCTTACGAAATCCAGCGAACTTCAGTTTACAACAAGAGTCTAACATCTTTTTCATCATTTGTTGCACCAAACTGTTGAAAGATGCGCTTATTTTCGGCATGGGTTTGTATTTTATTTACAGTTTTATAATTAGATTCAAATAGAAATGAAATTGCGGGCTAAACTTTTCTTGTGTATCATAACTCACAAGGTGAATAGTGAATAGATTTGTTCTTTATACTATATTACTTATGAAGTCATTGTAGCGTCCAACCACTGATGGTTTCCTATTAGTCCACATAAGCTACATAACTAGACAATTTTGAAATAATATTTCATCTCTAACAGTAAAAAAGTCTTTGTGTGTTACACATGTTTTTAAAATAAATTTAGTTTTAATCAATTTTTCAACAATATCACAAGTATTTTTTTTAAAAAAAAGCTATGCATTTTTCTAAGAAGCCATTTAAAACATATCCTGCTTTGCCGTTTTTTGTTTTTAATATTGTTTTCATTGTAGATTTTTATAATTGTTCATGAGTATTCTTAAATTATTTTTGGATATCACTATATGTTCATGAAGCCGACTTGGTTTCATAACCTCATCTGAAAATGCCACCAAAGTAGAACTTACTATTTTTCTAGTGGCAATTCCCTAAGTCTCAAGGAAATATTACATGACATACCAGTGAGTTTTCGTTACATTTAATAAATGTTTTTTGTTTTTAAAAAGTTAAATTATTCTATTAAATGTTACCTGTAATGTTTTTGCAATTAACATTTAGATATTAATATATTAACATGTGTAGATTAAATAAACTATAATCTAAAAGGCGTATTACTTACTTTGTTTATCAAATCTTAAACGTTTATATGCGCGAGATCCATGGACAATAAATACTCTTCAATCATAGCAGAACAGTAAGAATTTTAAAAATAGAAAATGGGATTCCCGAACTCAATTTCTAACGCTGTTCCTATTCTTAAATTAGAAGCAAGTTAACTATAATTTGTCTATATTTAGTTCTTGAAAAAATTTAAAATTTGTTTTGTTTCAGAACACCTTTAGTTTCTTCTTTCCCCTTTATGCCCAGCACCCCTTACCGCCCCATGTTGTGCCCAGCGCCCTCCTACCGCCCCGTTGGCTCTCAGGGCCCCCTAAATCTCGAAAACGCCCCCTAGGGGTCGACATCGCCCCCGTTGAAGACCACTGTTCTAGATAATTGTGTATATATATGTTAGCTTATGTGGGTGCGGTCATGCATGTATTGGTGTGTATTTAATTTAATTCTTGGTTAGTTACCCTTTAGGTGTTGATTTGCTAATCCTTGTATCATTTTTCTGTCTCTGATGGTTTCAATATTTATTAAGCACTAGACATATGTTACCCGCGACCCGCGGGTCTTTATTTGCGCATTACTGTCGATATAGTCACTGAGAGTGTTTTGTAAACAATTAAACAAAATAATAATGTAATAAGTAAAGCGAATGTGTCAATGTAAAAATAGTGTGAATGAAGCTATCAAATCAGAATAGCTAATAGGCTTAAATCCATTGGTTCAAATTAAAACATTTGCTTGTAGGCCTACATATATTTGATTAAAATTTGAGATGAATAGACTTAATTTTGTATGTTCATGTGTTAAAGTATAAAGTAGATGTTGAGGTAGACATAGATCTAAATCTACACTAATCTAGAGTTAAAAATGGCTTTATAGAGTTCATTCTGTGTTGCGCATGCGTGACCTTTTTTCATGAATGAAAATAGGCCTATCTCAACACGGCTACGCAGCTTTATTTAGCGAACAGCGAACGAATGTATTAAAAATGCTTTAGAAAAACAAATTTGAATGTTAATTTGATTAAAATATGAAATGAATGGGCAATAATTAGTATGTTTATGTGTTAAAGCATAAAACTATCTTTGCGAAAATAAGTTTTATCATCTTAGAGTTCAATAAGAGTTTTAGACCTAGGCCTAGGAATAGACTCAGTAGAGAGATGTGTTAATCACTGTTAATGTGTAACCATTTGGTAATGTCTAATGAAAGGATGTTCGCCAGACATTACCCGCGGCCTGCGGGTCTAAGTTTGTGTTTACTATCTAGTGGATTGGATTTAGATGTATGTTAAACTTAACTAATGATCCTTTCAAGTTTTTTCTCTTTCGCTACGAAAATAAAATTAGGTTTGCGAAAATGGGATTACCCGAAGCCGATACATGTCATATGTACTAAAAACGAAAAGAGCGATAGCTTTGTTAAATGAATGGGATAATAAAGTTAACAATTAAACGAAATAATTTTTAGTAAGCGATTCATGAAGGAATATAGATCTAGGCCTATCTCAACTCGGCTTCGCAGCTTTCGTAAACGAATGTAGCTTTAGAAAACCAAATTTTAATGTTTATTTGATCAAAATATGAAATGAATGGACTTCAATTAATATGTTTATGTGTTAAAGTATAAAACTATATGTGCGAAGAGAAGTTTTATCATCTTAGAATTGAATTAGAGTTTTAGATCTAGGGATGGGATTATAAAGTAAACAATTAAACGAATTAATTTTTAGTACGCGAATCATTACGGTATTGTCTAATAAAAGAATGTTCGTCAGGAAATCTGTAGTCTCAGATATAAGGAACTAATTTATGTAAAAAATGCTTTTGAAACACAAAATTGAAGGTTAATTTTATTATATAATGAAATCAATGGACCTTCTTTTGTATTTTCATGTGTCAAAGTAAAAAACTATCTGCGCAAAGTGTATTTCTTAAAATTAGGTCTAGGTCTAAATCCTTTCGATCTTTTCTCATGTCAACATTGTAGACATGGCATAGATCCATAAAATACTATAGCTTTAATAGAGTCGGACAACTTTATTTTTTTTTAGAGTCTTAAGTTTGTTTTAGGGCTACAATACATACACTACGGTCTAAGTAAGTACCCAAGGAACATTCCTGCTTATTTTTTTCAAGATTGGTCAAGAGGTTTTGATGTCTATAAGTAACATACATACATACATACATACATACATACATACATACATACATACATACATACATACATACATACATTTATAATGTAGATATCTTTGCTTCAAAAGAAAAAAAAATTATTACTAATATTATTATAATTTTGTAAGGTAAGGGTTTGTCCAAATGAAGGCGTTACATGGCAAAGAATGTTGTTTTTTTTTTACATTCCTTTGGTGTGAGATTTATATCCAGGTAGGACTGGCTCGTGGTGCTTTATTTGTACTGGGGACTATTTAACAAAAAAAAAAAAAAGAAAAATCAATCAATAAATAAAAATTGCTCACAGATACTATTTTTATCTTTTCAGTCTGTGGTGATTCTAACACAACTCCAGAACCTCTCGGAGTCAACTGATGGAGATTATTTGTCCAGAAACTTCATTATTATTATCGCCACACCAGACATACTGGAATGCATAATTAATCTTAGATTATATCTAGTCCTCTAAGTTCCTCAGGAGGTCACTACAATGCTGTGTGTCCTCATTCTTGGGTTAACATCAGGAAACCGGTACCGGTCTGTCAACTTTTGGAGGTTTCTCTACTAGTGATTTGGGAAAGGGTTCATAGTAATAGAGTTCAGCCTATATACAATGGCGTGGGACTTATGACTGAGTGATGTACATGAACAATTGTTTTTGTTGATTAGCCCGCTTTGTGGTACATAAAATAAGGTTCAGGAATTCAATCGCACCAACAAAAACATTTATATTTCTTGGAACCTTTGGACTTCCATAGAAAACAAGGTCAGATCCTTCCAAAAGAATCCCAATAACTTCGTTCGTCTACAACACAGGACAATGGACAACCCAGTGATCGTCACGTTTGGACAGTTTATGAACAATTTTAACGTGAACTGTTGTGTAAACCGTAAACTTATGTTAGTGTCTTATGTGTTGTTGGCAAGGTAATCTCTTCAGTACTGAATAAACAAGGTTACAAAGACAGTTTGTGTGGAAACACAAACTTAAAATCGGCCCCCGAAGTGGTCCACCCAGGCAGGCTTCAATATTTTCAGAAAGAACATCCAAATGAAATTATATCAAAGACAAATGAGAGATAACAATGGAGAAAGAAGATTGACAGATCTTGTGTAGTGCCCCAACGGTGCAGCAGATCAAAGGATAGGTTAAAGTGAATGTGAAGTTAGATGTGAACCTGGCCTAACTAGTTTCGCTTTCAGACCTTGTGGTCTATAGGGCAGATGATGTAAAGTTCATCTGTTTTTGTGGCCTACGGTTAACGAGAGTGTCATGTAGCCAGCACAACGACCAACGTCCTATACTTTTCCCAAACTAATGTCAGGTACCCATTAGAGCTGGGTAGACTCAGTGGCGCCCAAGGATTCCGAAGTTGAAAATCCCAGTCTTCACCAGGATTCGAAACCGGGACCCTCGGTTCGGAAGCTAAGCGCTTTACCGCGCCTCTCCTGGTTTAACTGAAGTCTTATAAGCAATGTAATTGTTTTGAAAAGGCTCAATCTCTTTTTCAAATCCTCAAAAAAAAAAAAAAAAAAAAATTTCCGCTAAAAAAAAAAAGTTCAAGAAAATGAAGTTTATAAGATTATTATTCGTTTTAAATTAGGTCCAACTTATAATGCATACTAATTACCTTTTTCTCTTTAAAAATCTGCTTGCATAACTGATTTTAAAAATTAGATTTTTCGCTTTCAGGAAAAAAAAAGTAGCCGTTGCATCAGAACTTTGAATGGTCTAAAATATTGTGATGTCGGATTTTCAATATCTTTCTAGTTTACGAGATCTAAATGGGACAGACGGACAGACATTTCGCACAAAACTAATTGCGTCTTTTCCCCTGTCGGGACCGCTAAAAAAAGAAAGTGTGGTTCTGTTCAACATCTTATCCGCCACTTGTTATTGTTAGCCATTGTTTGAGTAGTTTTATTTCTACTAAGTGTTTTCCTACTGCCATTTTGTGCTACGTGTCAAGTTCATTATTTGTCACAACAATTGAACTTGAAACTTCACTTGTAAAAGTGTTTTAAATGTTTACGGAAGTTGAAGATAATTTACTTCCTAGTCCAAACCAACCGCAGGACGACTGGGGATGGGAGTGGGCAGGGTTTGAACCCGGGACCATCGATAAATCGAAACGACAGTCTAGCACGCAAACGCACGACTAGGCAGCCACTTATTTCTCTAAACTTTAATTACTAGCACTTCTGGAGCTATTTCATTAGTAATGTACTGTTAGAGACACAGAGGGAGGAAGAAATACAAAAACAGGCAGAGAGAGAGAGAGAGAGGAAGAGAGAGATTACAAGAGAGGCAGAGACTGAGAGAGAGAGAGAGACAGAGAGAGACAGAGAGAGAGAGAGAGACATAGAGAGAAAGAGTTGTGAAGTAAAGAGAGACAGAGAGACATGAAAAGAAAAAGGGAGATAGAGAGACTGAGAAAGACAGCGATAGAGAGACAGGGAGACAGAGAAAAATGCAAATTAATTAGGCACTCTGTCTTTGGAATAAGAGTTATAATTGTTTGTGACATCGAGTGTGCAAAAAAAAGAACATATAAAAAGAGGATATGGGTAAGTATTAAAAGTTTAAAAAATAACTAAAAAAAGCCAACCTTTTTAACTTTATAAATCACGATTAAATTCCGGCAAGTGAAGAATTTTCCTAAGTGGTTAGTTTGACCAAAGTTAGTTTGACCAAAGGTTCTCGGACCTCTTTATATAGTTTAAACGTGCCGACGGACCCTTAAGTAAAAAAAGCTACACGAATGCTCAGTATATAAGTAACAAATGCACACAAAAAATGATTTGAATGAGTTGGATGACATGGATGAGTTGGATGACATGGATGAGTTGGATGACATGGATGAGTTGGATGACATGGATGAGTTGGATGACATAGATGAGTTTGATGAAATAGATGAGTTGGATGACATGGATGAGTTGGATGAGATTTTAAAATGAATATAAATTTTGAATATATTTTTGTAACCAGATTTAGTGTTATCCTTGTTTAATGTTGGATTAAGTTCCTGGTTTATGGATATTTCAATAAACTACTTCCTGTATTTGAATGGACTCATCTGGGGTTGGGATCTGACGTGCTACCCAGTCGGAAATATCCAAGTGATTAATTTCTTTGGCTTAGCTCGTCATAGTCATATAGCCATATTAAACAGTAGTGATGTGCGCGTTGATTATTATTTAAATTATCTGATCGAATAAACTGGCTTTTAGGAAGTTTTAAGAAGTTTTAAATGTATAAAATTTTCATCTTCCTGTAAGTGAATGTTTGGACCCTTTTTTTGGGTGAGTAAAGTAATTTATATCTCTTAAATTTTTCGAAGTAGCGCAGTATTAACTAGTTTAGTAACTTAGATGAATTCCGAAGGGTTGGATGTTAATAATAATAACAATTTTTATTGTTCGTATGGAAATTTGTCTTACGATTTGTGCATTACACCAAACAAAAAACATTATAACTATAACAAACCAAAGTGTACATTCACACCACACTCACTCATAATTTACATGTGACAAAGTTTATATCAGATTGTTCTTATTTAATGATTTGATTGCCAGGGGAACAAAAGAGTGTTTGTGTCTGTTTGTCTTTGCTATCGGTGTCTCTTTTGTGATGGTAAAATCACAAAATCCTTACACAAAGGGTGATTTTTTATTTCAAGGATCTTGTTAGCTTTTTTTTTATAGATGTTTATCTCAAACAACTGCCCAAATGGTTTTTTTTTTTGCCAATGATTTTATCAGCAGCATTTAGGATTCTATAAAGTTTATTTTTATTTTTAATGCTCAGATTGCCATACCAGGCAGTGCTATTGAAACTTGAAATATTACAGATATGAGCGTGATAGAACATAGCCAAGGCCTTTTCGTTAACATTAAACGAGGACAGCTTTCTTATTAATCGTAATCTTTGCTGCCCTTTTTTGCTGATATAATCAGTATTTGCAGTCAAATTTAGTTTATTGTCTAGTATAGTACCAAGGTATTTAAAGGTTTGCACAATTTCAATAGTCTCTCCAGCTACAGAAACAATATCATGTTCCTTCTTTTCCCTACGAAAATTGATTTTCATTTCTTTGTTTTTTTTTTACATTTAATAATAAAAAATTATCTTTACGGTATTTTTCAATGTGTTCTATTTCTTTGAAATACTCATTTACGTCTGAGCTCTCTGAGAGCAGGGCAAGAAGAGCCGCACCATCAGCGTATTTTGTGAAGGAGCAAAAAGGACTATCGGATTGAAAATTATTGGTGTACAAAATGAACCACAATGACGATGTCACAGACCCCTGGGGCGCCCATGTGTTAACTATGCGTTCATTTGATATAACATTGTTTACCCTAACCCTCTGAGATCTCTGGGTCAAAAATTCATTCATAGTATTATGTATGGACTAATCTTCAACGCGTTCATCTTTTCAATGAGTAAATGAAGTTGTATAGTGTTAAAAGCTGATGAGAAATCAATATGGTTGCCTGGTCGTGCGGTTTGCACGCTGGACTGTCGTTCGGATTTATCGATGGTCCCGGGTTCAAACCCTGCCCGCTCCCATCCCCCGTCGTCCTGCGGGAGGTTTGGACTAGGAAGTAAACTATCTTCAACTCTGAAGGAACATCCGAAACATGTAAAACAAAGAACAATCTTACACAAGTGTTCGGTAAGTCCAGATGTTTGTAGACACAATTTAAAATATTTAGGATGGCATCGTCTACACCTTTACTCTTTTGGTAAGCAAATTGTAAAGGGTCTAACTTATTACAAAGATCATTCAGAAGAAACATTTTAACCAATTTTTCTAAACATTTAGACACAATGGAAGTAAGTGAAACAGGTCTATAGTCATTCATTTCCTTCGGTTTGGAAACCTTTGGCACAGATACAATTATAGATGACTTCCACACAGGTGGTATCTCATGGTTTAGTAGTGTAGTAGAAAAAATATCTTGGAAAGGTTCAGCTAGTTGTTCAGCACATTCTTTTAAGAGTCGCCCTTTTATTCCATCAGGCCCACCAGCTTTCATTGGGTTGACGTTTTTGAAAATGTTACAAACTTGCTCTTTAGTAATCGCTAATTCTAAACAGTTGTTAACATTAACATCCTCAAGGGCTTTGAGTCTTAGATAATTAAAATATTTCGTGTCGAAGCGACAATAGAAATCATTTAACTTATTGGCTAATGTTTTTTCGTCTCTTGTAGCAAGATTATTTTTAATTTTGACTTGTGATCCTGCCATTTTGTTCATGATGCCCCACGCCTGTTTCATGTCACTTGTATTAATCGAGTCCTCCAGCTTGGTGTGGTAGTTTCTCCTCCCTTCCTCAAGAACGACGTTGAGATTTCGTTCAGCTCTTTTCCTTGTCTGTCCATCACCACTCACATATGCTCTTTTCTTTTTGATTATTTCCCGTTTTAGTTTTGCTGTGACTCATGGTTTATTGTTGGGGTATATTTTGATGCTCTTAGTACTGACACACATGTTTTCACAGAATTTGCTGTAATTTGTCACTGTGTCGAGCCATTCTTCCAAATTTGAAGTTGTTACTTTAAACAAATTCCATTCAGTGCAGTCTAGACATCCCTGTAGTTTGAGAATATTGTCTTTAGTCCATTCTTGTACGTTTTTTTGAATGATTTTTCCTTCTTTAAGTTTCGTGCGGTAAGTAGAGGCAGCAGTTGTATTGTTTTGTGGTCCGATGATCCTAGTGGTGGCTTTTCACGAGATGTGAATGCTCCTTTGATGTTACAGTAACATAAGTCCAGAGTTCTGTTCTCTCTTGTCGGACATGAGATGTGTTGATAGAAGGTGGGTAGGTCAACCTTCAAGGTGCATTATTAAAATCACCCAGTATAACTACTGGTGCGTGACCTTGTCTGAAACTCATGCACTACGTCAGCGATGATTGCAGCTCCAACTTCCGTCTTGGCTGTAGGCGGAACATAAACCAGGACTATGTAAATAACACCAAAGTCACGAGGCAAGTAAAAAGGTCTCAATGAGAGCGCCAGTAGTTCTAGATCCGGACAGCACATTCTCTTTTTAACCGTATAGTTTGTACAGTATTTGAGTTTGATATACACACACAGCCCCCCCCCCCCCCCCAACTTTCTTCTCCTTAGACTCAGTCGTTCTGTCAGATCTCACGCAATAGAAACCATCAATAGCAATCAGATTGTCGTTGTCATCCTCCTCTAACCATGTCTCAGTAAAAGCCAATAGACAACTTTCCCTAAAAACGTGGTCGTAGCGTACATGTGCACATCCGTTTTGTTTCTTATTGAGCGGACGTTAGCCTGAACTATCGTAGGAAGTGGTGGGCGAAAACCTCTTCTTCTCAGCCTTTGCCGTAGTCCTCCTTTTTCCCCTCTTTTCCTTGTACTAACAGAGGAAGGGTAGAGACAATTTATATGTGCATAACATGGTGGAAGAGGCTTCCTCTTTGAACGAAGTTTGAGGAGTTGATCTTTACTATAATGAATAGATCTAGGACTAGATCGGCCGCCATCTTGGGTCGCCATTTTTCTTCTTTTATTTCTAACCAAATAACCAAAGTTGAACAAACCTAGATCTAGTAAAACGTGTAACGTAAATACTCATTTTGGAGCCCATCTTGAAAACAGAAGTCTTCATCAGCATAACTAATTAGAAAAGAACATTCAATATACATCCAGCAAAGAAATAATAACGAATAATGAAAGCACAAATTGCATGTCGCCACAGTGCAGCGCCATTTTGAAAAAAAAAACATTGCAGAAATCTAGCTTAAGTTTTGATATGAAATCTTATGTGTTAGCTAATAGGTTTCTGTGTATATAGACCCTACTTGATATAGTGACAAGCTACTTAAGCTACCAAAAAAAAAAGATTTTTGTAAACACCACAAATTTAATCTCATGATAATTATTCGCCGTTTAAAATAATCAAAACATTTAAATTGCTTTATAAGAGGAAAAAGGATTGATGTTCTAAATTCCGTTTCAACTTTTATATACATCGAAAGACATTTATTTAATAATGCTATTGCTTTATTGTATAGTTAAATTGAGCTAATATTAAATGTAAAAACTGCAAATGTTTTTGGCAATACATTAACAAATTAAAACAAAAATCTCGGTATAACCTCACTCCTTACTTTCCAGCATATCTTCCAGTAGTGTGATTCTGTTCGATATCTTATCTGCGCTTGATTTTTGATAGCCTGGTTGAGTAGTTGTTTTTAGCAGCCCCCGAAATGGGAAAAAAACGCTATTAGTTTTGTGTGGAATGTCTGTTCATCCATCCGTCCCATTTAGATCTCGTAAACTAGAAAAGATAGTGAAAATCCGACATCATAATATTTTAGACCATTTAAAGTTCTGATGCAACGGCTACTTTTTTCTTTTCTAAAAGCGAAAAATATAATTTGTAAAATTAATTATGCAAGCAGTTTTCATAAAAGTACGCAATTTTTTTTTACCAATATTCATTCACTATTTATAGTAACAAACACTGGAGGCTTTATAGTATAAACTATTCGTTAAATACATTTATGCAAGTGGTTTTACTAGCTACTACATTTACAACAATTTTTTTTTACTTTTTCTTACAACAGACTAAAAACTATGGATATAAATGGAAAATAATTTTAAACAACAATTAATAAGTGGTTTTTTTATATTATCGCGTGAACTGCTCTCTCTGTGGCATTTTACGTCTCGAGAGATGATCTTTTCCCTTTGCAAATTCTTGTGTGACTAAAGAGGCCAATCCTTGATAAAAAGCTGCGATCGCAGGTTGGGCATATATAATCACCAGGCGCCGTTGTATTTTCACCCTTCTTTCTGCTTCTGTTATGTATGACATCTACAATCCGTGACCCTTCCTTTATGCTCTCTCTCTCCATGTGGATCTATCCAGTGCAACCTCTTCCCAGCTGCTTGTGTCTATTTTGAAGAGCTTCATGTAGCGTTTGCATACAACCGTATAACGTAAAAGTGGGCGACCTGCGACTCTCCTGCCTTCTATTAGATCGCCATACAGGATGCAATATGTTGTCCCAGACTCTTTTCTGCAACCGTGACATGGTGGCCATTGCCTTGGCTATCCTGTTGTTTATGTCTTTATCCAGTAGAGTGTTTTTAAATATGATGGAGCCAAGGTAACAAAGTGATCAACAATTTCTAGTGGTTGGCCAATAATGTTTACTTGAGGTGCAGTATTAGTGTTTTGGACAAGTATCTTAGTCTTCCTTTGACTAATGTTTAAGCCGAACTTTTGGCAAACAGCAGATAGTTTTTCAACCAGGGACTGTAGCTGAATATCAGAATCAGCCACAATACAGAGCATACAGGAGTTTCCTGATGAGTAACTTCCTAACCTTGGTTTTTGCCCGCAGACTTGATACATTAAATAGTTTTCCAGAGGATCTTGTGTGGAGAAACACACCTTCGTTTATGTCGTTGTACGCATAATGTAGTAGACAGAAGAAGAATATGCCAAACAGAGTAGGTGCGAGTACACATCCCTGATTGACGCCAATGCAAACCTCAAAAGGTGCTGATTGGGCTCCATTGAATTTGACAGTGATTTTAGTTTCCTCGTGAAAACACTCAATGAACTGCAATAGTTTGGGAGGGCAATAAAAACGATGTAAAGGGGTCTGTCTCTCTCTCTCTGAATTTATCCAGCAGTAGTCGTAGAGAAGATATCATGTCTATAGTGAATCTACCACTCCTGAATCCACACTGAGGCTCTTGGTAGACTCTAGAAGCTATCACTTGCAGCCTGGATAGTGCCACTCTAGCAAAGATCTTGCCCACTATACTGAGAAGAGAGATACCCCTGTAATTGTTGCAGTTACTCCGATCCCCTTTGTTCTTGTATATTGTGACTATAGTTGCGTCACGCATGTCCTGTGGGACATCACCTGTTTCCCAACAGCGGCAGAGGAGAATATAGAGTTCAGGGAGCAGGAGTGATTCGTTGACTTTCACTACTTCCACTGGGATACCATCCCTCCCAGGAGATTTTCTATTTTTTGTGCAGTTAATTGCTTTTTTAAGGTCACTGAGGCTCAGAAGATCGTCTAGGCAATCCAGTAATGGAAGATCTGGTAGAGAAGCCAGGGCGACATCGTTTACTGTATTCTGTGTGGCATAGACTTTGAGGTAGTGTTCTGTCCAACGTTCTAGCTGCTTGGTTTGATCTGTAATTTTTTCTCCTGATTTGGATAGAAGGGGGGCAGGCTTAGACACTGTTGGACCCAGGGCCGCTTTAATGCCATCAAATAGAGCTATTGCTATTTTCTGAGTGGAGACTGTCTTGGATTCTGTTGCATGTATCCCTCCAAAAGTTGTTAGCACATTTTCTAGCCATTTGTTTCGCCTCTTTATTAGCACTTTTGAAGGCCTCCAAAGATCTTGGACTTGGCTTTGTCTTGTGAGCGAGGTGTGCAGATCGCTTTTTCTCGATGCAAGGTTGCATATGTGCTAGATTCGCCTCAAACCAGTCAATATTTTTGAGCTTTGAGGCCCAAAGGCGATGATTGCCGAACTGTAGTTTACATCTCTTAATTTCTCCCATCTGATAGAGATATCTCATTCATCACTTAGATCGAATTGTTCAGGAGCTCGCCAAAGAGTGCACACTTCTCTGAGTCACCTACATGGTTGACGTTAATTCGCCTAGTTCTGGGTTGAGTGGCAGTATAAGCCTTCTTGAGAAGTTGTTTGATCTTGCTTAGCACTACTGAATGATCTGAGTTGCAGTCCGCACTATGTATGAGCGGGTGTGGATGACACTTTTCAGATCCATCCTTCAGGTGATGCAGAGGTTAAGCTAATGCCACCTTTTTAGCGTGGGTGCTGCCTTTATGGCATTCCTTGCCAGAGAAGAATGTATTTGTTACACACAGTTTATGAGAGCTACAGAACTCGAGTAGCCTTTGGCCATTGTCATTGATTTTGCCAACACCATGGGGTCCCAAGCATTTTGGCCATGCATCATTGCCAACACCAACACGAGCATTAAAGTCTCCATTTATATAGAGGTGCTCGGATTTTGGAATACTTTTAATTACGGCCTCTATAGCTTGAAAGAATCTGACTTTTTCCTCTTCCGGTGCAGCAAGGGTTGGTGAGTGAGCACAGATTATATTAACTTTGCCTTGCGGTGATGCAAATTTCATGTGTGCTACTCTTTCATTGCCAATGGGAAACATCGCGATGCAGGGGACGTGACTGTTTCTTATTGCAAAGCCGACGCCATGTATTCTAGGGCTTTGTTCTGGTTTTCCAGTAGAATGTATAGTTGCTTTCTGTAAGAGATCCGCTGTCTGCCAGTCTGGTTTCTTGCAGGCAGGCCACATCAATGTTTAGTCTGCTGAGTTCTCTGTCGATGATAGCTGTTTGACGCATGTCGGTGACGAGTTCAGGGTCAGTATTGAAGCCAGGACATATTGTTCGTATGTTCCAGCTTGCTAAACGCATTAATGCTGAGGGTTTTCTTTTGATTGTATTTGCAGGTGCGGGTGAGCAGCTTGCTTTTTGATTTTGTCTTAGCCCCAAGCACTTAGTGGTACGGTAAGCAGTGGCGGGATAGCACTTTATTGTCCGAGGGCTTCTCGGCTTAAGGCAGGCAGTAGCTATCCAGTGAGGCTAAAAAGCCCCTCCTACCGTCAAGTGTAAGTCTCTCTTGCCAATACATAGCCTCTCCACAGGAAGTCTTATGCAGTACCTCCTCGTGGTGGCAGATGGAAACTGAGGCTGCGAAGCCTCAGGCTAAACTGCAAGGGTCTCGGAGGAGGTTTGGCCCCAAGAAGTGAGGCAGGCATGGCCCGTTGGTGTGCGGACACGCCCTGTCGCCCACAAACCAAACCCCTAGCTATAGGTCAATAGCCGCACTGCCTTGTGTGTGTGACCCTGTAAGGTATAAGGCTAAGTAAACCCTAACAGAAAATCCGGTCCTGGAGCCCCGTAGGCGGGGGGACAGCAGTAAGACTACTGCTCTCTGGCAAACTCCTGTAGCCATCTGTCCCCAAATTGTGATGGCTCGCCATCCCTTTGGACCCGATCAGTATGGAAGAGAGGCGTATGCTGACGTGTGGGCAGCCCAGCACTCGCAAATTTACTGCCCAGGCTTTCCCCCAGCAATGGAGAGGTCACTCCATCTCTGACAGTAATGTCTTTGGAAAAACACGGAGAGTGGTAGTTACCGGTGATAAGTTCCTAGCTGATTGGCGTAAGCTGGAATGCCAGGGACCACTCTTGGTGTGTAATAGTAAAGCAGTATTGTAGTATATATAGGTTTGTGGTTTTATATTTTCTAACTTTCGTAACTTCTTTTAATAGAGAAATGATTTTCGTAATTTCTTTAACAGAAAATTTTAGCTATATGTAGCTCTGGATTTATAATATTGCCAACACATTCATACAGGCTATATCTATTGTAATAGAATTAGTATATAGATCTAAATATACTAGTATAGAGATGTAATTTAGAGCTATACGGTTGTCACGGATGAATGTGTGAATGTATGTATAATCTATTTTTACAATCTGCGCGAATGACCGGAAGTGTGTTGTTAGAGAGAGACCAGCGTGTGTGATATGCAGTAAAGCTGATTAAAGTGTATGTGTCTGATCTTGTGGTTAATTGTTTTATTTCGTTAACTAGAACTGAACCAGGGACACCTAGACGTAGCGAGACCTAAGGGAGATTCTATCGAGTTATAAGTATAAATATAATAGGAAAGCTATGACAACGGGGTTAGCGAATAGAGTTACACAAGAAACGAACCTGGGTTTGTCTAAATTCTGAAACTAGTTGTGTAATAGTAATAGCCATTGTTGATTAGTTCCACAGGTAAATCGATGTTCCCGTGATGCTTGTTTAAGGAATTTAAATTAATTAAGTAGGTATTTAAAGATGGCACTACTAAGGGATCTAAGACCTTTTAAATACCTTGGTACTATCCTAGACAATAAAGTAAATTTGACTGCAAATACTGTTTATATCATCAAAAAAGGGCAGCAAAGATTACGATTACTGAGAAAACTGTCCTCGTTTAATGTTAGTGAAAAGGCCTTGGCTGTGTTTTATCACTCTCACATCTGCAATATTTTGAGTTTTAATATGACTGCCTGGCATATTAAAAATAAACTTCATAGAATCCTAAATACTGGTGGTAAAGACATCGGCAAAAACAAACCCATTTGGGCAGTTGTTTGAGACAGCATCTATAATAAAGATAAAAAAGATTCTAGAAATAAACAAGATTATAAAGAGAGTTTGTGTTGCCACACAAACTCAGATGCGGCCCACGTGGGAGACGGATCCCTGTCGGATCCGCATATTCGCAAGGAATATTCAAGACGTGATTTTGTTTTGATCTTTAAAAGTAATAATGTTTCAAAGATTAATTTGGCGTTGTAATTTTTTTTAATGTAAAATCTCCCGCTGGTCGACGGAGGATGGCATCGAGCAGGGTATGGAGCCGAGAACGTAGAGATAATCAGTCCTAGTTAGACTAAATATGTATATAACATATATATAAAAGGATTAAAAATGCTTTTTTTTTTGTTTGTCAGACTGTCCGTCCGTCATGTTAATAGCGAGAAAAAAAAAGACTAAAAGTTATTGAAAATCTTTTTTTAATTTAAATTCCCTTTCAAAACATCGTATTAGTTTTAAGTTTCTGTAATAGATTGTTCCGGATGTTTATATATTTAAAGTGAGAGAAAATAAGAATTCCAGTTTTATCAAATACCGCTAATTAAATTTGTGGGATGGTCTGTTATGAAAATTAGATGTATCATAGAATTATGGAGAGATTTTCAAACCATACTTTGGAGTTTGGAAGTTGTTTTCCTTAAAAATCGGAACATAATATTAAACATAATTAGATTTTCTAATGTTAGAAGTTCGATTTTACATAAATAGAGTTAAAATATTTTTTATAAAACATGCGGAACAACCAATTTTCGTAAATGAGAAAATTATTTGCTTTATTTATTAGAAAAGGGATTTCAAACATTTATTAGCGTTATTAGATTTGTCAGCTAAAATTGGGATCATTTTTGGCGAACATTTGTAAGAAAGTTAAGGTAATGTAGGTCGATTTATTATTCGAAACAAAATCCGGAATATTCTTTACCGATTAAACAACTTTTATTATATTTCGGCCAGATAATTAACAGTAATATATATCTAAAAAGGGATTTTCAATAATCGCTTCTAGTAAATTACTTTCTTATTTTAAAATCCTGAACAACCTATTGTCGATATTTAAAAAAAATAAAGTCATTTGACATAAATTTGTTTTAAGTTAAAAATTCGGAACATTTGATATTGATAAATAAACTTTAGTGACGTAGTGTCAAAGAATAGAAGTGTAATATTAGTCAATTATGCGATTTCAAACAATCATTAGACATAATTTATTTTTTATAAAACAATATCCGGAACAACTTTATAGTTAATGAAATATAAATCAGTATAGATTTTTTTTAGCATTTATATGCTATTTACATTAAAAAACCGGAACAATGTATTAAAGATCATGTGTTAATTGCAACGTTTAACCATGGAAATAAAATCTAATATAAGTTAGAAGAGCAAACAAATATTCGCTAGCATTGATTTGTTTTTCATAAAACATCCGGAACAATCTTTAATAGATACTTAAAATTATTGCAATATTCCTGAATGAAAAATTAAAGGTTAAATCAGATTTACAATAGCCTTTAGTGTTATTTCTGAATCTAATCGTGACGGACAGAGCGACCTACAGACAAAACGCACAAAAATAAGCTTCATTTATTCGGATGGGGGCACTAAACAAAAAATAAATAAAATCTGATTTTTAAAAAAAGTTTAAGGAATTGGTTTAGTATCATAGCATGTTGCGACGTTACGCTACTGCACGAAAGTCGCTGCATAAACAGTCCATTTTAAAAAATGTGCGTGATATTTACATACAAAGTGCATTATTAGCCTTTATAAACAAACAGAAATGTTTTCTTTTATTTTTAGCAGCTAGTTGACCAGAAAAAACACCTTTAACTATTATTTATATTTGTTGTAAACATTTCTTGTACATTTTATAAATATATTTGACTTAGTGATACTGAAAATGCACAAAAATTGATAATCTTTGTTAGCATATTGCAACATTGCCTCCCTTACATTTAAGTAATTGTTTTGGAATTGGTGTATTTTTTTTTTTAAATCGCTTGCATAATTAATTTTTTAAATTAAACGGTTTTCAAGCCGCATTTAATGATGAAATAATATTTTTCATATCTCTTCTAGTTTTCAAGATCTGAGTGTGACAGACGGACAGACGGACATTTTGCACAAACCTTATAGCGGTTTTTTTCCCTTATGGGGGCCGCTAAAAATCACCCTTTGGGTCAAGATGTTGTGATTTTACCATCACAAAAGAGACACCGATAGCAAAGGCAAACAGACACAAACACTCTTTTGTTCCCCTGGCAGTTAAATCATTAAATAGAAACAATTTGATTTAAACTTTTCACATGTAAATTATGAGTGAGTATGGTGTAAGTGTACATTTTTTTTGTCTAGTTACAATGTTTTGTTGGATGTAATGCACTAATTTTAAGACAAATTTCCTTACGGACAATAAAGATTATTATTATTATTATTCTGATGTCTAACTTACTGTTTGGGAGACAGAAACAAAGATGCCATACAATTAAAAAATTGAAAATTACTTTAGTTGATAACAAAAGATTTAAATGAGTGAAAATGACATTCCACGAGATCGGTGACTTTGCAATCCTCGAGATGTGGTCAACGAATCCTTCCGTCTGGGGCTTTTTCTATCCACGATATAGAGACTATAGCTGAGAGATCATCCTAAACTCACTACGCAGATGTCCAGAAGCGAACTGAAGAGAAAATAATCTGTACTGATCAGAAAAAAGGTTGCGTGTTAATGTATGCTATTGAGTTCATGGCCACAGACGTTCAGATCATGACACTCCACAATAAAATAAATCAACAGGTTTAGGAAGAAAAGTAATTGTTTAATCCAGACCGGGAACAGTCTAGTCTCAGTCACTAAACGATGTTACCTCTATGAAAGCCTAACCTCAACTGTTCATCTAATCTATAGTCTTGCTTTTGATTATTGTCGTCCTAATTATGCATTCACCTAGCAGTCACCTAAAGTGCGTCTCTGTTCTTACTGTTAGTGGCGCTGTGCCTGTTCTTACTGTTAGTGGCGCTGTGCCTGTAGATCTTACTGTTAGTTGCGCTGTGCCTGTTCTTACTGTTAGTGGCGCTGTGCCTGTTCTTACTGTTAGTGGCGCTGTGCCTGTTCTTACTGTTAGTGGCGCTGTGCCTGTTCTTACTGTTAGTGGCGCTGTGCCTGTTCTTACTGTTAGTGGCGCTGTGCCTGTTCTTACTGTTAGTGGCGCTGTACCTGTTTTTAATGTTAGTTGCGCTGTGCCTGTTCTTACTGTTAGTTGCACTGTGCCTGTTCTTACTGTTAGTTGCGCTGTGCCTGTTCTTACTGTTAGTTGCGCTGTGCCTGTTCTTACTGTTAGTTGCGCTGTGCCTGTTCTTACTGTTAGTTGCGCTGTGCCTGTTCTTACTGTTAGTTGCGCTGTGCCTGTGTTCTTAATGTTAGTTGCGCTGTGCATGTTCTTACATTTTAGTTGTGCTGTGCCTGTTCGTACTTTTAGTTGCAACTTTTTTCTACTTTCTTTAAGTAAAATTTAAACCTGGCAAAATAACTTTTGCGCATGCTCGAGAAAGAAATTTAATCAGACTGAATTTAATCCTAGCACTGAATGCCACAATGTTTTCTATTATGCCTGGAATATCGGAAAGAGTCAAAGTAACTTTTCATTCGTGTCAGCCTTGTAACTCTGCAAAGCACCTGGAAAGTTGAATACATCATTGGAACTGATTTGCTCCAGATATACAAACATCAAGATCTTGTCATCTACTGTTAAATTAAAAGACTTTCACGATGAAATAAACAAGGAGGCTAATGTGAACTTCCATCTTGCCAAATAAATAAAACAAATATTGAGGTATCTCAATGCGCAGTGGTTGATCTTCATATCGAATCTCCATAGTTACCTCTCTTTAGTAGCCCATTGGTTTTGAAAACGCTTTTTAAGTCATGGAATTAAAAAATAGGCCTAATTCTTCCTTTCTTTAATAAAATTAATCTGGACTAAAAATGGAATAGTTTGATTCGGTAGTCCTAAAAATGTAAAAAAAAATCATATTCCATTATAAAAAAAAAACATCAACACTTTTATTATTTGTACACCGGATACACTAAAAGGTGTGCTATTTATAGATTTTCCATCATGTATGAAAATCCAAAATAAAAGTAAATCATATGCACACTACAAGTTGTTAAACAAAATTTAAAAAAATATCTGCTTAAGATATTAGGGGGGGGGGGGGTGCGGCGGCTGAGTGATTAAGAGCCTGGCTTCCAAACCTGGGTTCCTGGGTTCGAATCTTGGTGAAGACTGGAATTTTGAATTTCGGGATGGGTACCTGACTTTAGTTAGGGAAAGTAAAGGTGGTTGATTGTTGTGCTGGCCACATGACACCCTGCTCGTTAACCGTTGACTAAACAAACGATCTGAAAGGGGAGCTTTGCTCTTTTTTTTTACTAAAAAGATATTATACCTGAAGAATGCATCTCTGGTAAGTTACGAAACACAGACTTAACAAATTCTAGACCGAACTAAAATGTTAACAGATTCGTCCCCGTAAGTTTCTGGATAACAAAACTATTTAGATAAAGAAAAATACCTTTACAAAGTCCAATCTTATTTAAGGGAGAAAATTCTTAATTTACTGCCATTAGTGCCATATATCACCTTTTTGTAAGATTTTATTTCCTTGATATCAAACACAATGTATTAACACCATTCAATTAACTTATTGTTTTATTTTTGTTTTTCATTGTTAGAAACATTTGACCTATTTGTGTAAAGTTCAACTTAATCTGAGAATGGGATGTAGGAGAAATAACGTGTTTGAACTTCTTACTACACAGACAGTCAGTTGAAGTAAGCTTTGTTCTACGCAACACTTGGCTGTTGCTAGTCCCCTTGTTATAATAGGTCACATGACTCGACTTGTAACAAACTCTCACCGTTCACGACAAATCGTATACTCAGAAACAGCCCCAGATGTCAGGGTTACATTAGTAAAACTAGTAAAACCATCCATTCATTTATCATCAATTGTTCAGCCGGAAATTAGTTCAAACCGCTATTCATTCAACCGACAATTGTTTCTCCTGACAATTGTTTTTTCATTCGACAATTTTTTCACTTGGAAATTTGTTTATCCGACCATTTATTCAACCGACAATTTTTTCACCCTTAAATGTGTTCACACGACTATTCATTTATCCGACATTTCTTTCACACAATTGTTTCACCCGACAAATTCGTTTACTCGACAATTCGTTTACGGATTCCTAAATAAATAGTTGATTGAACAAACAGCCGTGAACTTTTGATCTGTGAACGACTTGTCATGTTCCCTTGAGTACATACGATATTTTTCCTTTTAAGAAAATCTGGGCATCGACAGCCCAGCAGATATTCAAGACACGAGTTTGTATTCTTTGGAAATCTTAGAAGACAGAAAGTGTCAGAGACTACATCTTATACAAAATATATAGTTATATCTATGTTTGTTTTATGTTTGTTTTACGTTTTTTATATTTGTTTTATGTTTGCTGTGCTCTGAAATATTTTTTCCATTGCATTGCGTATTGTTAATTAAAATTAGTTTCATTTTTTTTTCTTTTTTTTGTAATGAGAAGAGAAATGTGGTCATATGCTTATTTTGGCTAATATATATCGTCATTATTGACAAAGTAATCAATGCTTGCCAGGAGTTATGCTCTTATATACGTGGTACATTGAAGCTAAGATGGCTGAATAAACTAATTTATGCTACCCTATAAAAATCTTACATTATAAATAGATCTGATTTGAATACGTGAAAGGACAGATCCAGTGACAGTAGGCACATGACTCGTTGGTGTCGAGTAAATGTCAATAAGGATACAACACAGTAATGACTACCTGTACCGTCATCTGCCGGTCCCAAACCCGGATGAGAAAGGAGGATGGTTAGGCGTGGGGCTAGCAACCCCCCCCCCCCCCCCCCTGTAAAACCACAATTGCTACAGAAACAGCAAACTTGACACATATAGAAAACTATTTCAGATCTTTATGAAGACAGCTTGCTGCCCAATGCGCCTAACTGCGCAGGAGGACCTAAGTCTAAGTACCATGGAACTCAAGGAGTGGTTGGAATTTTATATATAGTTGACTCAACAATGGGATTGTTTGCAATGAATCAGAATTCTCTTAAATATAAGAATAGATATGTTGCAGCATTAAATATAAGGGATTTTTTTTAAAATGGAAAAGTTACTGTACGTAGGGATCAGGTTGTATGAGAAGATTTAATGAAAGAAAATCAGAAGATAGATGGTATATACCTATGTTCAAGGACTCGATTGCCGATATAATTACTGGGAAAGTAAATCAAATTGGCATGTTTTTATGTAATAATGATGTCACCGGGGCAATGGCGAAAACAGAAAAGACAATGGCAAAAAAAAAAAGAAGCCATAGAAAAGAATATTTTTAAAAAACAAAACTTATTTACGGGAAAGAACCGCTTTATTGCTGTCATTTATCTTAAATTTGCAGGCTTAGCTCCTCATCTGCTATATAAAACAAAATTAATTAATTAGTATTAAAAGAATAACTAACTGGTTAATGTTTTGTTTGATTTGTGTGTTGTTATTGACTATGAGAAAATATTCAAAATTTCAACTTGCTCAAGTAGCATTTATTTGGCAATCAAACAAAATAATTTATCACCAAAATTTAATTAACTAATTATTTATTTTTTTATTGACTCATGTCTTGCCAGGTTAAATGAGTAATAGTGCGAAGTTTTAACTTGATCAGAGAATGAAAATGGGAAGAAAAGAACATGTTCAAACATTTTACCAGACAGACAGACAGAGTGAGTTGATAAAAGCTTTGTGAAGTGGACGACGACAGTCTTAAGTAAGTTGATCGAGATGGACATCGAAGGTCACACGAAGGACATCTCTTCATTTCTAACCTCCTATACCTGTCCCTTGGGTTGTAGGTTGCAGGGATGCTGGGACAGTTCATCTAACCCAAGCCTTCCACTCTTTCCCGTAAGAAGCAGTTCTTAGCGAATAACCAACAAAAAGGTCAGTCCATTTTTTCACCTTTTAGATCCAGCTTTATTTTTATGTGACCCTTTCTTTGTGCTTCCCCCCCCCCCCCCGCCCCATTGTAAAGTAGAGGATGGATAGGAAAAGGTAAAAGCAAGATCGGTTAAGAAAACAAATTGTTTACAATGAAAGAGGATTGGCTCTACAATGTGCTTGAAGGAAGAAAAAACAACAACAGTGATAAGTGACAACAGTGGTAAGTGACAACAGTGGTAATTAGTGACAACAGTGGTAAGTGACAACAGTGGTAAGTGACAACAGTGGTAAGTGACAACAGTGGTAAGTGACAACAGCTAGTGATAAACGTAAAGCACAAGAAAGACGATCGATATTGATACAAATTAGCAACTTTGACTGTGTCTCTTCACTCAGATATGTACACTTCTATAAATAGAACCTTGTGGCTGGTGGATTCACGTTTTGTTTTTTGTTATGTATATTTTAAGTTGTGGCATTATATATTAAAAAGAAGGGAAGATAACCAGAGAAAGATAAAAAAAATAGAAATGAAAAAAAACAACTAGTCAGAGTGAATAAAAGACTTTAGCATTACACACCGGATACGCCCACTTAATTGTTTCCTGGCTTTATTTTAGTTTTATTTTATGGCCAGAACATCATCTTGTTGTTGTTCTTGTACTTCCAAGAATTCCTTTTAATGCCCCTCGTAACATGTTACAGATGTTTTTAATGAAATGAAACGGCTCACTCTCTTTCTCCGTGTCACTAGAATGACCCCCCTCTCGCCATTTCTCTCTCCCTATCTCGATCTCCCTCTCTCTAGCTCTTTATCTCGGTCTCTCTCTCTCTTGCTCTTTATCTCTCTCTCGTTCTCTCTCTCTGTGTCTTTCTCTCTCGCTCTCTCTCTGGTACCCCCCCCCCCCTTTTTTTTTAGTTTTACCCCACCTTAAAAAACAACCTAAGTCTTCAAATTCCATTACTAAAGACTAACTCAAGACAATTTCAACGAAAAGAAAACTAAAGCCACAGTCACAAAATGACACAAGAGGAGCTAAATATGTGTTTGAGTTTATCCAAAAAACCTTTTTTTTTTACCCAAAATAATGGAATTTAGTGACTAATTAAAAATGAACTATTGTGGGGCTTAGTTAAAATCCCACAATTAGTGAAAGCAAAACTAAAGCTACCACGTTCCATGGACGTAGCCAAGAGAGGTTTGAATATTAAGTTGAATATGTCACACGTTTGATCTGAAACAACCAGACGTTAATTTCTTTTTATAAAAAAATATCCGGAACAACTTTATGAATTATTGGTCAGTAAAGAAATGTTCATTTAAAGTTTATCTGTTATTTATTTTAAACAAAAATAAATACAATTTAAATATATACATATATAAATATAAATAAAAAAATAAATAAATATATATGACGCGTAAAACGTTATCCTCCTCTTGTTTGAAGTGACGTCTGTATTATATAAGATAAGATATAAATATATGTATATGTGTGTGTGCAAAAGGAAAAAAAGATTATTACCCTCCAACCACTTTCCCCGAAAAAATTCTGGCTACGCCGTGTGATTTTTGTCCCTGTTCTGCAGGTAAACCTGTGACAAATGCTTTCAGTTCCTCTACACGACGGAAAGGGTCTTTGGTCCTATTTATATTACAATAAACCTGCTACAGGTCTACACTACTTGGAAATACATAGAAGACGAACCTTAGTACTGAACTTGGTTGATAACCTAGTATTTATTTTCAAGTCATCAACCGAATATTGATAGACAAGGTCAGGATAGCCTTACGTCATATTCAATTTTAGATTGAGTCCTTTCAGTTCGTCTAAGCTATCGACCAGACATCAACCAGTATTGACAACTATTCTATTTACCTTCACGCGAATACTATTTTTCAAAACTTTAACAAGATAACTTTTGATAGGTTCAAATCTCCTAAATTACTAGCGACAATTATTTATACATCACCTAAACCAGTGGTTATTTTAACTCTTCGGGAAAACAAACGATTCTGCTTTTAAAGTCATCAACAGGATATTGACAGGTTCAGTATAACCTTACTCCATCATTAAACCTTAATCATAAATAATAAGATCGCCTAAACCACTAGCGACAATTTATTTGTTTTCATTTTATTTCATGTGTGTTATACAGAAGCTATTTCACGACATAATTTAGCAACTGAAGTACAGATATAGTTTAAAAAGTACTAACAGGTGATACAAATATAAAATACTGTTACTTTAACAACTTGGGATTTATTGTTGCTATAGTTTATTTCTATTAGTAAAGTTCCCCTTTCAGACCTTGGAATCTTTGGGGCCGATGATGTTAAGGTCATCTGTTTATGTGGCCCATGGTTAACGAGGGTGTCATTTGGCCGTGACCTCCGTGATCCCAGGCCGTAAGACTGGTTCGTGACGTAGAAGGTCAGCGACCGATGTTTCTGATCGTAACCAGAGCCTGACTCCGTGTTAGCATTAGCGCTTAGGCGAAGTGTTGTAAAATGTAACACAACCAAATTGTAGTTATTGTCCTCATAACTATAAACAGACGTATTATTAAAGTAGACAAATTACTAGGTCTAGACTTAGATCCTCATAACTATAAACAGACGTATTATTAACGTAGACAAATTACTAGATCTAGACTTAGATCCTCATAACTATAAACAGACGTATTATTAAAGTAGACAAATTACTTGGTCTAGACTTTATGTATTTACTTAATATACACACTAAGTGATTGAAGACTGATTTGTGTGTGTTGTAAACTGAACTGTAGCACGCCTGGCTGAATGTTTGCATTAGTGCTTTAAGTCAGGCATGTCAAACACGGCGTTCGGGGGCCGCATGCGGCCCGCGACCACTTTGCATGCGGCCCTTTTGGCCACCTAAAAAAATTTATCAAAATAATGTTAAACTATTACGCTGGAAAATAAGTGATGACAAGCTACTTGAATTGACAAATAGTATTTGTTAAACTAAACAACGAGAGTGAGTCTGCAGTGAAAGCAAGCTACATTTTGTCAAACTTAATTACAAGCCATTGCAAATCATTTAGTAAATGTGATTTTATGAAGGAGTGTGTCGTTAAAGCCGTAGTAATTTGTTGAGAAAAGGTGAAATCATTAAAAGAAATAGCGTTAACTAGGAACACTGAGGAGATAGTATTGTTTCTGAACATGAAACTGTTGAACATTTCGAAACTGACGAATGGGTTAGGGATTTGGCATTTGCAGTTGATCTCACTGGTCACGTGCAAGACTTGAATTTGAAAATTTAATCATCGTTCTAGCCTAAAGAAAAAAATCTAGCATTGAATTCCTCTAGATCTATCCACTTTTTATAATGATAATCATGTTAATCATCAAAAGCATAACAGTCTGTATTAGATCTAATTATTAATAACTAGCCTGACATTACCCGTGGCCTGTGGGTCTAAGTTTGTGTTTACTAATCTAGTGGATAGGATTTAAATGTATGTTAAATGTAGCTAATGATCCTTTCAAGTTTTTTTCTCTTTCGCTCCGAAAATAAAATTAGATTTGCGAAAATGGGTTTAACGGAGCCGATACATACATATCTATTAAAAACAAAAAGAGCGATAGTTTTGTTAAATGAATGGGATTATAAAGTAAACAATTTAACGAAATAATTTTTAGTACGCGATTCATGAATGAATCTAGGCCTATCTCAACCCGGCTTCGCAGCTTTCGTAAACGAATGCAGTCTATTAAAAATGATTTAGAAAACCAAATTTGAAAGTTTATTTGATCAAAATATGAAATGAATGGACTATAATTAGTATGTTCATGTGTTAAAGTATAAAACTATCTGTGCGAAGAGAAGTTTTATCATCTTAGAGTTGAATTAGAGTTTTAGATCTAGGGATGGGATTATATTGTAAACAACTAAACGAATTAATTTTTAGTAAGCGATTCATTGTGGTATTGTCTAATGAAAGAATGTTCGTCAGGAAATTTGTAGTCACAGATATAACGAACTAATTAATGCAAAAAATGCTTTTGAAACACAAAATTGAAGGTTAATTTTATTATATAATAAAATCAATGATCTTCTTTTGTATTTTCATGTGTCAAAGTAAAAAACTATCTGCGCAAAGTGTATTTCTTAAAATTAGATCTAGGTCTAAATCCTTTCGATCTTCTCTCATGTCAACATTTTAGACATGGCCTAGATCCATAAAATACTATAGCTGTAATAGAGTCGGACAACTTTATTTTTTTTTAGGGTCTTAAGTTTATTTTAGGACTACAATACATACACTAAGGTCTAAGTTGGTACCCAAGAAACATTCCTGCCAAGTTTTATCAAGATTGGTCAAGCGGTTTTGATGTCTATAAGTCACTTACATACACCTCACATTCTACTTTATAATTAGGTTATTAATATAAAAGAATCTAGATGCTAGAACTAGAATTAATTACTTACTTCAGAGTACTCCTTTAATGGTACGTAGATCTTATCTTTCTAAGGTAATACCGCTGGCCATTTTTTCTTTCTAAGCCGAAGCCTAACCCATCATCTTTTGGTAATCGGAAAGCATCTTGATCTACATCTAGATCTAGAACCGTTACAAAACGAGACAACATTTGTTTACCATTGTAGATCTAGAGTTTAAATCCATGATGAATGTTTCGAAAAGCCTAAAACATATTTAGATGAAGATTCTAGTTGTTTCAAAAGAAACATTTCTATGTACACTACACAGCAACACAGTGCTTTAGCACACACGCAGCATCATTGACGCATAACCTTGGCCTCTAACGAGTGATGACGTAGGCCGCGCTGTGATCAGAGCTCAGGCTTTCTATGTCGAAGGTGCCGATTTGGCCAGCACAACGAACAACCGCCTTTACTTGTTCCCAACTAAAGTCAGGTACTTACCAGAACTGGGCGGACTCAGAGGCGCCCTGGTCATGCAAGGGTAATGGGGGATGGAAGGGATGAACTCGCCTGATAAACACAGAACGATGATGAGATTGGAATTGGATGCTTTGGAGGGAAGCAGTTAGGGAAACCTAAGCACCAATCCCAGGTGCTAACATTTTTTAGGCATGGTTGTTGCATTGAAAAAATATTTTATTTTACAGGTGGGAGTAAATCAGAAATTTTGCTTTCAGACTCATTAACATGTTACAGCTTAAGTCCCTACTGCTGCTAAACAGTTTTTTCTTCACAAGTCATTGTATTACAGATGGTAATATAACTATTTTCTATCACTTTTTTTACTACAAGGTCTAAGAAAAAATTTGTATAAAATTCTGTAAAGAATTCTCTAAAAAATACATTAACTGTTTATTGAGAAGTGCCAAGTAAAATATTTTTTGCTGACAAATCTCTTACAGTTTTAGTGCCACCAACTACATGGCTAATTTTGTAATTTTATTTTGTTAAGAAAAAGATTTCTTCTGTATATAGAAGTAAGTTCTAATATAAACGATTTATTTTCTCTTTTATGCAAATTACATACACATTTTATTGGTTATTGACAAATATACAGAAAAAATAAGGTCAGTATAATGGTGATCGAACAAACGACTTTTGCGTTATTAGCGCAGAGCTCAATCAACGTTACTAGCCCGCCTACTTCTATGTGAAAAATTAAATTCGAAATAGATTTTTTTTACAAAGCTTATATCAATGTCTGTCTATTTGTGTATTTGTTTGTCTAGTAAAAAATCTGTACACGTTATGTCTGTGAGCTGGCGCTCCTAGATCTAATTTTTGACCTAATTTTATTTAATTTATATTATTTATATAGGGCAGGGCTATGATGTTTGTAATTTAGTGTCCTTTTTTATTTTTATAGTTCAGTGCTGAGTATTTTTTTAGTTTCCGCTATTTATAACTTTCTGCTAGTTTTAGCCTTTTTCTGTTATTTGTGTTTTACTCGTAGAGGAAAAGTAGTTTTTAAAATAGTTAACTAATCTTAGAGCTGTGGATGTTCTTTCCTATTTTTTGTCCCAGGTTAGTTCTGCTTATTTTTGTCTTTGGCATTAGCGTTGGATTAGTTGTTATTTTTTTATATCAGTTTATGTGCAGGTCTGTAAACGGTATAGAGCCCCCATATGAGTTTAGAATAGAAATAACTTTTTATCTTCCTTTTTGTATTTTTGTAGATTTAAATTTTAAGATTCTCTTTTTAATGCTGTTTAATTTGGTATATAATGTTGTGTAGTCCGTGTCTTTAGTAATTTGATAGATTTTATTGTTGTGTAAGGCTAGGTACAAATTAGGGAAATAGGTAGTCCAGTTTAGTTTTAGATAATTAGCGTGACGTCATGCTCTCCGATACGTTCGCGTGACCAGTTATAGCTAGCTCCGGGACCACGTTGAGCTCTTTTTTGTCTTGACCAGTGGTCAGTGCTGACAGTGGTGCCTGTGTAAAGTTATTTTTGTGTAGTGTAATTTCAGCTGGGACCGCCTGTAAGTTGGAAAATGTTTTTATTTTTGCTTTCTTTCGTTTGTATTTGTATTGATTGTTTCTGCATCTATTGCTATAGTCTAGATGCAGACGGATTAGTGTAGTGGCATCACTGGCTAGTTAATTAGCCATGATTACCTCTGATGGAACCGGAAGTTCTGTAGACTTGGGTAGTGTCACCCAATTGCGCCAGCCTTAATGCTTTTGCTTTTCTATACTATGTCTATATGTAAATATTTTATTATTTTGTTTCCTATGCATTTTTATTAATATTTTTATCGTTAGGATATCCACTCTATTTAAGTTGGCGTTTTGTCCTACTTTTTAATGTAAAAGATGGCTGTCATGGCGGCTTGTTTAGTCTTGTCTACTATTATTTAAATCTAGCTTATGTTTATTGTAGTCTAGCCTGACCTGTGTTGGTTGTGGCTGGGACTTTAATAACTCAGGTATTGCTTTTATTATCTATATGTAGGTAATTGAAATTACCTCATGCTTGTATTATGTGTATGTGCTAGACTAGGCCTAGTTCATATTTATTTTTTTATATTTATCATTATTTCTTATGTTTGTTTATTTTGTAATTGCAGGCTATAATTCCTGTCCAACTGTCTAGCTGTTTAGCCGTTTAGCTGTCTAGCTGACTTACTGTCTGCATTACTGCATAGCTGTTTAGCTGTCCAACTGTCTAGCTGTTTAGCTGTCTAGCTGTTTTACTGTCTGCATTACTGCATAGCTGTTTAGCTGTCGAGCTGTTTAGCTGTCCAACTGTCTAGCTGTTTAGCTGTCTAGCTGTTTTACTGTCTGCATTACTGCATAGCTGTTTAGCTGTCTAGCTGTCAAGCTGTCTGTCTGTCTAGCTGTCTAACAGCCTTTATTGCTGCCGCAAATAGCTGCTTTATTACTGCCTTTATTGCGCAAATAGCTGCTTTATTACTGCCGCTGTTATTGCTGCCGCAAATAGCTGTCAAACTGTTGTATAGTTCTGCCCTGTTGATCTAGTAGTTGTGAGATTTAGATTAGAAAATGTCAGTTACAGTGGTTATTGTTTTGTAGGTTATTTTAGTGGTTTATTGTCTTGTAAGGTATCTTGGTGGACTATGGTGAATCGGGGTAACTAGTGGTTTTATTTGGGTTTGGTTTGTTGGATAGTGATTGTGGTTGTGATAGTATAGATTAAGTAGAGTTGATTAGTTGTTTAGGTTTTGTTTATCTAGTTGTTTTGGTTTAGTTGTTTCCATATATTTTCGTTTGCACATATATTTTTATTGATTTGTTTTTTTCTTGTGTAAATAAAGTGTATATAAGTTCCTTTTAGAATTTCAGTTTGTTATTTTATCTTTAGTTAGTTAGCTAGTCTAGTTTAGTTTAGTTTAATTGTGCTGTCTGGTTGCTTAGGCGACTCTAGCCCCTTGGTCGCAGACCGAGGTGCACAGATTGGGCCCACCCAGTAGAGCTACCACCTGCCTACTGTTTTTAAATGAACAAATGATGAGCAGCAGATAACTAACAAAAAGGGCCTCACTCAGTAGCGCCACCCTGACCTGCTCACATGTCTGAACTCGGATTCAGCAAAAATTTTGCGCAATGATTTATTTTACTTGACAGCACAAGAATCAATAAATAAATATTAACCAATTCGTTAATTAACTATTGGAAATTAATTACTTTGTGTGGTATTTGGAACAAGGGAAAGAAACTGTACTTGACTGAGGTTATTTTTAGTTCTGGTGCTTCAAAACACAAACATAAAGCGAAAGATACATCTCGTTCTTTAATTAACATTTTTACTCTCCAGCCACTTGCTACTTTCGGCAGAATCAATTTTGGATACTCAGAAGATACACATTTTTTTAAACAAACGCTAACACTAGGTCAAAGTTGTCAGATGGCTTTAGAAATAGTCAACGAATCATTTAATTTGTTGCAAGAAGTCACGGACACGGTCGGACAGAAGTGCAGGTTTAAAGAATGGAGACAGGAGCCAGCATTTTGACTTTCAATTCAGGGTTATGAACATCATCAATTAGCAAGTCGTTTACTTGGTTGAAAAAGGACATCAAGATGAAAAGCAGCATTCTCTGTGGGACATTGTGTTTTTAGAAAGTTACGAAATGGTGAATGCTTAGACTGGTTAATTCTAACTAAAAAAATACTACATTTTGGTTTTGTGCCCGATTGTTCTCACTATAAAGCAACCCCACAAATGAAGGACATAGTGGAAAAACATTTCCAGTGTTGTAGCTGATCTTGAACCGTCCATGAAGCGATTTCATGCTTTCCGTGCTTGGATTGAACTGAACAATTGGTTACAAGGAAACAAATCAAAACATTGGGAATAGATAGCTTCAAACAAACAATGGAAAGTTTTTGGCTATTCGTTGGTATTTATTATTAAAAACGAAGAAATTCATAATCCCTACTTAGGCAAAATAATTTAAAGTGAGGTAATCTGGTCAGTGATGCGGCCATAAAAAACAAATGCAATTTGAAGTATTATTTTAACTTTTGGACTGCACAGATGATGCTTAACACAAGAGCCAGTTACTTTGATTTTGCGAATATTCAACATTTTGAGTACAACATTAGAGATCATTGAATATATTGTGGTTTTCCTATTTGTCGACGACAGCACTGATTTATCGAAACTGAAATTAGTAATAAATTATTCGACACAGCCTGGCAGTAAGTAAACAATTAATTCCAGACTGCTGCCATCAGGTGTCTGTCGTTAAAAGTTTATGTTATGACGTCTGCACAAATATGTTTTACGAAGCTTCCTCAAAGCTAGTATTCGGCTATGCAAATAGTGTTAGAGCTAGGCATCTTTATAGTTTATTGATTTAAATTGAGATACATAATAAATTGCAATGTTCATTCGTTCATCCTTTATTTCATTCAGAGGAGCTACCAATTTTACTTCACCTATGTCTCCACTTAACTAAGGCAGTCCATTTTAAATTGATACAGATCTCGGTTTTTAAAATTAATCATAGTTGTTTCCCATATATTATTAAAAAAGGATATAACAGCCGTAACAGACGTATAATCCAAAGTCATTTGCCATTATTAAATCTATAAAATATGTTCTTCTGTGTTTACAAATGAATATATTGAGTTCAAAACAATACTACACAACCTGTTTATAACACTTTAAAATATCAGTTGAAACATTTAGAGTATAAATTGTATATTTGAAATTTGTTTAGTCTTGCTTAGTCCACCAGACATCACCAATCCAATTGAAGCAGTGACTTTGTACAAGGGTGAACTTGACTTTGTTGTCAAATGTGAAGCTACTGGTATACCAAAACCAACGTAAGTAGTCACTTCTTAGTGTACACATTTTCACTTCCTCATCTGTACATCTGTCTAGTTTCATCTCGAACCCTTGCCAACAAAGAGAAGTGTGGAAACATTGAACACGATCGATTATTGACCAATGCTTTCATATCGGTGAACTAAAAGATTAACCATGTATTTGTATTGCTAATAAATCATAAAATGTGCTTTAAACGATTTTCCAAAAACTTTTGGTTTTATAAAAAAAAAGCACATGTCCATTAAAATTCGAATCTCTGGGATTTTAGCAGTTAACAAGTTTGGAAAAGAAACGGCTATTTGTTTTATGAGGTCTATTTGTATGTTCTTCCGTGCGTGACGTTTAGATCTCAAAAACTAAAAAAAGATATTTATAATCCTAAAAAAATTAAATACTCTTGGACATAAGTTTTAGAAAAAAAATAATTAAAACTTATTTATTAAAAAAAACTTTATTAATTCGCTCTAAGAGCTCGTTCAATTTTCAGATTAGATCTAGAATAATTATCGACGTAGATCTAGTCGTGATAACATAATTGTTGAAACGTTAAACAACTTCCATCTTTACAAAAATCAATTAGGTTTTATTAATTGCTTTTGTTTATTTCAACTGTGTCTAGTTCTACATGTTAAAAAACAGAGAAAGTACGTAAACAGTTGGGTCGAAAAGGAATTAGACATTTTATTACTATTAAACATTTAGTATTCTCGGTTTTATAAAAAAGTAAAATAAATTCTTTAAGGTCTTTCGATCTGGCACGATGACTACCGCTTTTACTTGCCCCCAACTGTTGTCAAGTACTGATTAGATTTGGATGGACTCAGGGACAGGGCCGGCTTTACATTACAGCAACCTATGTGACCGAAGTGGGCCCCACACTTTCATAAGCCCGAGATTTGAACAACTGAAAACAAACAACAATCTATTGGGGTTTCTTGTCATCTTCAAGAGTTTGATTACATACGAAAGTATATAGCAATTCTTAAGCAAGCATTGACGTCATCAACAGACCAGTCAGCAGATGATATAGAATTTTTAAGGCTTATTCGACAAATTCCATCAAAACCCCGGTAGATAATGAAAGATACACTGCTTTACCAAAGTACTTTGTATCATCAAAACCTGGGTAGATAATGGAAGATACACTGCTTTACCAAAGTACTTTGTAACACTCCGACTATAATATCCTTTACTGTAACATCTGGTGAAATAAGCTTCTCGCCCCTCAAACTAATCAATTAATACGAGGTCAACGGTTTACGAAGATAGATTGAACAATTGGTAAATTCTTGCTATTTAGCGTGATCCATGTTGGAAACATAATTTTGATGATATAATGTATAACTTTGCTACACGCAAGGCTCGTAAAGTAAAGTAAATTTGATCATGATTTTGTACTTAGTGAAGAATGAATAAAATGTATACACATTTATTGTCTAATACAAAATATTAATTTTCACTTATTACCCTTATCTCTACCCAGACGGGGCCTCGAGGGGTCCGTTTTGAATAGGGCCCCGCAATTGTTAGGGAAGACCCTGCTCAGGGAGTCCTAAGTTTAAACGAAATAAATGTGTGAAGCACCAAGCTCAAATTTCATCGTTTGCAATAGAAAATTATTAAATACATGCTCAACATACAAATTCAATGTTTCCCTTTCATATACGAGCTACTAGCAATTTACCAAATACTTGAAATTTTGTTGGAAAAAAAAATGAATGTAAGTAAATTAATCATTTGTCAAAACAAGATTTAATATGTAGTGTTTATTGTTAGTCATAACTAGTGTATTCATCCCCAAAGGTCCATTAGACTCTTGATCATAGGGAAGAATTTCGTTCTGAGGTTACAAATAAGAGTATGGTGTTTCACCTTTAACCGTTGTCCTTAGTTCAAACAGAATGACAATTTAATCGCATGCCAGGACACATTTACACTGATCAATTTCTTCATAGCAATACATTTATTGAATACTTTGAATGTTAACAATGTAATAATACTAGAAATCATCATCTCTTCATCTGTCCCTTGACTTTCGTTGAAGCAGTGCTGTGACAGTTCGCATAACCAAATCCCCTCGCATAACCAAATCCCCCAATTTTTTTCCGGTCAGTAGCTGTTCTTAGCAGAATATCAAGATAGAGGCCGGTCCATTCTCTTACATTGTCCAGCCAGCTTTTCTTCGGTCGACCCTTTCCTTGTGATCCTTCCACTGTGCCTTGCAGGATGTCTTTAGACAGTGAGTCATGTCTTAGAATATGACCAAACCAGGTCAGTTGATGTCTCTTCACAGTATTGAGGAGTCCTTTTTGCCAGCCGAGTGTTGACTTGTAATAGTACAAACTCATTTGTCTTCTTTTCCTGGTGTCTGATATCATATCAGATACTAATAATAAAAAATATAATAATAACGTCAGCCAGCCAAACATTTTAATCACGTCCACAAGACTTTTGAACCACACACTTCTGATTTGTATAGAGGGTTAGGGTAAGATTTTGTTTGCTATTAGTCTGCACTTTCTAGCTTCCGATATTTGTGGTGGAAATATTTAAACTGTTGTTCACCCGCATCGCCCACAAAGCAGAAGACCCTTCGGGCCCACCTGTGAGTTTCTGTGAAAACACAAACTCTCTTAGTAATCTTGTTTTTTTTTTTTTTAGATTTCAGTGGAAAAGGAATAACCAAGATATCCCTCCAGGTAGCTACATTACCTATGATGCCAACACTGGTGACTTAACTTTTAAAGGGTTTTCAGAGAGAGAAGAAGGAGAGTACAGATGTTATGCATCAAATGTTTTGGAGCAAACTACAGCTGTCAGTGTCTCTCAACCAGTCACTATTAAAAAATGTGAGTCAATCGTTAAGACAGAGTTGAACTATTAGAGTAAGTAAAAAAAAAAAGTTCCCCTTTCAGACCTTTCGATCTATATGGCAGATGATGTAAAGGTCATCTGTTTCTGTGGCCCACGGTTATTTAGGGTGTCATGTGGCCAGCACAACGACCAACCATCTTTACTTTTCCCAACTAATGTCAGGTACCCATTTGAGCTGGGTCTACTCAAAGGCGCCTAAAAATCCCAAGATTAAAAAAGTCCAGTCTTTACTAGCATTCGAACCAGGAACTCTCGGTTCAGAAGCCAAGCGCTTTGCTACCGCGCCTCCTAACTATTAGAGTAAGGCCTAATTAAGATTTTTAACAATAAGTTAGTGTTTTTTCTTAGAGAGTTACTTAACAATTTGGCAAGGTTGTAAAACCACGATGTAAAGGCACCCATTTGAGTTTATTATTATCTACTACAAAATAAAATGTTTCATAGATTTACCAATGAAGTCCAAATTGTATCGGCACTTTGAATTGTTTTTGATACATCAATTGCTTGAAAAAAATGTGCAACATCTAAAGATCATTTAATGACTTGAATACTTTAAATTATACATAACTCTGGAATTGTTTCCCTTCGTAAATGTTTGATGACCTCTTATGTCAGAGTGTTTAACGTACATTTAAAAAATTATCTATGTTCTGAACCAAGGTCTAAAGGCAATTTTACATACACACAGCTAGCTAGCATGTCAAATAAGTTATTTCCCTTCATCACCTACTTAATATATATATATGATATTTGTGTATGATGTTGTTGACAAATAAGTTATTTCCCTTCATCAACCCCGAAATGGGGTTTGAAGCTAAAAATGTAAAAAAAAGGAAATTACGCACTCAAAATGCTAGAAGCGTTGCCCAAAAGGGGTTTTGAGTTTAAACCCCCCTTCAGACGGTTTTGATGCTAAAAATACCTCTTCAATATAAAAAAAAGTTACACACTAAAATTATTTGAGCGTAGCCAAGCACATTGGGGGTTTTGAGTTTAAACCCTCTCCTACAGATGGCATTTTCTTTGATTTTAAAGCCCCCTCCAAAATTCACGATAAACCCCCTCTTTAATATAAAAAAAGGCAAATTACACACTCAAAATTCTATGAGTGTAGCCAAAGGGGTTTCGAGTTTACCCCCCCCCCCTCTCTCTTCAGTAGGGTTTGAAGCTAAAAAATACTTCTTCAATATAAAAAAAAGCAAATTACGGACTCAAAATGTTATGTGCGTAGCTAAATTGGTTTTGAATCAGTTTTGAGTTTAAACTTCCTTTCAGCGGGGTTTAAAGGTATAAAATACCTCTTAATAATAAAAACAAAGCAAATTATACACTCAAAATGTTATGAGTGTAGTCAAATGGGTTTTGAGTTTAAACTCCCCTCCAGTGGAGTTTGATGCTAAAAAATACCTCTTCAATATAAAAAAAAGCAAATTACTCACTCTAAAATCTATGAGCGTAGCCAAAGGGGTTTTGAGATTAAACCCCCAGCAAGCGGGGTTTGAAGCTAAAAAATACATCTTCAGAATAAGAAAAAAAGCAAATTACGCACTCAAAATGCTATGAGCGCTGCCAAAATGGGTTTTGAGTTTAAACCTCTCTCAATATAAAAAAAAAGCGTAGCCAATCCTATTAGGAGTTTTCAGTTTAAACCCCTCTCCTACAGATGGATTTTTTTTAAAAGTTTAAAACCCTTCCAGATGGTTTTGAGTTTAAAATCCCTGTACAGAACGTTTTGAGGTGGAAAACCTCTATCTTCAATATTATTCTAAAGCAAACTACATTTACCAAATCATATGACCTTAGCTAAATGTAGTTTTGAAAAAAAACTCCAGAGATTTTTAGTTTAAAACCCCCAAGAAATGATTTTGACAATAAAAAATCTAAAGCAAACTACAGTAACCTAATTCCAAGAGCGTATTCAAGAGTGGTTACACATATCTACCAGTGGCAGGTCTTTATTAATAAAGTACAGGGAATAGTCATCTGCCGAAATTGAAAAACACTAAATGTGGCTCAACAAAGATGTCTTTTTAAGAGTCGGTTATAGAGATCGGGTCTAAATCAAGGAAATCCTATGACCAGCTGGGAGTCGACCCCTTAGTAAGATTGTGACAGAGCGTCGCATGAGGTTTGCGGGCCATGTTCTCTGACAAAATGAATTACGCATAATTTGAACATAAAAGTTGCGATGACATCCTATTACAACTTGACTCCACACATTCATAGAGGTCCTCAGAGCAGGTGGGAAGAGGCTTCAGACATTACCAGTGACAGATTTTTTTGGAAACAGCGTGAACGGCGCTGGAGGGTCTAAGTCAGTAATAATAGCACATTAGGTTTTTGAAATAAAACTTTTTAATACCAGGAAAATGTACTTTAGATACCTCAGAATATGCATTATGTTGGCTTTCAATACCAGAAATAGTGCTTGGCGGCTCCGCTCCTCGCTGGGGGAGCTCCTATACATATTTTTGTTACCGGGAGGGGGAAGAAAAAAATACCCCCAACCCCCACCCCCCACGAAAAAAAAATCCTGGCTTCGCCCATGGTCTTTTTACTCTCACGCCAAGCAGTGTCGATGGCTTGTCGTTTGTTAGTTGCTTCTGGACCTTATGTTGGCAGGAGAGCCACGAAAGTGGACGATAATATCACCTTATCACAGGACGTAGTAATGGCAGATGAGAGAGAAGGTGTCCACTTGATGAATGCAGTTGTAGAAGACTGGGAGCTCCCTTTAGGTACAGATCAAGAAGCTAATGGCTCAACCGGTAAATGTATAAATACATTCCTTTAGTAATGCACTTGAAAAGGGAATCTAGTGATCAAGCTAGGACTCAAGTCAGAAGTATCGGGTCAGGAACCCGGTAGCGGCTGTCAAGCACTGAGATACACCGGGTACGGTAATACAAACAATGCAAGCCAATGAGAACCTTAGCGGTAAACAATGGGACGCAATCTTATAGGAGGGGGCATAAGACAAAAGGAAGGTCGATAATCAACAAGGTACTATTGGTCACAAAGTAAACAATGGTGTGAATAGTGAAGTGACATTGTTAACTAGGCTACAACAAGTGATCGGCGACTTACACAGTAACTCCTTTTATGGGACGCTATCCTTTCTGTGTATAAAGTTTTCAGGTCAGGAATGTGAAAATGTAATCTTTTTTTTTTTCTAAACATAGGTTCAATACGTTTGGATAGAAATAAGGAGACCTGAAAATAGCGATGAGATCTGGAAATATCTTAATGTACAAATACATATAGGGAAATGGAGTATCATGATAAACGACACTTATCGGAATATCGCCAATTATATATTAGGCAATATAGAAAGAATACAAATGTAAATGCGCGGTGAATATTGCTATTAAATATATCTCACTCAATTGACGTTATACCCTTTCTTTCAGCCTAAAAAGTAATTTCTCCCATAATGTTTCTATTTGCTTATAATTTAGACTTGAACAGTTTCCCTTTGAAAAGCATACAACGATGTTTTATAAAAAAGGGGCCTAAAAAAAGGCTCTATTTGTCTTAATGGAATAGGTATGCATTGATAACTTGGGATAATGAAGTCAAGACATATGTTTCATATATGTTATAAATTAAGTTTTGAGAAAATATGAACAACTATCATAAAAAAATCTTCTACTTCAATTTGATCATAAAGTATTGCCTAGATCTAGTTTTAAAAGGACTTGTACACATCGGTTAGTTTTTATGTTTGCAATTCCCATTATCCTAAATTAAATGTCATTTTGGTTTTGTAAACATTCATTTAAAAAGTAACGTGGATTCCCCTTTAATTCTATACGAAATATAACATTTTCTGATAACAAACAACAAAGTTATAAAAGTTTAATCATAACATGGTATTGAAATACGTAGGAGCAAAATGGTTAGTTCCGTTGTAGAGTGAAAAAACATTACGGAGAGAAAGAAGTAAAGATACATCAATTTATCGATTAAAGTAAAATAGTTATCAGAAATGTAATAACCTCATAACCACATAATATAAAAAGATAAGATATACATGTACATATAAGTCATGCAGAAATAATTTAAAAAGAGAATAGTCATAGTATTCAAACACATCTTGACCTAGAATTAGCTTACAGATTTTATACCCTCCAAAGCTATATAAGTGCGGAAAAGTGTTTCAATATCGCACCATAGTGCATGCAAGAGAAACTCATTCAGTGATTAGAAAAAAAATGTTGATAGATGTTTAAATCGATTAGCTTTGGCCAAACAGATTAGAGAGATAAGCAGAAAGACACCATTATGGACAAAAGAAGACACAAGCTGTTGCGCCAGGCGAGGTAAATCAAAACTGAGGGTCTTATTTAATAGGCAAAATATTCAAGCAATAGGGGGACTCTTCATGTGTTGGGAGAGAAAAAAAAAGATGGGGGAGGGCAAGAGGGACACGTGATCACTCAAAGAGTTTGTCAGATGGGTACATAACTACATGTGAATGTCACCATGGTAAACCACAATCAAGCTTTCTGGTATATTCAAAGTACCTTCGAATAAAGTCCATGATTACGGAGGTATTTATAACAAAGTATTGTAATAAACCATAAGATAATTTGTGTGAAAATTTCAGCTAATATTAGCTAGTTGGCTACAGCTAGTTTTCTATAAGACTCCCTTGTCATTGTAAATTGTAAATTTTTATTTTCAAATCTCTTCCAATTTTCTCCTTTCATTTCTAAAGTTTTTCTGAAGCTTCCCTTATATCGCCACCTCATTGCTTTATATCGTTTTCCTAACTGTATTTTATTGCTTAAAGAAAGTTAAGGGATCTATAAATCTTACAAAATCTTAAAAAAAAAGATTAATGTGTTCAACTCTTAGTGTTATAATCTACCTTAGTTATGTTATGTTTCTTCAAACAGACTTTCTGAGAAGGGATAGTAACCTTGCTACTGAACCAGTTAGCGTCAAACAATATGACTATGTCAAATTATTATGTAAAAAGGACAAACTTGATGTAGTGTCTGAAACTATACACTACAACTGGTATTCTAAAAGTAATGACATGCTTTCATTAGATAATGGTCGACTGTACATTGACCAAAATGGTAAGCGTTTTCTCAATTTTTATATTATGCAATACCTAAGTTTAAAAACCTATAACGTATGACCAGTTTTGTTCAATTAACAAGTTAACTTAATCTTGTTTAGGCCCAATTATTTATGTTATAAGTAACCTTGATAAAAATTATGAAGTTGACAGTCAGTTTGTAATAGAAATTAATTAACAGCTTTCTCTGTGACAACATTTGTGCTAGTACTGATTTCATTGCTAATTATGTAAGTAGTAAAGTATCCCTTTCAGACCTCGCGATATACGGGCTGGCGGTGTAAAGATCATCTGTTTTTATAGCCCAGTTTATCCAGAGCGTCGTGTGATCATAACATCCTTTACTTTACCCAACTAAAGCCTGGAACCTCTAGGAGTAGATTTGATTCAGGAGCGTTCTAAAATCCCAAAATCCAAAACCTAGTCTTCACCGAGATTTGAACCCGAGACGACTAGGTTCAGAATCCAAGCGTTTTGCCACTAATCAATCACGCTCAATAAACTCTTATGGATCCATCATTGACAAGGGGCAGATAATTTGTTGACTGAAATGAAGCTAACAAAATTATTATCCTTTATTTAGGCCACATTTGTTTACAATATAACTCTCTGAGCTATTTAACCAAATGTAACTATAACCCTTACTAATTAAACATAAATTCACTACTCTTTATTTTATTGAATTAATATTAACTGTAGCAACTAAAAAATGCATACACTACTTTTAAATAGAGTTATTCTCTTCAAATATTATAAATCAAAGTCAGAATTATGTATACTGTAGTATTAATTGTTTCATTTCGTAAACTATTTTCTAACCTAGGGGATCTGCACATAAATTATGCTAAGACAACTGATGCTAGTGATCCCTTTGGTATTAAGTGTGGTCTGTCAGGTCGAAGCAGTGCCATAGTTGTTTTCGGGGATGCATACAATCTGTATGTTACACCTGTAACCCAGATTCCAGGTAGGCTTAAAAGCATACGTCTATGATTTGTAAATATAAATAGGGTAGCACAGCTGGTTTACATACTGTTCTGTATCTGAAAAGTAGCTCTCTGCTCCTTTAAAATAGATAAATAAATAATATATACTAACTGGTACCCATCTACGCTATAGTTTAAATTGCTTGGTATATATGTTTATTTTGACAGGATTACTCTTAAACCATTCGATAAAACTTACTGCATTACAACGCTCCCACACCACCTACACAATTTTCTTGCCCTCAAATTCTCGTTCTTTCCTTCTATAAACGACGTCAATTATTTAGTGGTAATTTAATAATATTTTAAACAAGAAAAAGGGAGGTAAACTTAAGAATATTGAAATGTATAGCAGTAATTGTGAAGTTCTTTTCCTTATACAATATATATTGTTTTAAAAAAGTATTTTTTTATATTTTCTTTGCTCTCAATTTTTGTTGAAAAATATACTGCTAATTGGACGCTCTTTTTGTGCTTTGGATTCTTATATAAAAGATTATTTTATTTTGTGTGAAACAATGGTGTTCCTCAATAAAGTTTGTAAGGTCGAATTCGAAGATAAAATATGTAGCATTATGGACAACATACCTGCCATCTTGAAACATAATGCGTAAGACTTCAACTCAATAAAAGTCTAGCACAACTTCGTAGGACAAAATGGTGGTAGGAAGTAATAGAGGTCAAGTATAGAATAGAGAAAGCTAGTTCCTACGAGCTGATTTTATGTCCATGTGTAAAAACGTATAAGAATAAGCATATATATATATATATATATATATATAAATGTCAAGAGTACATCTATGTTTGTTTTACTGAACCTTTGGCTCAATATTACAATAACAGAGTCAAACAGACTAACAGTTTGATCTAGAAAAAAACTGACAAATATAGAGCTGATGGAATAATATGCTTATTGTAATCTCAACCAATAAATTGTTGGACATGTAAAAGGTGTTCAAGCTGACTTTTGGTGCTCACTAAAAACAACCAGAGTCAAATTTCAATAACAAATTCATGGTTTCCTCGGAGTTTAAAATGTAACCCATTAAGTAGACAATTGGATTTACGCACAAAGCAACATACCCAACGCTATTTATTATGTTTGTTCACATGATTTTAAAAATTTTATTCTTATTACTTTAACAACTAGACTGCTTTATACAAATCTTTTTTCTTTAAATATTCACTTCTGTTCCAATTCTGCATCTAGATATATAAAAATAAATAAATTATAGCTTTTATATAGCGCTACTTTCATGCTTATAGCATGCTCAGAGCGCTTTTGGTCCAATCTCATTTGTGGGGTAGGGGGTATCTAGGAGTTAGTTTTCCGTGCTGCCTTTAGGCGCTCAGTAAACACAACTCTGCCCGAGTCGGGTGTTGAACCTCGAGCCCCCCAAGCCAAGTTCAAGCACACTTAGCCTCTCGACCACGCTTCCCACTATATATATATATGCCAATTCTTGTATTTATAATGATGCAAACTCCAATTTGTAAATTTTGTACTTGATATTTAGCTTTTCCTTATTCCTGTTATTGTAACATTTCTGAGAATAGCTGTTTAAATGTTTCAAACAGGTCAAGCTCCTGTACTAAAATGGTTTTCTGCAAATTTAGTGGCAGAGGTGTCTCACTCAGCTAGACTAGAGTGTGTGTTCAGTGGATAGTAAGTAGATTCATGACATTTTGGTTCGATAGTTGTTATTACAATACCTCTATTCAAGTCGTAACTTCGTGGAAACAAAATCCTACTGGTTGGAACCTTCTGGGTGGGTAGGCGTGTATTTCGAAAATGGATCTAACGATTTTCCTAGAAACTTGACAATTCCTGTATACTTTGGGGAAAATAATTACCAGCTCTTTGGCCACACTGAGAAAACTTTAGCGTTATAATTTTTCATAGTGACAAAAGAAATACATTTTAATTTGGCTAGAGAACGAGAGAATATTTATCTTGAACGGATTATATGGCCTACGTCTTCGGGTATTTCGGCATGTAGGAATTATTCACTTAAAAGTTTAATAAATTAATGTTCAGGAACATTTTAAGCAGCATCTTCCATTTGTAGATTTCAATGGCTATCATTAGAATATTATAAAGTCTAGCATGGTGGAGAGGCCAAGTGCGCTTGAGCTTGGCTTGGCTTGGCTACCTAGAAGGAGGCTCGAAGTTCGACACCCGACTCGTGCAGAGTTGTGTTTACTGAGCGCCTAAAGGCAGCATGGAAGACCATCTCCTAGATACCCCCTCCCCCTCACTGGTCCACAAATGAGATTGGACCAAAGCGCTCTGAGCAAACTTAACTTTACAAGCATGAAAGTAGCGCTATATAAAAGCTATAATAATAATACATTTACTTAATAAGGTTGTTTTTTTTTTCTCACGAGTGTGAGGAGAATGATGTTGATGTGTGTTTTAGATAGATTTTACCACTCAGTGTTTGGGAGTAACATCCCTTGTAACTGTTGTTGTCAACCACGATGGCGTAAAATTAAACAGCTGATTTGGTGTCGATAGTTTATACCTAGAGTTTTGTTATTATTCGTTCATGTTAATCAACAAATGAAGTAAAACATTTCTTTTTTTCTTTAAAATCTAACATTCATTCGTTAATAATGAGAAAAATATTGGTTCGATTAATTGTAAATTGTCTTTTTAAAAGGTAGTTTCTGTTTTTTTTTCTTTTCTACTTGGTAAAAAAAAATAAAGTAATTTTTCGTTGTATTTAAAGTAAGACTGACTAAAATCATACCACTAAATCGTACCACTAAACTTTATATTTTATGTTTAATTGTTATAGTAAAAAAAAACAAACTCAAAGAACTAAAAATGTAAATCTGTAAGTAAAATATGATATTTTTTCATCAGTGACCCAATGCAACCATTACCAACCATTACATGGTATTTAGATGATGGGACAGTAATAAGCACTAACCAAAAATACAATGTGTCATCAAATGGAAGATCTCTCATAATCTACAAGTTATTGGAACAAGACGAGAGAAATTATTACTGCAAGGCTAAAAATAACTTTGGAGAAAGTAATCATCATCAAGTTTTTCTTAACGTCACAAGTAAGTTCGTCTTACAGATATTTGTTGAAATTCATATCCCTTATTCCATGTTAATGAGCGCCTAATCGCAGCACGGAAAACCTTCTCCCCAGATACCCACTCCACCCACTGGACCATAGCGCTCTGAGTGTGCTACAAGCATGAAAGTAGCGCTATATAAAAAGCTATAATTTTATTTAATTTTACTAATGAAATATAGTCTTACGTATAGTGGAGTCAGTATCCTCCTCATGGACATTCGTGTCTTCAAATTAGTGTGTATCAAATAGTATCAATGTATTAGTGTGTATCAAATAGTATCAATGTATTAGTGTGTATCAAATAGTATCAATGTATTAGTGTGTATCAATGTATTAGTGTGGATCAATGTATTAGTGTGGATCAATGTATTAGTGTGTATCAAATAGTATCAATGTATTAGTGTGTATCAAATAGTATCAATGTATTAGTGTGTATCAATGTATTAGTGTGGATCAATGTATTAGTGTGGATCAATGTATTAGTGTGTATCAAATAGTATCAATGTATTAGTGTGTATCAAATAGTATCAATGTATTAGTGTGGATCAATGTATTAGTGTGGATCAATGTATTAGTGTGGATCAATGTATTAGTGTGGATCAATGTATTAGTGTGGATCAATGTATTAGTGTGGATCAATGTATTAGTGTGTATCAAATAGTATCAATGTATTAGTGTGGATCAATGTATTAGTGTGGATCAATGTATTAGTGTGGATCAATGTATTAGTGTGGATCAATGTATTAGTGTGGATCAATGTATTAGTGTGGATCAATGTATTAGTGTGTATCAAATAGTATCAATGTATTAGTGTGTATCAAATAGTATCAATGTATTAGTGTGGATCAATGTATTAGTGTGGATCAATGTATTAGTGTGGATCAATGTATTAGTGTGGATCAATGTATTAGTGTGTATCAAATAGTATCAATGTATTAGTGTGTATCAAATAGTATCAATGTATTAGTGTGTATCAAATAGTATCAATGTATTAGTGTGTATCAAATAGTATCAATGTATTAGTGTGTATCAAATAGTATCAATGTATTAGTGTGTATCAAATAGTATCAATGTATTAGTGTGTATCAAATAGTATCAATGTATTAGTGTGTATCAAATAGTATCAATGTATTAGTGTGTATCAAATAGTATCAATGTATTAGTGTGGATCAATGTATTAGTGTGGATCAATGTATTAGTGTGGATCAATGTATTAGTGTGGATCAATGTATTAGTGTGTATCAATGTATTAGTGTGGATCAATGTATTAGTGTGGATCAATGTATTAGTGTGGATCAATGTATTAGTGTGTATCAAATAGTATCAATGTATTAGTGTGTATCAAATAGTATCAATGTATTAGTGTGTATCAAATAGTATTAATGTATTAGTGTGTATCAATGTATTAGTGTGGATCAATGTATTAGTGTGGATCAATGTATTAGTGTGTATCAATGTATTAGTGTGGATCAATGTATTAGTGTGGATCAATGTATTAGTGTGGATCAATGTATTAGTGTGGATCAATGTATTAGTGTGGATCAATGTATTAGTGTGGATCAATGTATTAGTGTGGATCAATGTATTAGTGTGGATCAATGTATTAGTGTGGATCAATGTATTAGTGTGTATCAAATAGTATCAATGTATTAGTGTGTATCAAATAGTATCAATGTATTAGTGTGTATCAAATAGTATCAATGTATTAGTGTGTATCAAATAGTATCAATGTATTAGTGTGTATCAAATAGTATCAATGTATTAGTGTGTATCAAATAGTATCAATGTATTAGTGTGTATCAAATAGTATCAATGTATTAGTGTGTATCAAATAGTATCAATGTATTAGTGTGTATCAAAGAGTATCAATCTATTAATGTGTATCAAATAGTATCAATCTGTTAGTGTGTATCAATGTACTAGTGTGTATCCATGGCTGGTCCTAACAATTGCGGGTCCATATGCGAAATGGATTGCGCGTGGCCCAGTTTGGGTAGGGATAAAGATTATAAGTAAAAATTAAGATTTTATATTAGAAAAAAATTGCATTTGCATTTTATTTTCTTTACCGATTACAAAATTAATATCAAATTTTATTTACGAGCCTTGCAAGTAGCGAATTCATAAGGTATATAATCAGAATTTAGTTTCCTACATGAATCAGGCTCAATAGCAAGAATCGTTCAATCTATCTTTCGTGAATTGTTGAACTCAAGTAATTCTTAATTAGTCGAGGGCGATAAGCATCTTTCACCAGATGACACAGTTACGGGTATTGTTAAAAATATTCTGAGTTGCAACAAAGAAGCATTAGTGGGAAAGATAAGTTAAATTTAAGTTTTGGCAGTATTTGGTAAAATATGCCTTAAAGATGACACATTGACTATTTTTAGGAGATTTTTATGAGTTTTCAGTATATTTTAATAATTCCAGGAGATTTCTTGGTGCTTCTGCAAAATCAGGAAGCTGCGGTAACCCTGTTGTAATTGTTTAATTTAATAATTGACACCTAGAATTAGCACTGGGCCCACTGCAGTCGCATAGGTTGCAGTGATTGTTGTGAACTCCTAGCCTATGACTTTGACATGGATACATTACGTATGCAATACTTTAAGAACACTAGGGATGCATTAGAAATAAGAAATATTTAATAAAGAAATAGGAATAAATTATAACTGTAGATAACGCCAACAAAAGCTGAATTCCTAAATATACATTAACTATCAGAACTGCCTTACAATGGCTCCTACTATGCTATCACAAAACTCCGGTCCCCTGTCAACAATAACAAACTTCAAGCGCTGTCACTCTGTCCCCACCAATGGACCAATGAAAAAATAGTAAAATTAATAAATAAACATAGAATTCTTTCAGTCTTACAACCAAGGTTCTATGACGTACCATTTACAATATTATATACAAAACATAATCACCACACCGGCCCTGTGTGTATCAATGTATTAGTGTATGTCAATGTATTAGTGTGTATCAATGTATCAGTGTGTATCAATGAGTATGCCTGATTCGTAGTACAGACTGATCAGACTTTTTTCTAGCTGGGCGAATCTAACATTTTCTGGTGGAGAGCAGAGCCCATCACTTGTTTATGTTTCTTAAACTCAGACAGCCACAATAGAAACTGAAATTATGACGCAATATTGTGTGCATACCCGATAATGTAACTGGAGCTTTTTTTTTAATGCAAGAGCTGAATAAGGATTGGTAACCGACATGCTTCACCGTACCATATAGTGCTACAAGGCAGTAATTCTTGACAAGCTCGTTTTCATTATGAAATGGATTTCATGTAGGTGTTGATTCCTAGAAGGATCTGAATATCACAAAGAAAGCTATTGTTTATCTTTGGAATTTTGGGATTGCTGATACCAAATTATTGGAGTGAAAGTCTTCTGAGTCTATCAATAGATATTGTAAAGAGAGTCTCCTGGGGCACTGCAGGATTAGCCATCACAGATTAAAGGCAATATTAATTGCATGTTTTTATCAACAGTTTCTGGATTTCTGCATTTTTTTTCAAACATATCTTTTCTAGTTTCTGCTCTAACCCAAAATCCTGGCTTTCACTTTCTTTGAATTTTTTTAAAAATTTGTTATTAAATAATATCTGTGGGCTAAACTTTAACAAATCAGTAATGTATTGTTTCAAACTGTTGATGTATGCTTACAAACTTGTATTCATTAATTTTTCTTGTCTGAAAAAAAAAAAAAATGGTGTTCTATATTTAACACTAAGGGAGCTAATCAACAGGACTTTGTTTCTGAATTTGTTTTTCGTCTTGTTACTAAAATATTAAATTAGGGTTTTAATTTTTTATGTGAAATATATTCCATTAAATAGGTAAACCCATCTTCTATGAAAACAAAGCTCCTAGAGATGTGACAGTTTCCCAAAATAAAGATGTGACAATACCATGTGAAGCTAGGTCAGCTTCTGGGGAGACACCTCCATCTCCTGCACTTTGGTTTGTCAATGGGAGACGAACAGAACAATATACTAGTAAGTCTAAAAGTGACAATTTCTTTCCCTTTAGTTGTTGGTTAAAAGACAACTTTCCTCTTCTTAGCCTTTAATCTCTTTTTTCCACCTTATACAAAAACATGAAATGCCACCTATATAAAATTAGTCCTGAAATACCCCTCAGACTACTCTATAACTGCTTTGTTCTGGATGCAGATCTAAACGCTATATACAATTGTCACTCATACACTCATACGAGCATTTTTCATTGAGATATTTCATTGTTTGTAGCAAATTGTTTGTATACATTTTTAATTATTTTTTTAAAACTTTGCTTAATGCACAATTAAAGAGAGAAATTAACAGTCATTTTTAGCGGCCCCCGTAAGGGGAAAAAGCCTCTATTAGGTTTGTGCAAAATGTCCGTCTGTCCGTCTGTCGGTACCCCGTCAAAATAGCACGAACAAATTAGCGCCGACAAAATAGCGCAGAAAAAAATATATTTTAGTCATTTTGAAAGAAATACTTTAGATATCGTAAAATATTAACAGAGCCAATATTTTTTTTGTTTTAAAGTTATCATAATTTTTCAGTCATTTTGCAGGAAACACTTTAGATACCTTAAAACACAAATAAGCAAAAATCATAATAAGGTACAATGAGTAAGTTCAAAATATAGCATTTATTTACATTATGAAAGTGTACTAAGAAAACACGCAAAGATACTTGTCAAATTTACACACACGCACACACAAACTTTCACAAAGTTAAATTGTAGGAAATGTCACGTCCATCACTGGATTGTTTCCATTCATTGGCAATATAGCTTTAAGTCGTCTGTTTAGTTGAAGGTACTTAGTCTTGCTTGCAGCGATCAATATAATTGTCCTCCCAATGGTAATACAAATTCCTTACGCCCTGTTTTGATCAAAGAAAGATGCTGCAGATTTCTGATTATAGTATAACACACTTTTCTATCCTATTTTGTCGGGTCACCACATTTCAAAATCCTATTTTTAGCAAGTTATACTATTTAATTAAAGATGAAAAAGAGGAATGATATAAAATTTAAAGTACTCTCGTGCTCTGCAAATATGGGATAATTTCAGATCTATTAATATAGAAAAAGATAGGAGACATCAACAAAAATGATGCCCAGGACATTAAATTAATAATCTGGTACTTTTATACACATCATATATAAGTTCGCGCTATTTTGTTTTGCGCTATTCTGTCGGGAAATTTCTCGCTATTTTGTCGGCGCAATTTTGACCGCGCTATTTTGTCTGAGCTATTTTGTCCTCGCAATTTTGACGGGTCACCGTCCGTCTGTCACAGTCAGATCTCAAAAACTAGAAGAGTTATGAAAAGTATTATTTCATCATTAAATGTGGCTTGAAAAGTTAAGGTGCAACGGCTACATTTGGTTTTCTAAAAGCTTAATTTATAAAATTAATGATGCAAACGATTTTTTCATAAAAATACACCAATTCTAAAACAATTACGTAAATGTAAGGGAGGCAATGTTGCAATATGCTAACAAAAATGGATAATTTCTCTGTATTTTCAGAATCACTAAATCAAATATATTTATAAAATGTACAGGAAATATTTACAACAAATATAACTAATAGTTAAAGATGTTTTTTCTGGTCAGCTAGCTGCTAAAATATAAAAAAAAAATCTGTTTGCTTATAAAGGCTAATAAAGCACTTTGTATGTAAATATCACGCACATTTTTTAAAATGGACCTCTTATGCAGCGACTTTCGTGCAGTAGCGTAACGTCGCAACATGCTACGGTGCTAAATCAATTCCTTAAATTTTTTTTAAAAATCAGATTTTATTTATTTTTTGTTTAGTGCCCCCATCCGAATAAACGAATATTATTTTTGTGCGTTTTGTCTGTTGGTCGGTCTGTCCGTCACGATTAGATTAACAAATAACACTAGAGGCTATTGTAAATCTGATTTAACCTTTAATTTTTCATTCAGAAATATTGCAATAGTTTTAAGTATCTATAATATATTGTTCCGGATGTTTTATGAAAAACAAATCAATGCCAATGAATATTTGGTTGCTCTTCGAACGTATGTTAGATTTTATTTCCATGCTTAAACGTTGCAAGAAACACATGATCTTTAATATATTGTTCCGGTTTTTTTAATGTAAATAGCATATAAATGCTAAATAAAAATATCTATACTGATTTATATTTCATTAACTATAAAGTTGTTCCGGATATTGTTTTATAAAAAATAAATTATGTCAAATGGTTGTTTGAAATCGCATAATTGACTAATATTACACTTATATTCTTTGACACTACGTCACTGTGACGAACCGTTTTAGCTCACTCAAGATATCACTCGGGTCTAAGCATTTAATTAGTTATGCACACGCTATTAATCATCATTTTTTAAAATTTAGCCAATCAAGAGCTAAAAACACAGCCACAGCCCCTCCGATCCAACCCCACCCCTTTTGGCATCGAAGTCACATTTTGCTATCCACACCTTAACACGTGCCACACTAGACTCTTGACAAGAGTACACTCCCTCCATCTATCTTGGCAATCATCCGTTGACCCCCCCCCCCCCCTTCCGGGAGCGGCTGGTCACTTTAAAGGGCCTATTCAACTCGACACCTTGGGCGGCGATCCCCCCGATCGTCTAGCGCTAGATAATATCAAGGTATAATCTCCCTGGATCTGGACGAGCTCTGATAATCCCCCCCTTATATCCCTAGGCCACCTGGGCGAATTTCCTGGACTTTCAACTCGCGCCTTCGCGCAATATCTATCTCCCAGAAACTCTCGTCACGGTCAAGCGGGGATTCCTTTGTCAAAAGACGCCAGAGAGTCTAGACCACCTTTGCACTTATCTCGCGCCACTCACCCCCCCCCCCCTCCTCGTTCGATCTCATTCTCGCTGGAGAGCTGACAGGGAACACATATATCTCTTGCTTGAGCTCTGGACTATTTTCACTCCCTTATTTCACTTTGGATTGGTGGTATGTAACTTATTAAAGTGCTTGAGAACCATTTTACTTAGTGGTGTATATATTTGTGCATTTATTTACTACATTATTATTGTGTACTTATTTGTGTATTCCTCATGGATGGTGTAAGTAGATTACTGTATACTTATATTTTATTTCATGACTTTTGTGGCTAAATGATCAAGCCATCTGGACTAGAATTTAGTAACAATTCTTACCAGAAGTATTTAGCTCTTTAACCATTATTATCTTATCACTCAGCAGAAGTCTCAACTATATTGTCATTGATTAATTCCTTGGCAGGGAATTATCAAAACATTTCTGTAAACATGTCTTATTACTCAGTATGTATTTACTTATGCTCTATGTTTACTTATGTGAGAGCATGGGCGAGTATCAGACGTTGATCTCCCCTTCCCCTTTCATCTCATTTATCTAAGCGATGTATGTACTTACTTTCACCGTGACTGGTGAACATCACTTATATTACTTATCATATATCACATATTACTGTTTGTTATTTCCCTTTATGGGAGTCCACATTATTAGTGTTATCTCCCTTAATGGGACACTATATTCATTTTTTAATTCCCATTGATATTTATGAAACTAGCTTATAGTTTCTCTACATCAGTCTTAAGATGACCTTCACGGAAAGACATCTACCTCCCAGTTTTGTCAATATGGCTAAACCGACGTATACATCCTATCGTTGCAGCTTTTATTTATAGGCTACATCCGCCTGAAATCTTTGCAACCTAAAGCTATTACCAGATTTGCTGGCACCAGATCTGCAGACATCAGTCCTACTCATCCTTCAAGAGTCCAAGTAACAACGCTAGCCACAGACTCGTCACTGGCTTGACTGAATGGTAGACGCAGCTTAGCTCTGCAATCATACAACGTTAAACTGCACCCGGAGCCTGGATCCACTACGCCAGCCCACCAGCAGACAGCATCAGTACCAGCCACACCCGTCTCATCAATGCAGCACCGGACCCAAAGCTAAGCAACCAGCCTAATGACACTCAGACCACTTGATTCTCAAATCTAATGATGATAGACCTATACATGTTAATACGCTAGATCCTAGCCTAGCAACTGTACAGCATTTTACCTTTTAATTATCTTATTATGTATAATAAACTGTACATAATTTTACATCATAGTATTTGTTGCCTGCATTATAACGCTGTGCTTGTAGTTTATATGTGCAAGTGTGGGTTCTCAAACTATAAAATCCCCTTGACACCCAAAACGGCCAAATTTCAATCCAACTTGTCAAAGTCACTATAGTTTATTTATCAATATCAATTGTTCCGTATTCTGAATTTAAAACAAATTTATGTCAAATAATTTTAGTATGTTTAAAAATATCGACAATAGGTTATTCAGGATTTTAAAATAAGAAAGTAATTTACTATAAATAATTTTTGAAAATCAATTTTTAGACTTATTTTACAGTTAATTTTTTGCTGAAACATAATAAAAGTTGTTTAATCGGTAAAGAATGTTCCGGATTTAGTTTCGAAAAAGAAAACGACCTACATTACCTTAATTTTCTTACAAATCGTCGCCAAAAATGATCGGAATTTTATATGAAAAATCTAATAACGCTAATAAATGTTTAAAATCCCTCTTCTAATAAATAAAATAATTTTCTCATTTACGAAAATTGGTTGTTCCGGATTTTTTAATGAAAAATAGTTTAACTCTATTGATGTAAAATCGCACTTCTCTCTTACACTACATTTAACTTTCTAACTAAAACGTTAGAAAATCTGATTATCGTTAATATTATGCTCCGATTTTTAAGGCAAACAACTTCCTAACACCAAAGTATGGTTTGAAAAAATCTCCATAAGGCTACGGTACATCTAATTTTCATAATAGACCATCCCAAAAATTTAATTAACGGCATTTGATTAATCTGGAATTCTTATTTTCTCTCACTATAAATATATAAACATCAGGAACAATCTATTATAGAAACTTAAAACTAATGCGATGTTTCGGAAGGGAAATAAAATTTTAATCAGATTTTCAATAGCTTCTAGTGTTTTTTTTTCTGGCTATTAACATAACGGACAGACAGACTGACAGCCAAAACAAAAAAAAGCGTCTTTAATCCTTTTATATATACATTTCAAACCCTGGTCGATGTCATCCTCAGCGAATATGCGGATCCAACAGGAATCCTTCTCCCACGGGGGCCGCCTCTTGTGTGGCAACACAAACTCTCTTTGTAATCTTGTTATAATTTAGTCTGTGCACACTCCTAGATCTACACTGAGGGTCTTCAGTCTATGGCAAAAAAACTATTAATAGAAACATTTGTTAAATATAGACTTTAAAACTTTAAAACTAAAGAAATAACAATTTGAGAATGGTGGTAATTGTGGTCAATTCCAATGTATAATTGATTTGTAGAGAGTTTTATTATTATTGGTTTATGGTAATAAGTAATAGGTAAATAATTTTTAAAGGTGAAATAAAAAGCAACTATTGTATGGTTGAATAATGTTGATATAAAATTATTTTTTTTAAACAATGAAAGCATAATATTAAGACGTTTTTAAGGTTTGTTTTTTTTACAATATAGGATTACATTTTTTTAATCTTAAAAGTCAATGTCAATTTTGTAACATTTAAAACAAATTCCTTACTCTTTATGTAACAAAATATTTGTTTTCAGAAATGTATAATGTTTGATTTTATTTTTCAGACAGGAACAAAATTGATGTCAAGGCTAATTCACTAACAATCAAATCCGTCAAAAAACCAGACGATATTATGTGTGTCATGTGTATAGTTTCTAATTCTGTTGGAGAGACGATGGGTGAAGCTTGTGTCAATGTTATTTGTAAGTAAACAAACTTTAGGCCAGTACATTCTCATATCAAGGATAGTCAAGCCTCACTGCGTTGAACTAACTGATGCTATAAGTTGTAATCGGTGCCAGAACACCCTTTTTATAACAAGATTTGAATCAATTTTAGGCTAAAATTAGAATTACAATTCAACAATGATAGAAGAAATAATTTGTTCTTCCAATGATAAACCTTGGTAAGTTGATACAATTATAAGATAAATCTTAGTAAATTAATTTAAGGTGAATTGAAAATTGAAATATATTTTTTTCACGTAAAATCATCTCTTTCAGTTGTAAAGTAAATTTCATTTAGAGATGCTACGTACCTTAACAAGGAATTACATAGCAACGGTTATTTTAACATGAATTGGTTCTAAATAAACAAACACTTCATGTTGCGAATATGTTTAATAACTTGAAATGAGATAAAGTATGGGTGTAGCCAGGAATATTTTTCGTGGGGGGGAGGGGGGTGGATTGTTTTTCCCTTGCACACACACTGTTTTACACACACACACACATGACTATATAAAGATTCCTTTAATTCAGTTTCAGGATAGGAAGAACTTTCAGTGTTTCGTACGTCTTCTGTACTCTAGTCAAATAAATTGTTTGTTTTTTTAGAACGACACTAGAAACATTTCCCTTGCCAACTAGGGGGACTGGGGGAGTGCTGTCAACTCTTTTAGTTGGTTCCGGAACTGAACCCCAGGCGCCAAGCATTATTTCTTAGGTTGGAAACTAAACATTGCCTATTTGAAGATGTCTACAGTGTAGAATCCTTCTACTCTTTTATTAAAAAATGGTGGATCAAATATTCATTTTTACAGCAATGTAATAACTTTAATTTTTATTTTATTTATTTATAATTTTAATACTGGAGCCACTGACATATAAATACATGCATAAAGTTTCAACTTCATCCGAAAATGGGTAGTGGGAGAAATGATGTCTACGCTATTTGTGTATCAGATTGTAAATGTGTATTTTGAAACATATTCTCCAGTGCCTATTGATTTAACCCAACCAGTCAATGCAAATCAAGAGATAGCTTTAGGAGACTTTATAGAATTAACAGTCCTAGCAAAAACTGATATATCCCAACAACTTAATTACAAGTGAGTTAATTTGTTTTTGTAGTTTTTTTTTATTTGCCTTATAATGGCTAATGGAAAAATAAATCTTTTATGACTAAAGATTCCTATAACGTATTAATACTGACTGTACTAATTATTATTTAATCTATATATATAGACTCGTTTTTTAGCTATCATACAAGCAGCATTGTGCTGTGCCTGCAGGCAAAAGTGTATTTTGTCTCTTGTATTTAAGCTTTTTTTTCATTTTGATAGTTCAGTTATAGTGACATTTCTTTTATAATCAAAGCTGTAAAAAGTATCGTTTAGTTTGTTCTTTAATTTTCTCTACTTCTCTATTTATTTATTTTTTTATTTATTTTTAGAACTTTAAAAAAAAAATGACTGTCACATCATTGTTGAATAGTCTAAGACTAAGACTGCTTTATTGATCCTTACGGAAATGTGTTGTGATTACAAGGAATCTTTTTTTATATAAAGACAACTAACAGAAATATAGACATAAATAGAACAGACACAACAGTGATATGCATTAGTGTGGAGCACGATATACACTTGTTTATGGAGAGTAGGGTGTTGCACGGGGGAATCAAAGGGCCACAATTGCATTGCGGGTAAAAAAATCTCGTTTTGAGAGCTGACCACATGGTCAGAGTAGTAGTCGACGCCAGGATTTGACAGGCAGATAGACGTACCATGTCTGTAGAGTAGATTACCTTACTAGTTGTATATTAATATTTCTCATTGGATAATATGATTTCTGTGAACTAATACTTGTGATTTATTGATGGCTGAAGTTGTCAATATCTTATGGATTGTTATTGATGAGTTATAAAGTATGATGTCTGCTACGATGGAATTATTTATATATATATACGTGTTTGTGGTGAATAGTACTCAATAAACTCAATAAATCTTGTAGACATACGCAACAACAAATGTGGTGTGAAAAAAACTATTTCATCAATACAACAGACATCCTAATGATACCAACTGAGGTATTCCAACACTTCAGGCAAACGTAAACCAACATCAATTAACACTGAGGTATAAGAGCTACCTCGTGGTTACTTTAAATATCTATGGAAGTTCAAACAGTCTTTGAGCTTTCAGAGAAATGTATACTGTAGTCAACTAGGTCTCATTCACAGAATTAACATTTGCGTTTTGTTACTTTATAACTCTCCTCCCGCCACGACGCTGATGATTCGCACCAGCGCACTGTTCAACACGAGGGATAGACGACATGTTGATAATGAGAGATTGAGCTGTCTAGATAATAACCGTCTGTTGTGCTACCAGAGAACTGGATTATGGACCTGGAAGTGTGTCGGTGGTCAGTACTAAGATTTGGATAGTAAAGTACTGTCGGAATTAAAGACCCCATGTCTATGTATTTGCAACTGTTAATAAACATGTCCTCTAGTATTCATTTCATTTCGTTGATGTTTGCCTTACCAATTGGTGTTCCTAATTGGGATTTCGGCATCCCATTAGAAAGAAAAGAATGACAAAGCTAAAGAGACTAGATTAGCTCAGCTATAAATAGTAGAAGGAGGAGCTGCTACCTGTAGAGCTAAAGATCGGATGTGCCGAGGAAAAACGGAGAGCACATCTTCGGGAGACCCTGCTTGATGAAGGAGAGAATCCTAAGACGTACTATCCGCGAACTTCTGAACATACGGCAGGACCTGCTGAGAGAATGAAGAGAACATATAAACACCATGTAGGACTTGAGAGAACAGATGATCACCATGCATGACTTGTGAGAAGAGATGATCACCATGCAGGACTTGTGAGAAGAGATGATCACCATATATACCCGTACCTACGAAGAGACTTCGATACTTGATAACTGCACCTAGACGTTTAACAAGAAATTTACATGCGGCACTTCACGAGGAGACTTCAAATGCCAAGGAACCCACCAACAAGGGCTTCTATACTTCTGTTGTCACCAGACAGACGTTGCTGAGAATGACAATATTTTGAAACCATGAATTCCTGTGGGCCTACAACTATGTCACGGAACGTCCTTTAAGAAGGTCTACTAAAGCGGCGTGCAGGACCAACTGCCCTGATGGCAACTATAGAGATCGTCACTAACTCTTATATATGTCAGGTGGCTGGCATCAGGGACAACGATCACGACATCGTCACATGAAAAGATTGCAAACTGGAGAAAGAGAAAGCAGCACCCGACGAGAACAGAGCAGACGGCTTCACATGCCGTCTTTAGTTCCCACCGACTGACCTCCACCTGCACTGACCAACCTTCACCACTTTGTAGTGTCCTTGTTTCTGTTCGGGACGAACTGAGCTAAGAAGAGGGCAAAGTTATAGTTTTACTTCCGCGACGACGCAAATGGTGCACACCAGCGTAACGTTTAACACGAGGAATTACGAGGGTTATTATTATAATGTTTGAGATCAGATGAACTGCAAAGAAATTTCCAGATTAGGCAGCTCTCCACATAGTTTATCTTCTATAGGAGTGTTCTGGGCCACTGTATTGTTTGTACTCTATAGAGTATGCAGTTTTGAAGAACAAGGTCAGCATTCTATGGTAACACTCCATACTGGACATTGCACTAATCCCAATTTATTATATTCCTTTTCTTTTAATTAGCTTAATATGTAAATTGCAACATTAATTAGTTTTATTTTATTTTAATAACTGTGTCATAAAATATTTTCAGGTGGACACACTTTAGAAACAAAATTGACCTTGTTGGAGAAGAACCTAAGTTTACCTACTATGATCCTATGACAAATATGGCCTATATAAATACATTTGGTATGAGTGAATTCGAATTCGAATCTGTTGGTGGTGAATATGTGGTGAACATCTCTCACCTGTATGATTACAGAATTGAACGTATTCATGTCACACTTCAAGACAAGCCTGCTCCAGACGATATGTCTGGTCAATCAAATTTGGTTCCCAGAATTCTTCTCTACTTTTTGACAAGTCTGACTTGTATTCTTTTCATTGTGAAAGCATAAAACTTCTTTTAACCTGTGAAAAATATACCAAATAAATATAAATCAAAATATATAATCATTATATGGATACAATCATTTTTTTTGCATTTTAACAATTATCACACCTGCTTAGTAGCACTTTGGTAAATAACTGCAGTTACTGTATTAACAATTATATGGAGAAATTCCATACATAATTTTTTTTCTTGTCCAATAAATGTATTCATGTTGTCCCTTTTTGGAAATAAATCAATTTATAAGATATAATATTGTTATAACTCTGCCATGCACACCTCAATCCAGGCTAGTGCAGAAAGAAGGTGCGCACTATTAGTGACAAGACTAAGTCGGATGTTGACATGAGAGAGAACGATTTCCGCCCAAGTGAGAGCTGATGTAAAGATGCTATGCTCAAGACATGTTGTTATACATGTATTTGTGATGTTCTGTAAATAAACATCTAAGTCTCGTTGAGTTTGCCTCCCTTCAGTTATTACAATATATATAAGACATATATATTGGAAGAATTATATTTTTTGATAGAACTAAAATTCTAGATGAGGTAAATCTCTGTTGTGAGTTTCCTTTCTAAAATGTAATTATACATTTCTAAATGTTGCACTGATGTTATCATACATTAATGAAGGCGCAGTGGCTGAGTGGTTTAGCGCTCGGCTTCCGATCCTAGGGTCCTTGGTTCAAATTTTCATGAAGGTTGTGATTTTGAAATTTTGGATTTTTAAGACGCCTATAAATCCACACAACTCTAATCATAATGGGTATCTGACTTAAGATGGGGAAAGTAGAAGTGGTTGGTCATTGTGCTGGCCACATGACACTCTGCTCGTTAACCGTTGGCCTTAACATAAACTGCCCCATAGACCGCAAGTTCAGAAAGGGATTCTTTACTTTTTAGGAGGCATGTTGGCTGAGCAGGGGGTCCCGGGTTTGAATCCTGGTGAAGACTAATTTTTCTTTAATTTCGGGATCTCTGGGTGCCTCTGAGTCCACCCAGCTCTAATGGATACCTTACTTTATCTGGGGAAAAGTAAAGGCCTTGGTCGTTGTGCTGGCCACATGACCCTCTCGTTAACCGTGGGCCACAGAAACAGATGACCTTTACATCATCTTACCCATAGTGGTAAAAAAGGGAAACGTATACATTTCGAGATGTTTAACCGATAATTAGTAATAATGGTGTTTATATGTTTAAAAAAATATGGCCTAGTTGTTATGATTAATCTTAACAGTTTCATGTCCTTGTATAATCCAATAGAATAAAACACAAACAAATCCACTAATAAAATTCAGAACACTTTAATCCAAAAATGTAATAAGAATTTTTTTTCTACAAATCCAAATATTAATAAATAATGTAAATTAATAACGTAAAAAAAAGGACAAAACTGTTCCAGTTTAAAAACGTGATTAGATCGAGTAATTCTGATCATATCGGTCTAGTGATTTGAAGATTAAACGTGTAGATCTAGACTAGAAAAAGTTTGTACACGCTATTTCTCCCAGACCCAATCTCTGATCAAGGTTATGTCGTGCACAATTATTTCTTGTTCCTGACAAAACAAGAATAAAAAACAAGGTTACAAAGAAAGTTTGTGTGGAAACACAAACTACCCCCGAAGTGGTATGCTCAGGCAGATAAAGAGGCAGGCTTTCATATTTTCTGAAAGTGTATCAGAAACAACTACAACCCTATCAACAACTACAACCCTATCAACAACTACAACCCTATCAACAACTACAACCCTATCAACAACTACAACCCTATCAACAACTACAACCCTATCAACAACTACAACCCTATCAACAACTACAACCCTATCAACAACTACAACCCTATCAACAACTACAACCCTATCAACAACTACAACCCTATCAACAACTACAACCCTATCAACAACTACAACCCTATCAACAACTACAACCCTATCAACAACTACAACCCTCCATCGATACACAAAGAAGAGACGTGATGGTGTTGCTGATACTGTTCTATTGTTACTTCGACTAACGACTTGATAACAGAGCATAAGCAGATTTTTTAATGCGACAACTGAGTTTGTAATACTGAATTCCATGTGTATAATATAAAACAGTAATTAATTGTTTTTTGAAATTATATTTCACTTATTTATATACTAAATTTTTTTTTTTCTCTTAAAAATAAGTCAACATTTTTTATAAATATTTTCTTTTGTAGGCCTATATGTAGAAACTGGGAGGCAAGGTGGCTGAGAGGTAAAGCACTTGGATTCTGAACCCGGAGTCCCGGGTTCGAATCCTGGTGATGATTGGGATTCTTAATTTCGGGATGTTTGGGCGCCTTTGTGTCCACCCAGATCTCTAGTGGGTACCTGACTTTAGTTGGGGAAAAGTAAACCCTGCCCTATAGACCACAAGGTCTGATAGGAGAACTTTACTTTACTATACATAGAAACTACTTAGTTTAGTATAAATTTTAAAATCATTTGACATTTGCATAAATAATTTTTAAATTAAAGGATTCACTTTTGGAAAAGATAAAGTCGCCTTTGCATGAGAACTTTGAAAAATCTTGTCGCCGGATTTTCAATATCTTTTCTAGTTTACGAGATGTAAACGGGATGGACAGACAGACAGACCTCACAAAACTAATAGCGGTTATTCCCATATCGGGGGTCACTAAAAGTAAGTTAATTAACTATTAGCAAAAAATTATTTTGTTTGGTATCTCGAACAAAGTAAAGAAACTTGACTGAAGATGTGATAAAAGCTGAATAATTCCCCTTTATAGATCGCCGCTTCAAAGTAAGTTTTGAAAAAAAAAACAAAAAAACTCTACATTCATTTATTTTACATAAGCTTTTCACTAGAAGAGTGGTTAGTGTGTTGACTTGAGGCGTGAGCCATGAGTTTGAATTCAGGTTGTCCCCCCCCCCCTCTCTTTTTATAGTCTAGAGTCTAGATCTATTACAAATTTAATTACGATGACTGATCCCAACTAATTGATAAAATTACACTTTATATAAGTATTGTTTTTTAAAGTATTTTTTGTGTGTTTTTTTTGTTTATATACACGCAAATCTCTTATATAAAGTTTAGATGTGATGTGCTCCCTTGACTGCACAGTTAGCCCTGTAAACTACTAAACAAAGTTGGTCAGAAATACTTTCTAGAAATAGTGCTATACCTCTATGACATAGATATCCAGGAATACTTGAAGTTCAGACCTTAAACAGTTAATTTGTGACACACTGGCAGGTTGGAAAGAATTTGAAACAAAAAAGTGTCAATAATTTTGGTAATTTCCCGATGACTCTTTTTAAAACTAGAAAGAAAGAAATAGGGATTTATTGAACTGTTTATGCTTGTGATTTGGTTTCATCGTTTGGATTTTGTTTCTTTTTTTTCTGATCATTAAGTTTAAAAAAATGTAACGGATGCATGTGTAGTCAGATGTAGTTGAAGTATTTCTAAAGATGGTTATGTAAACTAAGTGCGTGCGTACCTTGTATGATGTATTTTCAATCTGCGAGTCCTCATGCACACCGTTACAAATAGATATATAAGGTACTGAACAGGAACACAGACTCAATGATCAAGTTGACTCAAGGTGAACTTCAAACAAACGTTTATTACAGAATGGGCCACAGTCTTGACTGTCACTATAGAACGATGTTATCCCCTTGAGAATCTAGCGTAACTGATTTCTAAACTTCAATCTTAACCTCTAACCCCAAAGTCTATGTCGTCATTCTAAAATATCCGTTCACTGTCAGTACATTAAAGTGAGTAACCCAACTAACTAAACTAGCTATCTAACAGTTCCTCCCCCCTTTCCTTAAAAAAAAATATAATAATACTTTTTCTAAAAACAGTCAAGTCTTTACAAGGACAATGAGCATCAAATGGGGAAGACAACAAACATAAAATCATTCACTGTCCATAGTTCATCTTGTTGACAAAGTTCATTCCATCTTCCTGGTACACTGTTCACTTTCATGTTCTTGACACAAGGTTCCTTTTATCTTCATACCACAAAGTTCATACTATGACACTATATAGTTCATCACAGTTCATCATGAAGACAAAGTTCAGTACAGGTACTCATGAAAACGGCAAAACATAAAGTTCACTCACATCTCCATCTCCAGGACAAGTGTTGCTGTTGAAATAAACATATCTGCATTATAGTAACTGTCAATACTTCTAATAATATATTCTGTCAGCCCATACACCCTCTAGTTCATTTCTCTTTTTCCTAACTTTGTCAATGATGAATGATGGTATATAACGAACATATATATTCACTTCCAACTGCTTATTCTGTCATTAACATCATACACATAATAATAGTGAAATATTTACATATAAATTACTCATATTTGTGTTATATAAACCAGTTACCATCATAGTTCAATATAATATTGTCAACATAGTAATAAAAAAATTAATACTCTTATAGTATTTTCACACTTTATAGTTTACAATATAATACTATTGTATGGAATTTCACCTCATAGAATATACTCAATGTATATATTGTTACGTATTTCTGAATCTTCTGGCTAAATGTATTAGTAGGCACACAAATAAAAACACTGTAAAGAACTTGACGACTAAACTTTCAGCTTCATATAACTTTATTGACTATTAACTCTAACAATTTGTTACTGTAACATGTAGCGTAGAAGACTGTACAATATCTGTCAGTTTACAGTTAGCTATACTTCGTTGCAATGCATCTCTCCACTTCGTCGCTATTTATCTCTTCTCAACTTGCATCGAGCCGTATTCCACAGAACAGACCAACGACACACTTCCCAGTGTCGCTCCAGGTCTCCCAAAGCTGAACCAAGTCGTACTCTAGTCTACCGAATCAGAGCCGTACACGTCTTATATCGACTGTAACGGCTCAAGTCCACTGTAGTTTGCTGTATAGACTTTAACGACAGTAGTCCACTCCAGTTAACTCTACCCTAGTTAACTTGCATCGAGTCGTACACATCTCTCTTCTACTGTCTCGCACAGTAGACAACAGTACCGACGACTCACTCACGACTGACTTTCACATTAACTCTCTGGCTTATATAGAGTCCCTAATCGCTCCTCCAAAGTTGCACAAACACTGCTAGTATCATCTGGAACAACACGTGAGGAAACGTCACATCCTGTCTTGGTTTTTACATGTAGATTTCAGAGAACACCTGCTGCAGTGTCGTCAAGCCAGGGTCACACGAAGTGACCTCTATCTGTCACTGTTCATTAGTAACTGCCCCCTTCTTAGATCTGTTTGTCCCCTGGAACAACACGTGAGGACACGTCACATCCTGTCTTTGTTTAAACTCGTAGATTCCAGAGAACACTTGCTGCTGTGTCATCTCGCCCGGCTCATACGTTGACCTCTACCCATCACTGTTCATTTGTAACAATATCAATACAGCATTTCACTTATGTTAATGTCATTCTAGACAATAAATCAGCCACAATATTTACGGAGCCACTAATAGCCTTCACTTCAAATGTGTACTCTTGTAATGCTAGAAACCAGCTGTATACACGAATATTCTTAACACTTTTTTGTTGTATGAATAGTATAGGTTTATGGTCTGTCAGCAATATAAATTTTCTTCCAATCAAATAATTTTCTAATTTGGTAACTACCCATATAATTGCTAGGGCTTCTCTCTCTATAACACTATATTTTTTCTCTGCCTGAGATAGTTTCCTACTTACATATAATATTGGATGTAAGTTCTCATAATTTTGCATTAAGCATCCACCAATAGCATTACCAGATGCATCAGTTGTAACATAAAAATTTTTATCCTTATCTGGTAATTTTAGTATTAATCTGTCACTAAAAATGTGTTTAATCCTGTCAATAGCTTGTATGCATTTCTCATTACAAACTACTTTCTGAGGTTTTCCTTTTTAAAGTAACTCATTTAAAGGGTTTACTATTTTTGCTAAATTTTTTATAAATTTTCTATAGTAGTTTACAATTCCTAATATGCTTTTAACTTGTTTCTTTGTTGTAGGTAATTCAATTTCTAGTACTTTCTTTATATTATCTTCAATAGGACTAATCATATTATTACTCACTTCATGTCCCAAAAAAAATATTTCCTCCAATCCTATCTCTACTTTTTCTGCTTGAATTGTAAGTCCACTTTGCTTTATTTTTTTTTTAACACCTCCATTATATCTAACAAATGTTTTCCCCAATTATCACTAAAAATACAAATGTCATCTAAATAACATATTACATTTTGCTTATTTCCCACTATCATATGCATCATTCTGTTAAATGTAGCTGGTGCATTTACCAAACCAAAACTCATATAGTTCCACTGAAAAGTTCCATATGGTGTTACAAATGTGGTATAAGGTTTTGCATTCTCTGTCAATGGTATCTGCCAATATCCTTTAGTTAAGTCTAGTTTAGTAAAACATTTTGCACCATTTAATATATGTAGAATGTCATCAATGTTTGGCATTGGATATGGGTCAAACTCTGTAATATTATTAAGTTTTCTATTATCTATACACAATCGTATATCCCCATTTTTCTTCTTAGCTATTATAATTGATGAAGCATAAGGTGATGATGATGGTTCAATTATACCAGATTCTAATAAATTGTTTATTTCTTTCTTTACTTTGTCTTGTAGATGCAAAGGTATTCTATATGGCTTAAGTTGGATGGGTTTTGAATCTGTTACATTACTGTCATGTTTAATGATATTTGTTTTCCCTGGTACACTAGAAAAAATTTCTTTGTATTCTTGTATTATAATAATAATGTCTTTTTATTTCTCTTTAGTTAAATTGTTGAGATTAATATTTTTCCAAGTTTGATTTTCTGTTGTCTCTATTATAGGTATTTCCCTAATGTCATTTTCCTTTTGGTCTTCATTTGTTATTATCATAAAACATTCTTCTATCTCTGATAACTTATTTCCTCTTTCTTCCTGAATACATTGAATTACATCTTTCTCTCTATCATGATATAGTTTTAAGTTGTTAATATGATATGTTTTAGTTTTTCCATTTATTTCAATTTGATAGTTTACATCACTAATTTGTTTTATCACTTGAAATGGACCTTTCCATTGTTTCCCAATTTCGCTATGTAAGTCATTTATCAATACCAATACATTGTTTCCTATCTCTAATGTTCTTAATTGTCTTTTCTTATTTATATTCTCATGCATATCTATTTTGTAATTCCTATTGTTATTATAGGCCTTGTTCCATATTTCTTTCAATTCTGTTGTTATTACTTCATTGTCACTGTTTAATTCTTTGTCATTGTTTATTAAGCTTTCTTTGAAAACATCTATCTCATCTCTGGTTTTTCTTCCATGTATTATTTCAAAGGGTGAAAATTGTGTTGCTTCATGAATATTGTTTCTGTGTGCAAATAATACATAGTTAATATAATGATCCCATTTATTCTGATTATTTTGGATTATTTTTGTAAATGATCTTTTCAATGAACCACCATAGTGTTCACATAAACCATTGCTCTCTGGATGGTAAACTGAAGAGTTTATGTGTTGTACATTGTACTGTTTAGTCCATTTCTTAAATTGTTCTGACTTAAATTGAGATCCTTGATCACTTAATATAATCTTTGGTATTCCATGTCTTGTGATTACTTTTGAGTAAAAATGTCCTTTCTATAAAATTATGAAAAGAATTTTTAGGAACGTTATTTTCATAGACATAGAAGTGCTAAAATAAATATTTTGCAAATAAGGCTGTAATTTTATTTGTTTTTTCTCTACATAGGAACAAGTAAAATAAGATTTTTAAAAATCCTGTTTTATCTTTTAACAAATATAGTAAACTAAATATTTATTTTTTGTTGTCATTGACAAATAAATGGAAAAAATGTGGGCTTTATGGTAATCGAACTCACGACATTTGCGTTATACGTGCGACTCTCTATCAACTTTACTATTCAGTTATTTTACTATCTAATTTTTTGCTTACTTTAAATATATATTATTTAATAGTTATCTGAGTTATGGACTTGAGACATCCATGTTTTGACCATCATTTGGCTATGAAAAAAAAAAGGGGAATGGTTATTATAGTATGCCCATTTTAACTACATCAAAACGTTAAGAAATAATGTTAATCATAGTAGCTTCCACATATAACTTAAAAACAGTAACATGTACATTTTGGAAAGCCATTTGCTATTCTTAAATCTATAACAAAATTCATCTTTGCTTACAAATGAATATATTAAGTCCAAGCTGCTACTATTCAGCCTTTTTATGACACTATTAAATATCAATGTAATTGTTGTATATTTCAAATTTGTTCAGTCTTGCTTAGCCCTTCAGACATCACCAATTCAATTGAAGCAGTGACTTTGTACAAGGGTGAACTTGACTTTGTTGTCAAATGTGAAGCTACTGGTATACCAAAACCAATGTAAGTAGTCACTTCTTATTGTGCACATTTTCACTTCCTCATCTGTCCATCTGTCTTGTTTTATTTGGTATCAAAACATGTGTCAAATGGTTGGCCATAGTAGGAATTAAATCCGCGCCAAGAAAGAGACTTATGAGTACGGTAAAAAAAAATGACGTTGACAACTAAACGCTTTTATTCCTTTGGACTAGTAGAATACTCGTGAATTGATATGTTCTATAAATCACGAAATTGTGCTTTGAAAGGTTTTCTTTAATATTGGATTTAGCTATATTAAAAAGGAAGAATATATCCATTCATTTCCGAATTTTATAATGTTAAAAATTCAAAAATAAATAAACTCAATACCCTCCTCCGCTGAAAATAATACTAAGAAACTTATGAAATAATAAGACCTCATATTTACTATGAGAGATTGATAATTTTTCAGTTTTAGATCTTGAAAACAATTCGAAATTGATCTATTAGTAATAAAATAATACTAATAATATAAAACCGTGAATTAATGTATCTGTTACTAGCTCTCTTTCTCTTTCCTTCTTTCTCTCTCTCTCTGGAACCCCAATTTTTGCAAAGCTTATATCAACTCTGTCCCTCTGTGTGTCTGTCTGGCCAAAAGTTCGTACACGTTATTTCTTCAAGACAAAATTCTGGATCAAGCTGAACTTGTTCATATATTATTTCTATAACCTGACAACGCAAGAATAAATAACCAAAAATAACCAATTAGTTAATTAGTTGTGTGAAAATACAAACTTTCATTACAACTGTTTTTTTTATTTAGATTTCAGTGGAAAAGGAATAACCAAGATATCCCTCCAGATAGCTACATTACCTATGATGCCAACACTGGTGACTTAACTTTTAAAGGGTTTTCAGAGAGAGAAGAAGGAGAGTACAGATGTTATGCATCAAATGTTTTGGAGCAAACTACAGCTGTCAGTGTCTCTCAACCAGTCACTATTAAAAAATGTGAGTCAATCGTTTAGTCAAAGTTGAACTATAACAAGAAATAGTCTGCTTTACTTCTTCTAACAGTCAATTAGTTGGTTATTCTTAAGAGTTACTTTAAGAACGTCTGTCCGGGTCAGGTCTCGAGACACATGTGGCTCTTAGACTCCATGGTTACGGCTCTTTCGTGAAATGTTTGATGCAGTCAAGGAATATTATTTGTTCAATTGTTTTGAAGGAGAAGAGTCATTTAAAACAACAACAACACTAGCCAACAGAAATGAGACAGATTTGTTCAGAAACCAGAATGACAAGGAAAGTTGGTCACGAACTTGTGTAGGGAGCGTTGTCACGGTTGTTATGTTACCGTTATGAGCACCAAAACAATTCCTCAAAGTAGCATAGTTATATACACTGGCGGATCTAGGGGGGCTAGGCCGACCCCCCCCCCCCCCCTGAATGGGGAAGGACGAATTTTTGCAGTGAAATCACACATTTTGTATACAAATTCCTTGTTAATTATATACAATAATTATTTATATTTTAACCAATTTTTTATTATGTCGTCCCCCACCATCTAATATGTTGGCCGATTTGATGGGGTTGGGGTGGGGTGATTGCTTCAATCCCGCCCCACCCCCACGCCTAAACTTTCCAGTGGGGGGGCGTTTTATTTTTGTGTGTGTAGAAATCACAGTTTGTTAAAAGCCTAAATAATATATATACACTTCGAGTCGCCCCCAACCACTATTATTTAATTTTAATGGAAATAGGATTATTACATGATTAATTGTTTTCACTCTACCGCCCTCTCCCCTTTTCCGACGAAAACATGACATTTTAAAACAGAATATTGCGACAGTGTCTATGTAATTTCGCATTATCAGAATTATTAAAGAAAGACTTTGTTTTGGAAAATTTAGAATTTACGAAAAGGTTTTAAGTATAAGAGACAAGCTCTAAACCCAAATATTTTTTTTCCTAGTCGCCTTATCACAACCTTTAGTCAATCAGATTTATCTATTGTATAAATAAATTTGGGACTATAACTCATTGAGAGAGGTTCTAAACAAGGCAAAAAAAGGGAGGAATGGAGAAAGACGGTCGACAAGTGTTGCCTGGTGCCCCAACGGTCCAACAGACTAAAGGAAAGGTAACTCACAATTTAAATGTGAGCAGGTCAGGAGGCGCGAGAGAGGACCTTTTCTCTGCTCTACATTAAATTTTATAACAGTAGGCAGATGTTAGCGCTACTGGGTGGGCTCAATCTGTGACACCTCAGTCTACGACCAAGGGGCTAGAGTCACCTAAGTAACCAGACATACTAACCTAAACTAAATGAAAACAAGAAACAAACTTTAGTTTAGGATAAATAAACAAAACGAAACTTTATTGACATAAAAATAAATCAATAATAAAATATAATATATACACTAACCACTACAACTAATACTAAACCCCCTGCTACTAAAGCTACACTATACAAACACCAACAAACTAACCAAACCAACTATCTAACACAAACTGATCAAACCAATTATCTAACTAAATCACTACAACTACTACACTAGACCTAGATCTACACAAACACACCAGGATGGCTGCCTGGTCGTGCGGTTTGCGCGCTGGACTGGCGTTCGGATTTATCGACGGTCGAGGGTTCAAACCCTACCCGCTCCCATCCCCCGTCGTCCTGCGGGAGGTTTGGATTAGGACGTAAACTATCTTCAACTCTGAAGGAACATCCGAAACATGTAAAACATTTTACAACACAAAACACTACAATAAACTAGTGTAGATCTACAATATTCTACTACTACAACCAACCCATAACTAAAACTAAAACAAGAACACCTTACTCTTAGTACCTTACTCTTAGTATTCACTATGAACAGAAACAGACTATAACTAAGCCACTAAGGCAATACTACACTACAGAAACAAAATAAATCTACAGCAGCAGCTTGAAGCAGCAATATTAGATACAGCAACAATAACACAGGAGCATCTATTTCAGCAGTTATATTCAGCAGCTATATTCACCAGCGTGTATTTTAGAAGTAACAATAGCTTGCAATACATAAATGCAAAACTATAAATACAAAATCATATATTCTACTAGATCTAGAGCATGAACAACATATTTATATCAGGCTAAACTGGGCACCGCCATTTTCAATACACCATGTTGGGGGGAACTGTCAAAACAACTGTCAACTCTTTTAAAAAATATTCAAAAAAACTAAATTAAAAATCTAGCATATTTACACACAGTGTGACATAGATCTAGTAAAAGAAAATATAAAATATTTCTACACTTACAGGCCGTCCCAGGTACAGGCTGGCTGCCTGGTCGTGCGGTTTGCACGCTGGACTATCGCTCGGATTTATCGATGGTCCCGGGTTCAAACCCTGCCCGCACACATCCCCCGTCGTCCTGCGGGAGGTTTGGACTAGGAAGTAAACTATCTTCAACTCTGAAGGAACATTCGAAACATGTAAAACATTTTAAACAAACAACAAACAGAAATAAAAATATTGAAATGATTAAATAAGTATACGCCAGATCACTAAGATCATCAATTGTCACACAGACAGTGATATACTTTACTGACCGCTGGTCAACTGTCCAGGATGTAACATGGATTTAACTATTTATACTACCCGCCCTAACCCATAAAACAAAAAGCGGAAGTACAAATATAAAATCTGACACTCGCCTATAAAAAATAGAATACATAAAAATAGCTCTAACCTATACAAGTAGAAAAATAAAATTACATATACAAATAGCTCTGGGAGCGCAAGCTCACATAAAATTGAATCTTAAGAATTAAAAATAATTGGGAAGAATCTAATTGGTCTACTTAATTTATATTTCCTCTTCCGACTTTTTTTGTTCAGAGCTTTGAATTATAGTTCTGTAACAAAACAAAGTTAGAAACAGGTGAAAAGAACAAAATTTATGTCTGTAAAAAATTACATTTAAAAATAATAATTCATATCTAAGAATTTTTTTTTTTTGGCTCGACCCTCAAAGCCTTATTCTAAATCCTTGGAGTATCTTTTCTATTCAAGGAACAAATCTGTTGTAGTTCAATATTATTAGTGCCTATAAGTTTACAATATAATTTTTAAAAGTAAAAACGTTAAATCAAAAAGTTTACAAAAGCTAATATATTTTGCGCTGTTCACAACGATTAAATATCCAAATTGCGTTAAACCACCATTCTAGTGGCTTCTTATTGAACAACACTACTACACCAATAATAAATCTGTGCGATTAAGAATATTTTTACCATTTGATTTTGTTTCGCGCAATTTCATACTTGTAGCCTTGTAGCTTTCTCAATACGCCATGATACTATCACTTATTTAAATCAGTTGGACAAGGTGATGATCGAATTTTAAAGACATTATAAAAAAAGTAAACGATATGGAATCGAACTCGTTGGCTAAAGCCTCTGCAGCCCATATCAACTTATACCACCTTATCAGTCAGTACAATTTATTTCTCTTGTTCGAGATACCAAACAAAAGAATTAATTACCAATACTTAATTAACTGGTTGTATTTTTTGCGACACCTGAAAGGGGAAAAGACGCTATTAGTTTTGTGTGGAATGTCTGTCCATCCGTCCGTCCCGCTTAGATCTCGTAAACTAGAAAAATAGTGAATATTTTAGACCATTCAAAGTTCTGATGCAACGGCTACTTTTTTTTTCTGAAAGCGAAAAATCTAATTTTTTAAATCACTTATACAAGCAGTTTTTTCACAAAATACATCCACTTGTACAACTATTCACTATTTATAATAACAAACACGGGAGGCTCTTTAGTAAGGGAGATTACCATTTACAATAATTTTGAACACATTTATGCTAACGGTTGGAACTTTTTTGTCAAAATTTTTCTTTTTTTACATTTGTATTGTTAGGTTCTTTAAGTTCTGTTATACTAAGTACTATGTTTACTATTTTTTTTTTTTAGAATTTAAAGAGAAAAAATCTATTTAGTAATCATATAAGTTGGACATAATTTAAAACAACAATCAATATGTAATTTTTCATATTCATCGCGTGAAATGCAACACACTACACTCAATAGTACGTCTCACTCAAAGGAATTTTTTTTTTACGAAAATGTTTTTTCTTGAGGAATAAGAGATTGAACTTTTACAAAACATTCATTATAAGACATCAGTTAGGCCAGGTTCACATCTCTTTCATCCATCCTTTGGTCTGCTGACCGCTGGGGCACCACACGAGATCTGTTAACCTTATTTCTTCATTCTTCTCTGTCATTTATCTTGGATAGAATTTCATTCTGATAATATTGAAACCTGCCTTTTTACCAGCCTGGGTGGACCACTTCGGTGGGCCTATTTTCAGTCTGTGTTATTTTCAAACTGTCTTTGTAACCTTGTTTTTTTTTTCTTGTTGTTTTGTAAGGTAAATGTAATTGTGTCAAGTTTAAATTGATTTAAGACTGGGTACGGCAAAAATAGCGTGCACAAACTTTTTACAAGACAGACAGTTATAAGTTTTTTAATGTCTATAAATATGGAAGTATTGATATCGAGTTGCTTTCAATGACCCTTAGACAATTATTGTGAAATATTCAGCACTCTAGCTCTTATGTAATATTAGCTTTTCGGCATCAGAAAGTTTTCATTAATACGTCATTAACATAGTTTATTTTGTTTATTTATTTCCTATTCTCTCTATAGTTCCATGTTTCAATTATCTTACATTTTCTTTTAAAATTATCAATTATATCTCTATTCCCTCTTAGTTGGTAACTTTTTCATGTACTTTTCTCTTTAAATTTTAATGTATTAAAGATGTAAACGGTTTATTAAAAACATAAACTGTAAAAGCAGAAAAACAACAACTATGTTTTACATTTCCTGTGTACCATCTCCAATAGATATAAAAATACGAAAATATTATTTTTTTCTTCTAACAGGTTTTCTACGACAGATAGTACACTTAATACTGAACCAATTAGCATCAACTAATATAACTATGTCAAATTAATTTGTAAAAAGGAAAAACTAGAAGTTGTAGCTGAAAGTATGAACTACAACTGGTTTTCTAAAAGTAATGACCAGCTTCATTTAGACAATTGTCGACTGTACGTTGACGTAAATGGTGAATACTTTTTTGCACAGTCCACGGCATAACTTGTCTCATAATGACATATATGTATACATGTAATTAAGCACAAAACTGTGCACAATGGGACACAATAGAGAAACATGTACTTGATATGACTGACAAAGCAAGAAAACTTTTTGTCTGCTTCCAAAACTTCTATATACCAGTACTTACGGGGGAAACTTTGAGCCTGATAACTGCAGACAGAAATTTAGTAACAACTGTCCGGGCGGTACCTTAAATGGACAATGCAACTACCAAGAAAACCATCAACAGGTCTGGAGATGACAAACGTGTTTACGTCTGCCTTTACCAAGCAGAGTAAAAAAAAAGAACTATGGTGAATCAATTTCAGCGGAACCTGGACACTGATAATGTGGTTAATGAACATGTGTAGAGGGGCATACTTTCTTGAGATGGTTGAAATTGACAGTGTGTTTTACGGCTTGGCCTCCAGTGGGACTATAACTTTCTTTCCAGAACGTCGTCTACACTGCACTGACGGATCCAGTGGGGGGGGGGGGGGGCAGTAGGGACGATCGCTCCCCCCCCCACTCGGCCGACGCCCCCTCCCCCGAAGGGAGGGGCGGACGAATTTTAGTATAGAATTATACACAATTTGTATACGAATTTATTACTTATGTTAATAATATATACTAATTATTTATATTTCAACTTTTTTTAGATTATTTCGCCCCCCCCTAGTATGTTGGCAAACTTAATGGGGTCGAGAGGGGGGGAATGGCATCAATTCCGCCCCCCTTCCATAAATTTTCGAGTGGGGGTGGGCGGTCCAAATTATTTGTAGAAATCAAAGCTTGCTAACAATATCAATTAAATATCTATATGATTAAAACTTGTTATTAGTGTTTTAACCAATCTTTATATTATGTCGTTCCCCTGTTGGCCGATTTGGGGGGGGGGGGCGAATACTTCTACTGCCCTTCCCACCTAAACCCTTTGAGTGGGGGGGGGCGGTCCTACTTTAATGGGGAAATCATAGTTCGTGAGCAAAATTAGTTGAATTAAAATATAATTTTATAAGATGTCGCTCCCTTTAGGTATCTTGGCCGATTCGGTGGGGTAAAGGGGAGGGGGGGATGGATTGTATTGTTCTCCCCACTCTAGCCCTCTGAGTGGGGGGAGGCGGTCCTATTTTAATGGAGAAATCATAGTTTGTGAACAAAATAAGTTGAATATCTATATAATATAAGCTACATATTGATATTTGAACCCATTTTATATTATGTCGCACCACACTCTAATATCAAATTTTATCATTAGTAAATATAAAATGAAAAAGGGTTGTACCAGGTGGGAGGGGCGATTCATGCAATCGCCTTCCGCCCATCGGACAAAACAATACTTTTTCTTTTTTTGTTTTATAATTAAGATATTACAATTTTTTTTTTAATCTGTCACTAATATTATTTATATATGCTATACATTAAATTCTTATATCGAGTCGCCCCACCCCTATTCTTTAATGCCAAATGCAATCATTAGCAAATATTATAAAAAGGAGCGAGGATTAATCGTTTTCACTCTACCGCCCCTCTTTTTCTAGACGAAAACGCGATGTTTTAAAACAGAAAAGTCAAATAGGGCGACAGAGTTTATGTAATTTCATCATTTTTTATCATAATTTTTTAACGAAAGACTTTGCTTTGGAAAATTTGGAATTCATACCAAATTTCTCAGTAGAAGAATAACGATTGAGATGAGTTCTCAACACAAATATTCTTTTCCAATCTGCTTTTTTTCAATCTTTACTCAATCTGCAATTTTTCTAGTTAAATTTGGGACTATAGCTCACAATTTGTGCTTGAATCCTAAAATTGCAAAAAAATTTAGAGTAGAATCTAATTGGCCCACTTCATTTCTCCTTCCACTTCAGAAATTTATTTTAGAGCTTTAGATTATAGCTCTGTAAAAAAAAAACAAAGTTACAAACATGCCTATTGAAATAAATGTATAACTTACGAATGAGCTTTTTTTAATATAAATATTATTTTTCGAACTTTTGTTTTCGGCGGCGATCCTCAAAGCCTTAATCTAAATATTTGGGGTATCTTCTAATAGTTTTATTTGCAATGTAGTATAGGCCTATAAATTCATATTAGAATATTTTTCAAGTAAAACATTTTTCAAAAGTTCCTTTTTTAATAGGATGAATAATGAGCTGTAGATGTCAGGAGTATGCGTTTCTGAAGTGAAAAATACAAGAAAACGTTTTTGGCGTCTGGGCTTTGCCCCGAACCCCAATGAGGAGGCTTACAGTGCTCCCCCAGAACCCCAAGCTATCAAGAGAAAGGCCTCAACATGACTTTTTTTTTTTTTTAAACACTGCTTTTTCTTTTTTTTTTTAATTTTCATATATATATTATATATATGCTGTACGCACGTTTATGTATAGGGTTAGGGTTTACTGGGTATTAGGGTTAGGGTTTGGAAAAAAATCGCCCCCCCCCCCCACTCCGAAGTTCTGGATTCGCTAGTGCTACACTGACAGCCATGTCGCAGTTATCTATGTAACTGTATAGTAGAATTATTTCTATAATTGATAGTGCGGCGTTGATCACTATATTGATGACGTCATTACACTATTAATATTTTACTTTGTAGACTAGGGGACTGAGCTTTTGTTGCTTGTCACAACTTCCTGTGACGTAAAGTTAGTGTGTGTGTGTGGTTTGCGTCATTTACCGTCTAGTACAGTCTCTCCATTGTTTTGTACGATGGTACAGATAGACGTGTCTTGAGAGCTCTTGAATTTCTCCTTGGTTATTGTTACTGGATAGCCTTAACATTTGCCTTGGACATTTTCTTGTTGGATTATCTTGACCCCTGTTTAGGGTGAGTTTTATTTTTCATTGTATAGTTTTTCTATTTGAATTCGTTCGTATTTGTAAGTCTATAATTAGACTAGATCTAGATGATTAGAAGAATCATTTCTTTTATCTTCTATAGGGTTTTAACGACAAGTCTAAGCTTTGGTCGTAGTCTCAGTTCAAGACTCTATTGCAAGTTTTAGCGTCAAGTCTAAGTAGTGATCTTAGTTTGGTGTCAACTCTATGTGTTAGACTCAGTGTAAAGTCTTGGTGTCAAGACTTGTTTATCCAGTCTCAATTTTCTATATTGAGAGTACAACTTTAGGTCTACAGTCTACAGGACTGAGGTCTTCATCTCACTAATCTCAGTTGATCGTTTGGTGTTCAAGTTGGTTTTTCATGAGTCTGAGGTTCAAGATTCCAGACTGAGGGTTGCCTTGTTCAGACCTGATGTTATAGTATGAACTATAAACTTTTAGAATTGTCGTCAGTGAACAGTATCGGATCTAGAGGCTAGAGGTAATGATATTGTTTAAATAATGATCATTTATATGTCGCAAAGAGAATAACTGGATCATGTTAGTTTACATATTACACATATATCTATTGATATTGATACTACTATTATCATTCATCATACATCAGTTCATTTGTAAATATATCACTGGAATAAATTTTTATTGTTATTTAACATCATACACTTAGTTTATTAATTTAATATACAACTGTATGTGTATGGTGTGCTTGTCAGGCTGAACTTGGGTCAATATATTATAAGTTTAGAAAAAAATAACAATAAGACACATTGAAATAATATTAATTTTAAATAAATATTCACATTTGAAATATCTAATTATAATTTGATAAGTACAAGAAAACAAGAACCTGACAAGCCCACACTGCCCAGTTGTAAATCTGGTTTTGTTCGGGCGCATCACAAGGTTCCTAGGGCTCACACAGACCTGCCCTTGGGGAACAGTACCAGGAAAAGAAGAAGAGGCACACAGGGAAACTTGTTTGAAATGAAAGTGAACTGATTGTTATTTTGTATCTAGTCTGAATGTGTTTTGTAGAGAATTGTCTAAACCTTTTAACCAGTAAAACCTGTTTCAAGAAATTAAACGATCTACTTTATAATAAAAATTTGCTATATCTGTTTGTTTTTTGGAATTAAATTATACTATAACACCAAAAAATGGCCTATATTCCTTCCTTACAGAATCCCCATCCTCTAATATTAAAATTTTAAGTTAGAATTAAAAACGTATCTTGCTTTTTATTCTATTATGTAACCTAGGGGACCTGCACCTAAATTATGCCAAGACAAATGATTCCAGTGATCCCTTTGGTATTAAGTGTGGTCTGTCAGGTCGCAGCAGTGCCAATATTGTTTACGGGGAGGCATACAATCTTTTTGTTATACCAGTAGCCACACTTCCAGGTAGGCTTAAAAGTAGAAATGTATAATTTGTTAAGATATATATGGCAGCACAGATTGTTTAACTTAATGTTCTACATCTGAAAACCAGGGCTATTAAATGTATGTCATTACGCACACCAAGAGTTGCGATAACACGGAAGCCAAAACGAGGAAAGGGCAAACAGGGACGTCCTCGTATTACTTGGCGACACACCTTCATGGAGAACCTCAGAACAGTGGACATCAGGTGGGAGGAGGCTTCAGACATTGCCAGTGACAGATTGTCAAGACTCATTTTCTCTCTAATATACGTATGTGTAATACTAAATGTACCCAAGTCCTGGGCAATACCATAACGACACATACAACGAAAAAATAAGATTCAGAATGCCAATTCACCGACATATAACATGTTTATTACATTATCCGCACTATAATACAGAATCAATTCAGACATTTTAATATTCCATAGACTGAATAGTGACAACACAGAAAAATAATTAGAGTCTACACTTCGACTATATCTATATCCAAAAGTCCAACTGTCCTGGACTAGGAACAAAACCACACAGCCTTATTATGATTTACATTATATTCAACAAAAACATCTCACCAAGTAAAAACAACCCAAAACAATAACAGTTTTGAAGTCAACAACCTGAATTGCCCCCCTTCTCCTCTACTGTAAACAGGAGACCCAGGCTGACCAGAACTCAGTCCTGACACAGATCTTTATGGAGACAGCTTGCCGCCCAATGCGCCGAAGGGCGCGGGAGGACCTAAGTCTAAGTAAAGTAAATGTATGTCAAACATATTTGCTGAGTATCTAATAAAAACCGTTTAATATTTCCAATAAAAATTTGCATGAATATTTTTCATTAGATAAGGCAGATGTATTAAAATATATCAACACTTGTATATTGCTATAAACCCTGCATTGCACACTGCCCCATGAGACACGAGAGACTTGTTAAGATAAAAGGAAGTGAGAAACATTGGATCTTGAGGATATAAGCAATGAAGTTTTGGCTGTTAATAGTTTCACTCTAGTGTTTTTATTTATTTATTAATAAACTAGTGTTGCTATACACTCCAGTCGTTGAGGTTCTTTGGGTTCACTGTTAAAGCAAAAATAAATAAATAATTATTACCAGCAAAGGGCGAAACCCCGCATTCTATAGAATATCTAGTATTCTATAGAATGCCAAAAAATACTCCAGGCAAAGTGAGAAAGGATTTCTCCAATTCCTAATTTACCTAGCTATTTTATAGAATAACTAGAACTGTTTCGGGCAATGTTGATTTAAATAATTTGTTTAATAGTACAAATGTAGTTTGCTAGTATTTCTTTAATTCATGTAATCTAAATAATGTAAGCTTGTTCTTTAAGGTGTGGGGTTTGTTTATTTACGAGTGTACATACTTTGTAGAGCTACATTTTATTATGTAAAAAAATTGATACACATGATGTTTCATATTTTGTTTTATGAAACATGAAAAAAAAAACAAGGTCCAATTCTCACTATGAAGTTGAACTAATTGACTTCAAGTCCCGTCCAGATCAAAATAAAAAGATGACTCAAACGAAAACCTTTTTGTTAAACAGTTCTAATATGTCACTTCGTCTGAGATACATGATAAACACAATAACTAGTTTTACAGCCTATGATTGGCTAACATTTTTCATCAAAAATTTTGTAACTCAAGTTTTTAACGTTCACTTGTCTTGTTTTTATTTTCTGTTCTACTTAGTAAGGCTTTGTCTCTTTTATTGTCCATCTATGGGTTTGAAAGTTTCGATTTCTAGTATGCCTTAGTGATGTCACATCGTTGTTTTTTTCTCAGCATAAGATATTTTATAAGAAAAAATAATACCAAGGAAAAGTTGGAAAATAAAAATAAAAAATAAAATATGTGGTAGACAAGACTTTCTTTGGATTTATCGGCAGATTTTTATAAACCTTTCATTTTATAAGTTAAGATATTTAATTGGAACTTCATTATATTGATTTTATATTTGTTTTTCAGAAGAAACTAATAAAATTATTTTTAAAAAGCAGCTTTTAAAAGTATTATGAATTACTTTGATCATATTTAGCGGTTGCATATAGACAGTTTAAACTTCCCATTTTAGTCTAGTTAGAAAAAACTAAGCAGTTTTATATTTACTAATGTGTATGATTATTTTTAAATACTGTTATAACCCTGACATGTACACCGCCATCCAAGCTTATGCGCACTGTTTGAGACCAGGATGTTTACATTAGAAAGAATACAACAAAGTTCCACGCAAGTCTAGATCTAGAACGTATGAAGAGGCTACGTTCAAGGAAAACATTGATATTATGTGATGTCTCGTGAATAAACATCTGTCCCTTATAAATTTTTACATTGGTGTCAAAAGTGGGGTTATAGGCGACTCAATGCGAAGAGGTAGGGATTTGAATGGAAGTGACAAGTTTGAAACTGTTTCAAATGTTGTATTGAAGGCGTGACTTGAAATGCTTTGAGAGTAAAGTTTTGATGGCAAGCGCTCGTTGAAGAAGCCAATGATAACAAAAAAAACTCAAGTCGAAATTGAAGTCCTTGGCAGTTTAGACTGCATCCAAGAAGAAATACAGGAACAAATGTGCACAGTTAGAAGTGAGATACTGCAAGACATAGATACATTTTGATCGCAAGTGAGTACACTGCTAGGACAAATAGATTCGTTGTTGAAGGAGAAGTTGCATGGTCAGGACTAATGATGCACAGTGGTGACGAAGGCACTGTAATTGTGTTGCTTGCTAGTCTTGTGTGTGTGAATTTCAATGATGGCTGTGACAATCTCAGCGGGATGTACTGAATCGAAAGGAAAGAGACTAATGAAGAAACTAGAAAATTCTGTTATGTGCCTGAGGCTTTTATTCCTGATGTACTTGCCACGAATACCTCATCGAGTACCTCAATGAGCAGGACAAATCAAGACAAAGCTGGGTCTGTGTCTAAGCCTGTTGCCATGGTCATTAAAGACCTCTGTCTATCTACCAATACCTACGAGGGAAACTCGAATTCTGATAACTAAACACTGGTGTTTAACAAAAACTGTATGCGCGGAGCTTCTAATGGAGATACCTACAAATGTGTGGCAAAGAAAATACCAGCAAGTGTGGCAGAGGAGATACCTGCAAATACGTGGAGGAGGAGATACCTGCTTATGCGTGTCAGATAAGATACCTGCCAGCAGAGTGGCAGATAAGATACCAGCAAAAAGCATGGCAGAGGAGATAGATACAATCAAACTGCATGTTTGGCTTCTTGTGGGCCTACAAATCATTCACAAGACGTCCATGGAAAAGGCAAAATGACTGGGAACTAGAAGAGGGCCCGCCATAATCTCTATGTGATAGGTTGTCTAGCGTCAACGACAACGTTGTCAAAGGAGTCGAAGCAACGATCACGACATTTTCTCAATATCAGACTCTGGTCAACTAGAGAAAGAAAAGAGGTAGCTGGAGAGAACGGTAAAGATAGCTTCGTAGGGAACACGCTCCCTGTCGTCTGTGGCTCCCACTGATCGACCTCCACATGAACGTCAAACCTCCATTGCACTGTTATGAACCTTTTTCTTTTCATACGACAAGCGTTAAGAAGGGGCAATGCTATAACCCTGCCATGCACACCGCCATTCAAGCCAGTGCAGAAGGTGAGCACCCTAGAGACTAGACCAGACTGAGAAAGATGCTTATGTTGGGAAGAAGAGAACAAAGTTCCGCCCTAGTCTAGGACTTAAGAAGAAGCTGATTTCAAGGCATACATTGTTACTATGAGCTTGTGATATATACATCAGTCCCGTTGAGTTGGACTTTGCTTAAGTTATTATAATGCAAATATATAAGTAAAAGAAAATACGTAATTAATTAAAACTTGAAATCACACCCTAGCATAAGGTAAACAAGACATAGGTCTACAAAGTTATTTTTTAGTCTTCAATCCTGTTAATTTGTTTTATTTATTTTTATTTAATTTGTATTTATAGATATAGTTCAAATTAATAGTTTTCGTACTTTTCCTGACGCAAGACTAGTCAATCTATAGAATGACTAGGCAAAGTAGGAGGGTAGAGTATCAAACTTTAGATCCGAATGTCAAAGAATGCCTGAATCCTTAATCATGCGAACTGTTTGAAATATTTTAAAATATATATTTTTTTTATAAATAACGTTTTTCTCATTATTTAATTTGAATAATTTGATCTACATTAAATTTGGAAAGGGATTTATAGCCTCATATAGCCTAATATGGTTTTTAACACTCGATTAAAATATTGTTGGTGTTTGAAAGCATCAAAGAGCCTTTCAAATATTTTGATAAAAGCTAAAAAATATAGTTCAACAGACCTGAAATGTGTTTTGGGGCGATGGCCAAAACGGGGGGTTGAAATGCAGGCACTTTTATTTAAAGTGCAAAAGAATAATGCGGAGGGTAAGACCAAAAGAATTATGTGAATCGTTGATAATTGTAGAAAGAAAAAAATACCCAGGCCAAAATATAAATAGATATATATAAATACATTTTTCGAATAAAAACTGAAAAGCAGAAGCACTGTCATATATTGTAATTCAAATAGTCCCTATTTGTTACGAGGAGAGTTGGGGGGGGGGGGGGGAGGAGAGAAGTGATATTAGGAATTTACGTTTAGTTTCTTTCAACGTAATAAATACTTAATACTTAAATTAGCTGTCTAAAGGAATGTATGGAAAAGGGGGAGGTAAGTTTAAAATGTAATATTGTTATAAGTAACAGAAAGGGACATGATTCATTTTTTAAAAGTTTAGAAATAAATGGATTGTCTCCATGACAAAATAAAAATGGATGCTCTTTGTTTGATTTGGAATCAAATATTAGCGAGGATTTCCCACTACGTAGAAGCATGTTTGTTCACTAGAGTATACAGGGAGCAGTTTGAAGATAGAACAACCCTATAACGTTATGGTCACATACCAGCCATCTTGTAAGACTTCATGTCAACAAAACTATCACAAATATGTAGCATAAAAATGGAGGTATTGAGGAAATTGTGCTAGGTATAGAATAAGAGAATCAGAGTTTTTTTTTCCTCCCATCATAAGAGGTCATTTAAGGTCCATACATATAAGAAGAGTTTGCATTCTGCAGTCCTATTGCAGGAATGCTTCTTGTGATGCTTCATTTAAAATGTAGTGTAATATTGCAATACCTATCTGATTCCACTAATTTTTTGTGCTAGAAGATATCACCTTTTTAGAGATGATACAGCAATATGTATTTGCTTAATGCGATAATATCTATCTCCGTGGTAGGGGTATGGAGATTGATGTATACTAGAGAAGGGTTCAATGACGATTTGTTAGCTCTGCAAAAACTTAGTTTGACTGCTGAAGTCAAATTTTTACTTCATATTCATGATTTCCTCGGAGTTTAAAGCAAAGCCTTCTTGTTAGGTAGCCAAGCAGGTCATTGCTACCAAGCCATATAACTGTCAGAGTTCAATTTATATGCGTGTTTTGTCTTAGCTCCTTAGGGGTTTACTTGATTACTTGCAATTAATTATTATTAACAAACTTCAACTCCATGAATAACATAATACTTTCCATGAAATAACAATGATACTTTAATAATATCCAATAGAGCACAAACAATGAATCAACTTTCAATAAATATTAATATATAAATACATATATACCTGTCCAGAAAGCAACCATCCAACCTTCCTGGACCGGGAGCAAGACCTTACTAACTAACACACTCTCTCGCACATTCAAAGAAGACTAAATCACTCAGTTCACAACATGTGTAATACTATTCACATTCACAACAAGGGGATATAACAATCATACCAAAATATCAAAGAAACATTCATTCTTGGTGTACCTCCCCCTGACAATAACAACTGAACTAATAGTAACAAATCTTTTCTTTTTTAAAAACAAAATTAACACTTCGATCGGAATTCTGGATCCACAGATATATGGCTTTTCTTGTATTTTAATGTTAAGCAATCTCCAAGTTGTATATTTTGTATACTATTGTGGCTTCCGTTCATTCTTAAAACGGAAATCTCTGAATATTTATAATGTATCTATCAGGTCAAGCTCCTGTACTAAGATGGTTTTCTGCAAATGTAGTGGCAGAGGTGTCTCACTCAGCTAGACTAGAGTGTGTGTTCAGTGGATAGTAAGTAGATTAATGACATGTTTGTTCAAAGGTACACTAATTTATTTGTTGTATTTAAAGTAAGAATAGCAATAAACTCCCCTTGAAACTAATTAATTGCACTGAATGTTATATGTTTATCATGCCCACTGTGAAATATTCCTTAAGGAGATTAATTTTTAGACTGAAACTTTCCGAACTGACTTAGGGATAAATCTACTTACCTCTTTCAAAAGGTCCATTAGTGAATTGGAGGGCCATCCTGTATCCCCATTCTCCCAACAGAGAAGTGGGTTCAACAAAGGCAGCAATCACTAATTCGATACATATATCGCAGGTGGCCAGTTCTGGACAAACCGCATTTCTACGTAGAATTTTTTCATATTTCTATTCTATAATCTTTTTCGGATGGCGGCCCATTTATGGAAGGGCGTGACAGAACCTTTGGAATGGGTCATCTCCACCTAAACTTCACCGAGGCAAACTTAATGGATCTGGTTCTCTACCCTTTGTTTGGCTACATTCTAACAGGAATAGGCTCCGTTGTCATCAAAATTTTGCGCCGGCCGTTGTAGATTTGCGTGAACAAAAATGATGCGTTGACTTTTCTGGATAAAGAATTTACTCTAAATGAGTTTGGGTTCTGGGTTATGTTACATATCTAGGCATTGTTACCTAGATACTATTTTTTTTTTCTTGACCTGTAGGTTGTCTGTCCCTTGTGTAATAAGTTTTTTTTTTAATTTTATTTTTCGCGGTGAGTCAAGCCACACAGACAGTGACCGGTCCTTGACCTATGTGTGTACCTCTGGTTGAAAGGAGGGTGTTTTTTTTTTCTCTTCTGTCTCTTTGAAGAGCGTTCTAGATCTGGGTGTTGATGACTTATTCTGTTCTAGAAATTACTAGATTTGTCTTGATATCGACGCGCGGTATATTATATAAAGACCGCCCGTGTAACGTTGACGGACAGACATACGGAGACAGCCGTGAGACAGAATAGCGGAGACATTGCGTGACCCGTGCGTGGTATACCAATTGATCGTGTAAGTTAAGATTTTTTCTTTTTCAAGGCCTTGCTTGTATTTGTAATTATATTTTCAAACTCTTGTATTGTAATATTTTTACATGCCATTTTTGTAAAAGGGTTTTGGTCAACCCTCCCATTTTGTATTGAGTAAATGTTGTTTTTTTTTTCTTGCTTTATGTGATTCAGTTAAAAGTACTATTCGAGTTATATTTTATTAAACATTAAGTTGATATTTTACCTTCCGATTTCTTGTGTTATTTTTAAATTCAGACTTAAGATAAGTGACACAACTACCTTTTTCTCTTGTCACGTTCCCCTAGGCAAGCCATTTAAAAGTAGAATTCAATTCGTAATACGTGACAAAAGAAGTTTGAGGGCTTTCGTCCCGGATATTTTTCTGAACCTATTTTCGTCTTACTTGAGTAATTTTGTAAAGGCGAAGTTGACTTTAACAAAAATTTTTTTGTGTCAAAGAGTCGGAAGTAAAGTATCAATAGTATTGACCAAACTCTCTTAAGGTTTTTTTTGTTGTACTGATTTCGTACTGTATATTTACATTGTATACATTTATTTTTTTTTTTGCTTGTAATAGTTGTTAGTTAGCCATGGATATTCAGGTTTTTCTTGCTAATCCCTCTGTGGAAGAGCTTGATGCTTTTACTAGGAAGGAACTGGTCCTTATTTCTAAACATTTAGGGTTGAAAATAAAATCAAATGCCCTTAAACAAGAAATCAGAGATAACATTGTAATCCATTATGTAGACGAGGAAGTGTTTTCTGAGGACCTTTTAGAAACCCTTAGACCCGATGAGGGTAAATCAGATTTAGAACTTCAGATAAAATTAAAACAAATGGAAATAGAAGCCCAGTTAGCTTTAAAAGAGAAGGAAATTAAACAACAGGCCGCACAAAAAGAATTAGAGCTTGCAGCGGCTAGAGAGCAGAAAGAAATAGAAATGAAATTACAAATAGAGTTAAAAAAATTAGAGTTAGCTGCTAATGTAAGACCAGATTCTTCCCCTGCCAGTCATACTGCTGAAGCAACAGAATTTTTGAAAATAATTCCACGCTTTAATGAAGCCACAATTGACAATTATTTTCCACAATTTGAACTTGCTGTGAAAAATTTTAATGTACCTGAAATTTTGTGGCCCACTTTGCTGCAAACAGTTTTGACTGGTAGAGCTGCAGAGGTATTTTGTTCTTTGACCATTGAACAACAAAAAGATTATAATGTTGTTAAGGCCTTAATTCTTAAGGCATATGAACTTGTTCCGGAAGCTTACCGAAAGCAGTTCAGGGATTGTCGCAAATCGGATGGCCAAACCCATGTAGAATTCCTGCGGGAAAAGGAGCGACGCTTTGAGAAATGGCTCACTTCCAGGGAAATCGGCACCGACTTTGCAAAATTCAAGAACCTAATGCTGATGGAAGAGTTCAAGAGTTGTGTGCGGCTGGACGTCCGTACGCATATAGCTGATCGTGGCGAGGAAGATGTGCACAAGGCTGCAGTGTTGGCAGACGATTATATAATATCACATCAATTTGCCAAGTATACGACGGATGTCAAGCCAAAACAAGTCAAACAGCCTGAGTCCACTGCTAGCAACTCCATCAAGAACAGCAGTACAAATGACAGAAAACCTACTACAAGTAAAGCTACTTGTTCCTACTGCAAACGAGAAGGCCATAAAATTGACGATTGCTGGAAATTGAGGAAGAGAAACGAAAAAGCTCCTTCAAAAGTCAGCGCTTGCACAGTACAGTGGTCGGCGAGGTTTACTCCCTCATCATCAAGTCATATAAAGAATACCTCGACACCACCTGTTTCAAATGTATTGACTGTACAAGACTCTCCGAAAATGTCTCCACGATGTTCCAATGACTCAAACAAGAGTTTTTCAAATACATCAAGCCGATGTTCCAATGACTCAAACAAGAGTTCCCATAATACATCACCCCGATGTTCCAATGACTCTATCCAGAGTTCCCATAATACATCATCCCGATGTTCCCATGACTCTATCCAGAGTTCCCATAAGACATCACCCCGATGTTCCAATGACTCCATCAAGAGTTCTCCAAATACATCCAAAAGATGTTCTACTGACTCAAGAAAGAGTTTCTCCACTGCGTCTCCTAGAGATGTCAATGACTCCAGCGAGAGTTCGACCCAAGTCCAGTTTGCATCAACCAAAATTGATGTTTTATTAGAGGATTTTAAGCCTTTCATTTCGGAAGGATTCGTATCACTACCCGGTGATTCTACAAGTCTACGACCTATCACCATTTTGAGAGACACAGGTGCCTCACAATCGATACTTTTAGAGGGTATCTTGCCCTTGTCAAAATCATCATCGACTGGGAAGAGCATCCTGTTACGAGGCGTAGAGCTTGGATGTATAGATGTGCCTCTACATCTAATCGACATAAAGTCAAATCTCATTACTGGACCGGTTGTTGTAGGTGTCCGACCAACATTACCATTGGAAGGCATCTCGTTGCTGTTAGGCAATGACTCAGCAGGTGGAAAGGTGATAGCCGAACCCATCGTCACTCAAACACCCGACTTATCTGCCACACCCGAGGAAGACCTAGAGTTATATCCAGCGTGTGCAGTAACAAGGGCAATGAGGTTGAAAGCATCTCAAGAAGAGAACGTCATCAAGGCCAACAGTAACCACGATGATGTGGACTTGAGCACCACATTCTTTGCTTCTCTTGAAGAAGAACCAACGCCAAATTCTGAAAAGCCGGCATCAACTCGAAAACAGTTGATTGAGGACCAAAAGAAGGATCCAGAGCTCGCCAAACTCCGAGAAACCGCAATGACATCACAAGAGGCAGAGATAGCATCAACGTGCTACTACATCCAAGATGATATGCTCTTCAGGAAATGGAAACCTCCAGACGCATCCAACGAAGAAGAATGGAGAATATGCCATCAAATCGTGTTACCAGAAAGATACCGAGCGTACATCATGAATCTGGCTCACGACACACCGATGTCAGGTCATCTCGGCATCCACAAGACATACCACAAGATTATGTCACACTTCTTCTGGCCACGTTTGAAGAAAGATGTCATCCAGTACTGCCGATCCTGTCATGCCTGTCAGATGGTTGGCAAGCCAAATCAAAAGATCCCTGTTGCTCCTCTGAAGCCGATTCCAGCCTTTGAAGAACCTTTCAGCAGAGTACTTATTGACTGTGTTGGTCCTCTCCCAAGGACAAAAGCTGGCAACCAATACCTGTTGACCATTATGTGTGCTTCAACTCGTTTTCCTGAGGCTATTCCTCTAAGGAACATAAAAGCATCAAACATTGTAAAGGCCTTAATCAAGTTCTTTACTCTATTTGGTCTACCAAAGTCCATCCAATCGGACCAAGGAACGAATTTCACGGCCAATCTTTTCAAGCAAGTCATGACTCAGTTGGGCATCAAACACTGCATGTCGAGTGCGTATCATGCCGAGTCGCAAGGCGCTCTTGAGCGATTCCATCAGACTCTCAAGAACATGATCCGAACCTATTGCTTTGAGCACGAAAAAGACTGGGACGAAGGAATCCACATGCTGCTGTTTGCAACCCGTGAATCCGTCCAGGAATCGTTGGGATTCAGCCCTTTTGACTTAGTCTTTGGCCATTCGGTGCGCGGTCCCTTGAAATGTATAAAAGAGACTTTGTTGTCACCAACAGCCACTGGAGGACTTTTAGACTATGTAAGTAAGTTTAAAACTAGACTTTATGATGCTTGTGTTTTGGCCAAAAATAACTTACAAAACACCCAATCCAGCATGAAACGCTGGTATGATAGAAAGGCCCGTGTTAGAGAATTTTCTCCCGGGGATAAGGTGCTTGTATTTTTGCCCATACCAGGTCAACCCTTGCAAGCCAGATATTTTGGTCCCTATGAAATTGAGACCAAAATTAGTGACCTCAATTATACAATCAAAACTCCTGACCGTAGGAAAAAGACTCAGCTATGTCATATAAACATGCTGAAGCCTTATGTATCTCGGCCAGATCACTCAGAGAAGAGTAATTGTGTTTTAAATACAGTCAAAAGTTGTTCAAATAGCCATGTTTCTCCTATTGATGATGATATTGTAAAGGAGAAATTTGGACAATACAAAATACCTAATTCTTTTGTATTACAGAATTTGGATGTAAAACTGTCTCATCTGTCTTCGACAGAAAGGCCAGTTATCATGAAACTCATTAATGAATTTAATGACATTTTTTCTGATGTACCAAAACAGACTAATGTTATAATGCATGATGTAGATGTTGGCGAGGCTACTCCAGTCAAGCAGCATCCTTACAGGGTCAACCCTGAAAAACTTGCCATACTTAGGTCAGAAATCAAGTATATGCTTGAAAATGACCTCATTGAACCAAGTTCCAGTAGCTGGAGCTCCCCATGTGTCTTGATACCTAAACAGGACAAGACTTATCGTTTTTGTACAGACTACCGTAAGGTAAATGCTGTAACAAAGACCGATTCGTTTCCTATCCCTAGGATAGACGATCTCATAGATCGTATTGGTGACGCTAAGTACATCACCAAAATAGACCTACTTTCAGGTTATTGGCAGGTTCCCCTGACTGATAGGGCAAAGGAAATCTCCGCCTTTGTCACCCCTGATGGTCTGTACCAATACAAAGTGATGCCATTTGGCATGAAGAATGCTCCTGCCACTTTCCAGAGAATGATAAATGCCCTGCTTGCTGACATGGAGAATTGTCACGCATACATAGACGATGTAGTAATTTTTAGCCAAGATTTTTCTAGCCATTGTAAACAACTGCATTGTCTTTTTACTAAACTTTTACATGCAAAAATTACTGTAAACCTGAGTAAGAGTGATTTTTGCCAGGCTTCCATCCAATACTTAGGCCATATTGTAGGACAAGGCCAGGTGAAACCTGTAATGGCCAAAGTAGAAGCTATCCAAGCTTTCCCTATTCCTGCTGATCGGAAACAACTCCGAAGATTTTTGGGAATGTCTGGATATTATAGAAAGTTTTGCGAAAATTTTTCTGTCATTGCCAGTCCTTTAACAAACCTCCTGAGAAAGAACGTCCGATTTACTTGGACGGATGAATGTCAGAAAGCCTTTAACCAAAGTAAGCAGATATTATCTAGCTCCCCCATTTTGATGGCTCCTGACTTCGGAAAACCTTTTAGGTTAGCTATTGACGCCAGTGACACAGGTGTTGGGTCAGTCCTTTACCAAGAAGATAATTTCCAAGTAGAGCACCCTATTTGTTTCTTTTCCAAGAAATTTAATAGACATCAAAGAAATTATTCTACTGTGGAAAAAGAATGTCTTGGGTTGATTCTTTCTATACAACACTTTGATTTTTATATCAGTGGGTCCAGATGGCCACTGGTTGTATTTACTGACCACAATCCCCTTACATTTATCCACAAAATGTCTGGCAAGAATCAACGACTTCTCAGGTGGAGTTTATTTTTACAAGAGTACAACCTAGGTCCTACACACATAAAAGGCAGCGAAAATGTTATCGCCGATGCCTTATCTAGATTGTAAAAAGTATTTTGATGTATATTTTTTTTTTATATATATCATGATAAATACATTCTGTAATGTAAATATCATTTTTGTAATTATTCTAAAAAGATTTCCATTTCGTGGAAATGTAAACTTTTTATTTTTAGGAGGGAGGTGTTACATATCTAGGCATTGTTACCTAGATACTTTTTTTTTTTTTTTCTTGACCTGTAGGTTGTCTGCCCCTTGTGTAATAAGTTTTTTTTTTATTTTATTTTTCGCGGTGAGTCAAGCCACACAGACAGTGACCGGTCCTTGACCTATGTGTGTACCTCTGGTTGAAAGGAGGGTGTTTTTTTTTTCTCTTCTGTCTCTTTGAAGAGCGTTCTAGATCTGGGTGTTGATGACTTATTCTGTTCTAGAAATTACTAGATTTGTCTTGATATCGACGCGCGGTATATTATATAAAGACCGCCCGTGTAACGTTGACGGACAGACATACGGAGACAGCCGTGAGACAGAATAGCGGAGACATTGCGTGACCCGTGCGTGGTATACCAATTGATCGTGTAAGTTAAGATTTTTTCTTTTTCAAGGCCTTGCTTGTATTTGTAATTATATTTTCAAACTCTTGTATTGTAATATTTTTACATGCCATTTTTGTAAAAGGGTTTTGGTCAACCCTCCCATTTTGTATTGAGTAAATGTTGTTTTTTTTTTCTTGCTTTATGTGATTCAGTTAAAAGTACTATTCGAGTTATATTTTATTAAACATTAAGTTGATATTTTACCTACCGATTTCTTGTGTCATTTTTAAATTCAGACTTAAGATAAGTGACACAACTACCTTTTTCTCTTGTCACGTTCCCCTAGGCAAGCCATTTAAAAGTAGAATTCAATTCGTAATACGTGACAGTTAGGATTAGATAAGTTGTCTTTTAATCATTAGTCACAGATAGCGGTGAACTAAACTATGCCTGGTTATACAATAATTTTATCTTTAAAAAAAATAATTGCTACAATTATTTTCGGTCAAATAAAGTCCAATGAAATGTTCATGGAAATATGTAATATGTAAATATGCTATGTTCTGCACCAGTGACCCATTACAGCCATTACCAATAATTACATGGAGCTTAGATGATGGCACAGTAATAAGCACTAACCAAAAGTACGATGTGTCATCAATCTCTCATAATCTACAAGTTATCAGAACAAGACGAAAGAACTTATAGCTGCCAGGCTAAAAATACCATAGGAGACAGTGAGACACATCCAGTTTTTCTTAACGCACAAGTAAGTGAATCTTACAGAATTTTTCTTTTAATATCCATGTGTGTTGTAGTATAGTGAATTTCTTGTTATACGAGGTCATTGTGTATATTGGAATCAGAATCATCGTCATGGAGATTCGTGTCTTTTCCTTAGTGTGTATCGATTAGCTTGTCCAATTCCTGTATCACCTATCCTTTTTGAGGATCGGTACTATAATTGCACACTTTCATGCCCGTTGTTGACATGATTCTACCCTTAGTTTTATTGATCAACTCCATGAATTTCTCATTGCTTTACACCCAAGATTTGTTTTCATCTCTGAGGCTACGTAGTTAGGTTGTAGTCTACTGGTTTTACACATAGCCATCGCTTTTCTGATATATATTACATCATTGTCACGGACGCTAATTGTGTATGTGTCTGTTTTAATGTGTATCATTCTGGAGCGTTTCTAAAGCAAAGGATTGTCAACCGACACATTTAACGCTTTAGCGAGTTAGAATTCAGGTCACTCATTTTTTTTTAAAAGTCAATTTTAAATGCGATCACACAGATACCCCCCTTGTTTTTCCCAAGACCCCTTTCCAACTAGTGTAGACAAGTGATAATATCATAGCGTATTGAGAAAGATTAAAGCATGGAATTGCGCTAAATAAAACAATTGGTTAAATATTTCTAATCATAATTAATGTTTGTCTAGAGCTCTTACAAATTTAATTACATAACTGGTCCAAACTAATTGATACAACTAAACTTAATAAAAGCTTTGTTTAAAAGTATTTGTCTGAATTTAGCTACTTTTTAAGCCTGCCTTTGTTGAGTAAACTGCTATAACTCAAAATCCTGGCTTTCAGGTTTTTTTTTTGTGTTTTTTTTAAATATTTGGCTTCAATTATTCTCTGAGTCAAAAGCCAAATTTGTATAATATAATCCGTCTGTATAGCAAACTAATTATGTCTGTTTACGAACATCAGACACTACCTTCGTTATGTCTGTAAATGCTGTTCTATACTTAGCATAATGTAGCCAATCAACAGACTAATGTTTTAAAAAATGGTTCTTTTAAATTTGTTTTCCATTTTATAACTAAATTATTAAACCATGATCCTCATTTTTATGAGACTTGTTTTGCCTTCAAAAAGGTAAACCCATCTTCTATGCAAACAAAGCACCAAGGGATGTAACAGTTTCCCAAAATAAAGATGTGACAATTCCATGTGAAGCTAGATCAGTTTCTGGGGAGACACCTCCATCTCCTGCACTTTGGTATGTTAATGCGAGACAGATTGCATATAATGCATTACCTTTCTGTTGTAGCTCATAAAATAAAGAAAATGGAATGTCCATCTCTTAGCTTCCAATCCTCTATTTCACGCAGTACAAAATTATAAATTCCCACCTATACTAACAATTAGTAATAACGAAAAACCCCTCTTTTGTTTGTTTGCTTTGGAGCAGGATCTAAAAGTAGACCTATGCCTATCTAATTTAATATTAACCCTTTAATAAACGAGAGTACTCACACACTCATACGTGCATTTTACATTTAGCTATACCATATATGGTAGAGTACTAATTTTTAAAATAAATTTTGTTTTTATTAATACAAGATTACTCAAAAATTAAAAAAAGAGAAATTTACATCATTTTCATAATTATAAGTCTTATATTTACTAAATTTGTCTGTCTGTCTGGTAAAAAGTGTGTACACGATATTTCTCCTGCACACATTCTCAGATCAAGTTGAAATTTTGCACAATTATTCATTGAATATTCATAAACATGAATAAAAAACTATCCATTTAGTCTCGGTTACTGGTAATGAATTATTTTGGTTGATACCAACAAGGAAATTAATCTTTCAATATTCACAGATTTGGTTAGATTTGTAGGATTAAGTCCCCTTAAGAAATGTTTTCTCCAATCAAGTTGATAATTTAAACTAGTATTCAATTGCATGTAACAAAATATGAATCAATAAAGAGAAAATTAATCAATTATTCAATAATTGGCTATTAATCATTTTGTTTGATATTGATTAAGGGAAATATCTTCTACATAATTAATAGATATTGTTGTAAGGGCAGAGCTCTTCACTTAGAGAAGTTTTGTTATATATGTTGCTTACTTTGTCTATGTGGACACATAGATCTACACTAGGATACTTAAGTGTATATGACTAAAGTGCTATTCTTTAATTCTTTAGGAGATGAAAACATAATAAATATTACTTTTTTTTTTAAATTAGCCTAAAAACAAAAAAACTTGAAACATAAAAAATAATCCTTAAACTTTCTCCCTTCTCCCGCCCACCCCCCTCCCCCCAAAAAAAACAATTAGAGAAAGCTAATCTTTGTGGTAATAATTAGTGCATAATGGAATGTGAAAAGTGTTTTAATATTCCAATCACATAGGTAATACATATAAATTAATAAAGAATTTTTTAAAGTTGAAATCAGAAGCTAATACTTCAAGGTTAGGTATATAGATATGAAATTGAGTAATATTTTGTTAATAATTGAACTATAATTCTTCAACATTCTAAGACAGATATTTTTGAAGCTTTCTTTGGTTAAATATAGAAACACACCTGTTATTGTTTGTTTTTTTTATTTGGGAAAATTAACGAATATTTTTCAACATGAAACAAAATATTTTTTGTCTAAAATGTAGTTTTGTTTTATTTTCGGACAGGAACAAAATTATTGTCTGAGTTAGTTTTCTAACAATCAAATCAGTCCGAATACCAGATGATATTATATGTGTGATGTGTATAGTTTCTAATTCTGTTGGAGAGATAATGGGTGAAACGTGTGTCATTGTTATTTGTAAGTTAATAAACTTTAGGCCAGTACATTCTAGCATCAATGATCATCAAAAAAACTATTTTACGTTTGTACGCGTCAAAGTCTCAAGAGAAGTGTAAACAAAAAGCTTATTAATAAATTTAAAAAAAAAAAAAAAAAAATTTCAAACAGAACAGCAAACATGTAAAGGGCGTTAATAAAAACAAAATTTAGCTACGAAAGCTTTATAACCTATATAAGGTTAAGAAGAGCTTGTTTCAGGGCCTACAACTTAGTTTATTCAGTGCATAAGTTTAAAGCTCAATATTCAGTGTACTTTTGAGAATTATTTAATTTGAATCATAAGTCCTTTAGTGTTTTGTTAAGAGAGTGTGCTTAATATTTTATTTAGCTCCTCTTAAGGAATAAAACTGTTTTATCTTTTGAAAGAGGGAGTCTGTTATATCTTCAACTAAAAGAATATCGCCTAGCGTACTTCAGGATTTGGCTCATTGGAGTTAACTTCTTATATAGTAAATATGTATATATCACCCAGTGCTTTTTGGTTAGAACTATGTTGCCAACATAACAGTTCTCCCTCTCCGCGCAGCTGATGTATATAAAGAACCTATAAATAGCCGATACAGTTTGTGGTCATCAGCGTTGCATGTTATCCCAGGATGTAACGCTGTGTACAGTTGAATGCTAAACGATCACGGGGTCCTGTTTTTTTTTCCCTCAGTGTTGACTCCTTTCCCATGTTTGTGTACATTCGCAAGGAGACATACGTTTATAGAGTTTCCTTATATAAAGTAGGGGGCCAGCCAAGGGTAATGAGCCCCCCCCCCCCTTTCCTAAGCTTATTAATTTAGGCGATAACTCTTCGTCTTTTGTCTCGCCAGCTCCACCTGAATCAATATCTGAGATTGACAGATCTTATTTCATGATTCAAAGTGTAATTACCATAGATATTGCATAGATGTAAAAACCTGTAGCTTATTGAAGTGGTGGGTTAATGACAACATTTACGTATTTTTCTTTATTTGTACATGTGTATTTAAAAACAATTTTTCCAGTGCCTATTTATTGAGCAAAGCCAATCAATGCAAATCAATATATAGCTTACGGAAACTCTATAGACTTGACAGTACTAGCAAAATCTGACATATCCCAACAGCTCAATTACAAGTAAGTTATTTTGTTTCTCTTTTTTAAATTTGGCTCATATAGGCTACAAGATCTATAAAATACTAGCATTACATACCGGTTACGCCTGTTGATTAGTTTCCAGGCTTTATATCTTTTCTATTTTCGGATCATCTCTTTTTTTTTTTTTTGTTATAGCTTTCAATATGCCTGACACATTTTAACGATTCCTAACACACTTTTTAGGAGGTGAATTATTGTATCGGCCCGTTCTCTCTCTCTCTCTCTCTCTCTCTCTCTCTCTCTGAAGACACCTTTTACTTTTTTTTAACACACACATGTTCTCAGCCATAGACTTTTGGCTTAATTTGGATCGACCCGCTTTACACCCCCCCTCGCATACACGCAGATATTCTTTTGGTCTGTTAAATTTAGTATCCCCCGTTTTAGCAAGCGCTTAAGTGGTAAGGTCAATCAGTTAGTCATTGAGTGCAGTTTTGAAAATGTAAAATAGATCATTACTAACTGGATTAATTATTAGTTAGATTTTAATGAGATATGGACTGGCTTATTAGCATGCCATACAAGTAATCATTGTGTTGTTCCTGCAGCAGAAGTCTATTTTGTCTCTTTTTTCTGAGCATTTGGCCATTCTAGTGACCTTTAATACCACTGACTGACTGATTCATGTACGTATAAAGAAATCTCATCATTTGCCATACAGATTCGAATGAAATTTTGTACACAGGTTATTTTTACCTTCTGTGTGCTTGATAAGACATGGTTTTGAATGATTCGTAACCTGCACACCGCAATTCACAAAAAAAACAAAAAAAAACACAAGCTTTCTATAATGCTTATGTATTTTATTTTCGTTGTTTTCCAAAAAGGAGCCTTCTATGTATAAAGTATAAATAGTAGGAGCACAAAACCCTGTATTTTAAAAGAAGTTAAATTGATTTGTCCTTCTCATTGCTACCTCTTTATAAACGCGCTCTAAAAAAAAAAACTAATCCTAATAGCATCAAAGAAAGATAGTTCGAGAGTATATTTTTCTTATTTTTTTATTTTCGAGAGAAAAAAAAAGAGAGAGAGCAAAAAAATGATACCCTTGTTGCACTCTCATTTCTCTACATTCAAAATGGATCAAAAAATCAATTACAATTAGTAAAACCAAATTTACCTTATTTATATTTAGAGGACCAAAACCAAAATAAATGTAATGTAGGCGACGGGAATGGAGCCTTTAATTGGGGCTTTCGGGAAAATGTATTTTTTCTAGGGATACACCGAATAGTATCTCTGGCTCCGGCCCGAATATTTGGCCATTTTCTATATCCGGCTATATCCGATCCCGGCCGAATATCACTGCAGAATAGTTGCCTGAATAGTAAAAAGTACACCTTATATATATTATAAAGTTGACCTAGTTTTTTTAATTAGCTTAATACGTTTATTAAACATTAATTAGTATTCAGAATGAATGTAATAATTGTGCCATGAAATGTTTTCAGGTGGACTCACTTTAGAAACAAAAGTGAACTTGTTGGAGAAGAAACAAAGTTTACCTTCTATGATCCAATGAAAAAAGTGGCCTATATAAATACATTTGTTATGAGTGAAGCAGAATATGATTCTGTTGGTGGTGATTATGTGGTGAACATCGCTCACCTCTATGATTACAGAATTGAACATATTCATGTCACACTTAAAGACAAGCCTGCTCTAGACGATATATCTGGCCAATCAAAGTTTCTTCCCAGGATTTACTTCTACTTTTTGACAAGAGCAAAATATACCAAATAGGCCTAATCATGAATTACAATATATGTAATAATCATTTTTATAATCTACAAAAGTCATGTTTATAAAAAGATACAGCATACAATTTTTAAAAATTTTAATTTAAATTCACCAGCCTGTTGTATGCATTAAAACTATTGTGTACACATTTTTACAAGCATCACACCTACGTACGCAGAACTTTGCTATATAGCTACACTAACAAGGGAAATTCTCTGCATTTTCTTGTCAAATAAATGTATTATACACAATTAATGCTATCAATTGTTAGAAATAAATTATCTTATAAGGCACTTATTCAAAGATTTTGATGGAATTAAAATTCTAGACGTGGCAAATCCCTACTGTGAGCTTCCTGTGTAAAGGTATTTGTCAGGGGTTGTAGATTTGGTTATGGCTCGTTTACCCGAGCACCCGCGACAGTCTATCAGCTAATATATTAGTCAAATACCAAGAGAACAAGTAATAGCAATATGTTAACGTATACTAGTTAACATTGAGAGTTTATAAAACAAAGATTAATGATTCAATGATAATATATGACACGGATGATGACTATACATAATATTTAATACTATATCTACGCGACTAAGTTATGTGCAAATATACAACATAGTTAACATGCAAGCCTAGTCACAACAGTCCACTCTGTCGCGAAGCCCATAACAATGCATGATTGCCAAGTAAGTTTAATATACCCTCTAGGGCTTTTGAGGTCAAAACCCCCTCTTCGATAAAACAAAAAATAATTCAACCGACAGTCACTGAATTCCATGAGCGAAGCCAAGGGATATTTCAAGTTTAAAACTCCTTCCAATTTTTTTTTATGATATAACACTAAAGCATACAACAGTCACAAGATTCTATAACAAAGGCAAAAAATAAACAAAAAAACAACAACCCTCCAGATGGCTTTAAGTGATAACCCACGACACCACAGAGAGTTTTGATTTTAAAACTCCATCCAGCGGGATTTGAAACTAAAAGCCACCCCTTCAATATAACATTAAAGAAATAAATACAGTCTCAAAATTCTATGATCGTAGCCAATGTGCATTTTGTTAGTTTAATCCCACCGTCCTGAAGGCTTTAAGTTTAAACCCCCTCCAGATGGTTTTGAGTTTTAAAAAAAACCTACAGAGAGTTTTGAGGTTAAAAACCCCCTCTTCATTATTTTTCTAAAGCAAACTAACAGTCACCAAATTCTATGAGCGTAGCTTAGTGGGTTTCGAGTTTGTTTAAAAAAAAACACATATATTTTTATTTAAAAAAAAAAAAAGATAGATTTGACGATAAAACTTCCTTTTCGATATAAAATCTAAAGCAAACTACAGTCACTAAATTCCATAAGCGTGGTTAGGGGTTATAAATTTCTACCAGTGCAGTAAATAGCAGAATTGGTTTTTTGAACTAAAATTATTTTATATATAGGAAATAGTGCCCCTAATCCTAGTCTTAAGAGTGATAATCCATTTTTTAACGAAATAGTCTAAATACAACCTTGTCAGTAAAAAGCTAAAAATTAACAAACCTTTTTTTTTTTTAACTCGAAACATAAAATTATTAATTGGCGTCATACTTCACTTCGTTTTTCTGTTTACTATGTACAAGACTGTCAGCTGTTGATTCTTTAGTTCCGTGCATGATTATACTTTCAAAAGGCCAATATTTTATCGTACATTTTATTATGGTTTGTTCCCATTTCAGTTTTGAATCACTTTGCAATCCAGAGCAGTCCACAACACTGCAGTGGAGAAGCCGGGGTTTTTGGGGGCCGGTGGGGAGTTGACCTCTTTAGGGGCCCTGCATTTTGACATTCGACATCATGGGTGACATTATGGCGTAATATTTATATTTAATGTAAAGCAAATTTCGGATACTCATTTGGGGGATCCCTAAAGTGGGGGCCCGGTGAGATTTTCAAATTTAAAAATCTCCCTTCCGCCCCCCTAACTACGCCAGTTGAATCCCACAGAGCCTGAGAAACACTAAAAATCCGGCTCCGACAGTTAGCCAAAAAAGCAGGGAAGACCATTTATTGCCCAGTACTATTATCACCTGACCGCAAGATCATCCTGAATACTTACTGAGTCCTTATTCTAAACCTATTGACCTAAATCTGTGTTCACTGTAAGAGCACCTCTTCTTTTTTATGTCTGTAATAAACTTTTTTATAAAAAAATTACATTTTTATCGTCTTCTTGTTTGCCAACGATGGGTGGTGTATTCTGGTTTTTTTTTTATTGTTAACAATAAAAATAATATTCAGAATGTCCCTTGAAAATTCGACACAGCCATATGTAAACACAATATAGACTCTTGTCACGGGACAGAGGTATTGTATGAGTCATGAGTAGTTCTTTTTTATCCAAGCACATTGGGAGGAAGAAATGCACGATTTGGGAAACATAACGCAAGACGATTAAATTGTGAACAGTGCTTAGTTTTTATACTTACATGGTAGATCTAATACTGGATACAAATTCTATCTATCTATCTATTCATCCATTCATCTAAATATATATCTATTTGGAACGTATCACAAATATAACAATTGTTTGCACCTATCTGACGTCCATTACATCAAGTCGACATGTTGGATATGTTACTATATACAGTTACGTATTTTATTATATATTCATGTATTTATAGACCACATCACTAGCGAAGAGACATTGTCAGTAGAGCTGTTTCACCTCACGATGACCTACTAATTAATGTAAAAAACAAACACTTAAACTCTATAGTCATATTACTAGGTCTTCGGGGCTTGAAAAGACCTTCCTTAATGTAACAGTACCAGGAAAAAGAAGAAGAGGCAGACAGAGAAAGCGATGGGAAGACAACATAAAAGAATGGACGGGCCTGCCATTGGAAAAGGTTCTATCCAAGGCAAAAGACAGAGAGGAATGGAGAAAGACGGTTGACAAATCTTGTGTGGTGCCCCAACAGTGCAACAGACTAAAGGACAGGCATCGAGCACTGTTTCTCAAATAGTAAGAGAACAGTCCCTTGCGCTTTATGTTCCGGTTCTGAAGTGGAGCAATAAACCTGGGACTAGTGCTTGCAGTTCTAATCTTCAGGACCGTAAAGTTCTTGTGTCTTATTTCAATCAAGCTAACAGGATACGGGTCTTATGATGTCTAGATGATATATATCTGCACGCTCTGGACTTCTTTCAAAGATATGAACCTTAAACTTGGTTGATAATCTTTTACTTACTTTCAAGTCTTGAAGAGGATATTGATTGACGAGGTCAGAATAACAAATACTTCATTTTAAAGTTTTGATTCTATCCATTTAACCAGTGTCGACTACTATTTGATTTCACCTTTACTAGAATATAATATTTAAAAGATTTAAAATCTTCAGCAAGATAATTTAACCTTACATCCTTATTAAGCCTGAATCATAAGAATTCACATCGCCTAAACCACTATCGACAAGTATTTTATACATCGCCTAAACCACTAGGGACAAGTATTTTATACATCGCCTATACCTGTGGTGCCATATATTTTATTTTTTCATGCACTTGAATAGAATATTCTACATAGGATATCGCTCGACAGGTTGAGTATATCCTTAAGTAATCATTAAACTTTAATCATATAACTATCATACAATTTCAGATCGCCTAAACTACTAGCGACAGATTAATTGTACATCATCTATAACCAGAGGTTCAACTTTTTTTTCACTTTTTTTTTTTACAAACTGTGCCCCATAATGCAGGATATAAATTGGAATCTGTTTTTGTAACCAGACTTTGTGGTCTCCGTGTTCAAACATTGGTTTAAATTCCTTCTTTGTGGATAATTCAATAAACTGCTCTTGTATTAGTATGGAATCATCTGTGATTGGAATCTGAGTTTATTCACACGCTACATGGTTCAATACCCAGTCGGGAATATCCAAGTGAAGATTGTCTTCGTTTCATTGGTTTAGGTCGACATACAATAGTTCGTAATAGACATACAATAGTTCGTAATAGACATACAATAGTTCGTAATAGACATACAATAGTTCGTAATAGACATACAATAGTTCGTAATAGACATACAATAGTTCGTAATAGACATACAATAGTTCGTAATAGACATACAATAGTTCGTAATAGACATACAATAGTTCGTAATAGACATACAATAGTTCGTAATAGACATACAATAGTTCGTAATAGACATACAATAGTTCGTAATAGACATACAATAGTTCGTAATAGACATACAATAGTTCGTAATAGACATACAATAGTTCGTAATAGACATACAATAGTTCGTAATAGACATACAATAGTTCGTAATAGACATACAATAGTTCGTAATAGACATACAATAGTTCGTAATAGACATACAATAGTTCGTAATAGACATACAATAGTTCGTAATAGACATACAATAGTTCGTAATAGACATTTAATAGTTCGTAATAGACATACAATAGTTCGTAATAGACATACAATAGTTCGTAATAGACATACAATAGTTCGTAATAGACATACAATAGTTCGTAATAGACATACAATAGTTCGTAATAGACATACTAAACAATAGTTCGTAATAGACATACAATAGTTCGTAATAGACATACAATAGTTCGTAATAGACATACAATAGTTCGTAATAGACATACAATAGTTCGTAATAGACATACAATAGTTCGTAATAGACATACTAAACAATAGTTCGTAATAGACATACAATAGTTCGTAATAGACATACAATAGTTCGTAATAGACATACAATAGTTCGTAATAGACATACTAAACAATAGTTCGTAATAGACATACTAAACAATAGTTCGTAATAGACATACAATAGTTCGTAATAGACATACAATAGTTCGTAATAGACATACAATAGTTCGTAATAGACATACAATAGTTCGTAATAGACATACAATAGTTCGTAATAGACATACAATAGTTCGTAATAGACATACAATAGTTCGTAATAGACATACTAAACAATAGTTCGTAATAGACATACTAAACAATAGTTCGTAATAGACATACAATAGTTCGTAATAGACATACAATAGTTCGTAATAGACATACTAAACAATAGTTCGTAATAGACATACTAAACAATAGTTCGTAATAGACATACTAAACAATAGTAATGATGAGTTGATTATTATTCAAATTATCAGATCTGATAAACTGGCTTGTAGCGAAGAAGTTATTTTAATTGTATACAATTTTCTGCGGACCTCCATCGGTCGTCTCCGGACCACAGTTTGAGAACCACTGGCCTAAACTTTTCTTTTATATTTACTTTCAGGTATTCATTAGATTGTCTTTTTTTTCTTTGTGCTAAATATAATTGACTTCATCTGTTACGTATAAATATACTCACATATCTGAAAAAGTTATTATTGGATATTGATAATTGTATGTGTACCTTTATTCAAACTTGTAACTTGAGGGATGCATTCCCGAGGGTTTTATAAAATTTTTTAAAGTCTATAATACATGTGGGGGGGGGGGGGGGGGGATTTCCCGCTTGACTGCAAATTCGGTCCAGTAAAGTAAGTCAGAAAATAAAAAAAATCCTTTCTAGCTATCTAGCGAAGATTCAAAATTAGATCTTTACGCAAATGTACAGGCCAAAAGGAAAGAATGTCGGTGAAGAATATTAAAAGAAATGGTCTAGATTGAGCTTTCTAAAAATATCTTTTTAAAAGATTAAAAAAAGGGATAAAACCAGAAAATGGGTTCTTTTTTTTCAAATTTCGCTTCCTGTGACGCGAGTGTAACCATGGTGTAACATAAATTATATTAATTAATTGGGTATTTTTTTTACAGATGACGCAACTAGATTATAGTGAGTTGTAGAAGGAAACTATAAACTAGCGTACATTCAAGGTTTGGGAAATACACACACAGGTCACATACAATTGGAAAATAGTGAATTGCTTTATCTCAAACCAGGATAAATACAGATAAATAAAGATTTATTGAATGTAAATATAAAATGGAAGAGATAAATGGTGGGGAGGAATCGGAATAACCGAAAGCATTTTGTGTATATAGTTATGTAGAAGGTAGTTAGATTAATGTATCAACTTAGAACTGCTAGCAATATCAATAAGCTTGCTTCAATAACTTAAGAGTTCCAGTGTCCAGTAATTGTTCTGTCAGAGGCGAATCCTGCAGTGAGTGCTATAAGTTTTCAAACCTTGTGGTGTAAATCCAAGATTTAGAAAGGATCAACTTTCATGTTCATATTATAGTTGAGACGAAGATTAGTCTAACGAGTAGATCCATCGCCCGTTGTTACAAAACTGCTGGTGGAGGCAGAGGTGGCGTGGAAGATCAATTATGAAGCAGAAGTCGGATGCTGTTAAGGACGTTATGAAAGGTTGGGAATCCATTCCAGGTGCTAACATTATGTTTTTGAAAATGTTACATTACATTACAAATATTTTTGTTTTTGCAGGTGAGAATACGATTTAGCTTATAAGACATCAGTAATCATGATACAGCTCAAGTCATTACTTCTGCTCTGCAGTCTCTTCTGTTCAAGCCATTGTATTACAGATGGTAATTTAACTCTCTCCCTACTATCATTACTTTAGTCCTAGCCTTAAGAAGAATTCAACAAAATTACGTCAATAATTTAATAGTTTTTGTAAGCTTTCGTCTTACACATAATAACCTTTAACCTCCAAATAAATGGTTGAATTTGTCATTCTGTTCCCACTGAAAATAGAAACAAGGAAAAAAATCTTATCATGTTTTATGTTCAAAATAGCCGGATATGACCCGGGGTCTGTTGGCCATAGTTTAGGTATTACTGATCTAGTGGATTGCATTTAGAGCTATGTCAGACTTGGAGAATGTTCCCTTCACATTTGTTTTTTTTTTGCCACAAAAATAAAAGTAGAGTGTGAAAATCGGTTTACCCGTTCAGCCGACAAACTGATATCAAATATAAAATAATTATAAAAACGGGTTTACCCAATTTGCAAAAAAGTTTCATTCTCTAATAGAATTAAATTTAGGGACTTTTTTTTTTTTATAGGGTCTTCAGGTTTTGGCTAGGATATTAAACATTCAATAAGGTCTCCGCCATGATCTATTGAACATTTTAGGCAATTTTTATCAAGACTGATCCAACAGTTTTGATTTCTATGCGGAACCTACATACATACATAAATACAATAATACTCCTTATATTCTACTTATATAGTAATTAAACATTCATATTTTTGGTCATTCCAAAAGAAAGAAGAAAAAATGTGATCTGGATGGTTATCGAACCTGAATATTCGTTATTAGCGCAATACTCTATCAACTACACTATCCATCCATACTTCTATCTGAAAAATTGTGTATTGGAAATATGTGATATAATGAACTGACTTGAGATTTTGACTTGAAACGTTTATGTTTTGTCCATTTGCCTTCATTTTTTTTTAACTTGAAGAAAGTGTGACATAACAAAAAGGAGTTTAAAACTAAAAAAGATGGGATGGTTATATTAGAAATTGTGAAACTTTTGTGGTACAAATAACTTCTCCCAACTAACAAATTATTGGTTACTTTTGTTACTTGATTAAATTGTTAATTTAGAACATTAACCATAAATGTTTGTATATAAACTTAAAAGCTATTGTTAATTATCATGAACGAATAATAACAAGACTCTGGATATAACTTATAAGACATGAAATCAGCTGTTTAATCTAACGCCATCTTGGTAGACAACAACAGTTACAAGGGATGTTACTCCTAAACACCGAGTGGTGCAACCTATATAAAACACACATCAGCAGCTATAACATTTATATATTTCAAACACATTTGCTATCATTAAATGTATACAATAAATTATTTTTTGCTAACAAATGAATATGTATGTTCAAATACTCTACAGGCTGTGTATTACACTATAAAATATCAACTGACAATGACTGACATATTAATTCTATTTTTTTTACATTTTTTATTATTTTATTTTTGTAAGTGTTACTTAGTCCACCAGACATCACCAATCCAACAGAATCAGTGACTTTGTACAAGGGTGAACTTGACTTTGTAGTCAAATGTGAAGCTACTGGTATTCCTAAACCTATGTAAGTTCACATGCCTTAGTGCACACAGTTTCACTTCATCTGTACATGTCTGGCCTTCTTTGGTTTATAATATGATACAGTGTGACCGTAATTGGATTTAAATCCTTGCCAAGCAAGAGACTCACTAGTAACACAGTAGATTACTAAGCGATGTTTTCATGTATTAGTTTTAGATCTTTAATACATGTCCTTCTAGATCTAAACTTTTATCATAAATTACAGTCGTCCTTCTTAAAAGAAGATAATAGCAATAAAATAGTAATTCAGTTGCCAACAATTCTCGTCTAGATCTAGATCAGTGTTTCCCAAACTGTGTTCCGCGGAACCCTCAATCAGTTCTCCACGAACTACTGGAATAATTAACTAGTAACTCTAAGAAATTTGGCAAAAGTGTTCCGCTAAATACTTAGAATGTACGAAGTGTTCCGTTTAGAAAAAAAGTTGGGAAACATTGTCTAGATGGTTTTTAAAAAAATAGGCTAGGAACGAACAAGATTTGTAAAGTTTGTATTTTGTCGTATTTTAAAAACATTGTGTTGAAATTGCAAAGAAAGAATCGTTTTAGGTAAATCTAACCGCTGCGGTTTTGATCGTGAAAGGTGCTTAGTTGTCCTAGGCACATGGAAAATAATTAACACGTGGAAGAAATAGTAAGGAATCATACACTCAGGGCCCTTGTAAATGTTTATATATATTGTTGTAACTCTGCTCACGCACCACATTGATGGTGCGCATCTGAGCATGACTAAACACAAGTAGTACAAGACATGTTTAGGTAGGAAAGGACTGGTGTCACTTGAGATAGGACATTCTGGGACTTGATGGCTGAAGCCCATGCCTGTTTGTACTGTAAATAAATACCTAGTTTAGTGTTACCTCCTGCCTTTCGTTGAGCGCCTACAACAATTGGTGACGAAGTGGGATTTGGGCAGCTCAACGAAAGGAAAGAATGACAAGGCTTAGGAGCTAGCTGAACTTAGCTGTAAACAGATAAAAGAGGAGCTCCGAGCCAGAGAGCTGAGGATCTTCTGTGCCAAAGAAAAGATCAGAGCCAGTCTTCGACAGAACCTGGTTGATGAAAGGGAGGCACCCAGGACTTGTTACGAGATCAAAGTAACAAAATAAAAAGTACTTCGCAGATTTCGATAAATCATGCAATGGAAAAACTGATGCTTATCATGCAAGGCCAGATCGAACCTTTGAGAGAGAGAAGTCCAACATTATTTATTAACCAACCGTTACTCATTAAAGATTGTGATTGTACTGATAGTTACAAGGAATGCGTTGGTGATGTTGGTGCTCTCTGTGGCAACGATAACGAGTCCTACCATAATGATGAGAAATGTGAAAACGATTGCCATCATGATTTAAACGATTATAACAGACCTGAAAAGAAAGAGATGATAGGAGAAAGAGAAGAGGTCGGCTTTGTGACTGGAGCTATTGCGGTACCTGTTATGAGTACAACTACGACCTGGACAGATCAAGACAAATGTGGGCCTGCGTCCGAGCCTGACGCCTTGAACCTTGAGGACCCCTGTCGATCTGCCAGTGCTAACGAGGGGAACTTGAATTTTGATTGCTGCATTCAGGAGGTAAACAACAACTGTACATGCGGTGCTTCACGAAGGGAATGCAAATGTCAAGAAACCCACCAAACCCTGAAACCATTGGACTTCGATAATTCTGTTTTCACCAGCGAGAGAGAGGCCCTGAAGGTGATCAGGAGAACCCTGTGAGACGTGTTGCAGCAGCTGATGAACTTTTTCACATCAGACTTTATCCACGTGTCCTACATGCATGTCGTCCAGATGCGGCTGGATTTGGAGACCTGTTAGATAACCTGAACTCATAGGGGCCTCCGGCTAAATTGCAAAGCATTCATCGAGAGAGTCTGCTGAAGCAACTTGTAGAACCAGCGGTCTTGAGAACCACCGACATGTCATCCACGACCTCACTTCCTGGCATGAGGCTGCCGTCGGTGGTGACTGAGGGAAAGGTCAGACGACGAAAATGACGTCTCCTTAACCAAAGGCAGATCAATTGCAGCAGAAGGAGGAAGAGACATACGCAGACTACAACGCAGAGATGGCTCCATCGAGATGGCAAGTTAAGACCATTGTCGCTCCAACCGATAGACCTCCGCCTACATCAACTAACTCCACAGCACATGTCGTGAGGTAGATTTTGTCCGGGAGGAACAAATCTGAGAAGGGGGCTGTCAGAGTTATGTTAAAGCCTTAGCTCGTTAGCACGGGCACCTGACATTCAACAGGCACCTTGGTGCTCACAATAAATAAGTGACTCCCTGTTAACAATGTAATTGTTTAATGATATGAATATAAGTTATGATGACAAACTGATGGAGTAATGACATTGAATTTGAAACATTCTAATATTGTGGATATATTAATTAAATAATAATTCTACACCTTGCTGTTCCACAACGTACACAACACAACACACTGCTGTCTCTAGTCTCCAGTGTAGACTTAAAATCCCATACTAACTCCCTGTAAAGACAAAAGTAAAGACAAACTAAAAGGTCTAGTATATTATGGCATCGAAACAACTGCGAAATGCAGTCATGCCTTAGATACTCACACTAAACAGGGGAACACAGAAGAATCTTAACAAACGTTACTCCAGCATAACAAAACCATTCTATAAACTTACAAACAAGGCAACAAAGAAAATGCGTTCAAAAATTGTGCACTTAATAAACATTGGTGCTATAATACCATAACCTATGCACCGACAGGGGCAATGTTCTAACTCTGCTCCCGAGCCTAACTGATAGTCCGCATCTGACACTACTAAACACAAGTAGTAGAAGACATGTTTAGACAGGGAAGAAGGACTGCTGTGGATCCGGCTAAAGCAATGGAAGTCTAAGCTATCTTGACTCGAGAGAACGTCCTTTGTGTTATCTATGAACTGTGTTGAGGACCTGGGGCGGCACTGGGAAGTGTGTCGGTGGTCTGTATTGGTATTTAGGTAGGAAAGGACTGGTGTCACTTGAGATAGGACATTCTGGGACTTGATGGCTGAAGTCGTGACTGTTAGTACTGTAAATAAATACCTAGTTTATTGTTTCGTGCCTACCTTAGAGTTACAACAATATATATATATTCCTTTTTTATACGAAATGCTATCAATTTAGCAAACAAAATTATTTTTGTTTAGAAAAAAAACGATGAATTATGAATGTACGTAAGTTACTCATTTGTTAAAAATAATGTTTAACTAGCTTGTCTTTATTGCTATTTATAACTAGTGTATCCTATCCAAAGGTCCATCCCACACTTGATCAAAGGGAAGAATTACTTCCACAGGCCGTGAATGAGACTTTGAACATTTCAGCTACCACGTTTTCCTTTTTTCAAACATCACTCGATGATCAGTTCATCACATCTGTCAGACAATGCTCAGATTAAACAATATCTTCATGAAAATACATTTAATACTTTGAATGTTAACAACGTGATAATCCTAATAATATTAATAATAATAAGGTCATCTGGCCAAACAATCACGTCGTGTAAATGCCCCCCCCCCCCGCCTGATTTGTATGGAGGAAGGGAAGACATTTATTACTATCAGTCTGTACTTTCTAGCTTTCAATATTCGTGCTGAAAATATTGAAGGAGAAGACCCATAGCTGGACCCTTTGGGGGCTGCATGTGAGTTTGTGGGAAAACATAAACTCTCTTTGTAATCTTCTTGTTTTTTTTTTTATTTAGATACCAGTGGAAAAGAAATAACCAAGATATCCCTCCAGGTAGCTACATTACCTATGATGCCAACACTGGTGACTTAACTTTTAAAGGGTTTTCAGAGAGAGAAGAAGGAGAGTACAGATGTTATGCATCAAATGTTTTGGAACAAACTACAGCTGTCAGTGTCTCTCAACCAGTCACTATTAAAAAATATCGTGAGTCAATCGTTTAGACAAAATGGAACTATGGCAAGAAATAGTCTGCTTTACTTCTTATAACAGTCATTGAGTGTTTTTTTTTTTCTTAGCGATTTACTTAAAAAACATTAGTTTAGTATTCTAGGTGGAAAAGCCTGGAAGAAAAGGCACTATTTTGTTTTTATTTTTATCAACAACAAAAAAATAAATAAATGAAATACATTTTTAGTACTTTGATGTTATGATAACTGTATCCGAAAAATATGTCAATTATGAAGGAAATGTGCAATTTCTAAAAAGAATTGAATGAATTAATTATACATTAGTCTGAAAGTGTTTGGGATTTTCTGTGTAAATGTTTGATGTGCATGTCAAATTGTTCGATTTACATTAAAAAAACAACATCTTTGTTCTGGACCAAAACCTAAAGGCAGTGATGAAACCACACATACTCATAGCTTTACTTACACCTTGTAATGGAGTTTGTGTGAGTGTGTGTGTGTGTGTGTTTCTATGGTGAGGATGAGAAGAAGATAGCGATTGTTTGTGAATGATGCAAGATAAGCGGCACTGTCATAAGCTGAAACGTGCGCCTTAAATGTCCAATTAGTCAGAATGTCTGACCTATGGGCAAGCGAGAGAGGCGCCCTCAGTGATTAGACAAAGGATGTTCAAAGATGATTGAATATGTTAGCTTTGGTCAAACAGATTAGCGAGAGTAATGGAATGCGATTGCACAATGAAAATGTGTTGCTTGACGACCAGAGTAGATCAAACCTGACAGCCTTCTCTACTACGCTATATCAGTCAAGAAGTCGGGGTGTCAATGAGTTGTAAGGAAAAAGAGGGAGGGAGAGGAAACAATTACATTCGTGATAACTTCAGCTCAGGTATTTATCACTTTAAATGTTTGTCACACTGGCTCTTTACATGTGCATGTCAAATGTTTTCTAAAATGTTTGACATGCTTCGGATGTTCCTTCAGAGTGGAAGATAATTTACTTCCAAGTCCAAACCTCCTTCAGGACGACGAGGGATGGGAGCGGAAAGGGAATGAACCCGGGACCATCGAGCAGTCCGAACGACAGTCCAGAGCGCATACCACACGACCAGGCAGCCATCCTGAGTCATTGTGGTCACAACAACCAAGCCGTTTGGTGTATCCGGAGTACCTTCCAAAAAGTACATAAATACGGAACTATTGATAACGAGGTACTTTAATAAAACTTAAAATAATTCCTTCAATTCTTTTCAGTACTTTAGCTCTTTTGCTTATGTTAGTTGACAACTGTGAGCTTTCAATGTCTTTTGTCTATCTATTTCAAAATGATTTTCACTCCAACTTTTCATTTTTTTACATTTTTTTTGTTTAGCGTCTGTTCTCTATGACTGTACACTGTATTGCTTAGAGAAAGTAAAAGGGCCATTAAAAACAAACAAATTGAATAAAATTAAACAAAAAAAGATGATTACTTTTCGTATGAATTTCTCCATTATATATGATAAGCCATAATTTTGTTTCATTTCGTCAAATAGGCTTTCTAAGGCCAGATAGTAACCTTGCTACTGAACCAGTTAGCATCAAACAATATGACTATGTCAAATTACTTTGTAAAAAGGACAAACTTGAAGTAGTGGCTGAAAGTATTAACTACAACTGGTATTCAAAAAGTAATGACCAACTTCAATTAGATGCCGGTCGACTTTACATTGACCAAAATGGTAAGTATTGCACATTTTTAGTATTAAGAAAAGGTATCAAGGTATCTCCTGTCGCCATTATCATAGTGATTTCAAACTAGAGAAGAACAGCCCAGTTGCAATGAGTCAATAATCCCGTGTACTTTAACAATAATCCAAATTGAATTCACAAACACTGACACACATTAAATCCTCAGTCTCTCTATAAAAAAACAGCTAGTAATGTCTCTCTCCTTACGCACTACAAATGTGTCCTGAGGTCAATTGAGCCCCACACATAAACAAAAATCAAACCATGATATTTGGCTAGTCAGCACGCGAAGAAAAGCTAAGTATAGGTGGGGAACAGGTTTACAATAGCGTTTCCTCTGTTTTGTGTGGATTTATAGATAAGTTAAAATAGTTATAACAATAAGACATACATGACTAGTTTTTAAAAAGCTCATATCAACTCATTCAGTCTGGAAAACGCTGTGTATACATTAAACGCCTATTCTCGGATCTTCTAAGACTTCGCAAATTCATTCACATAGACAAGACATGAATCAATTAAAAAAACAAAAACAAATTAGACATTTAATTACTGGTAATTCGTTATATTTTTTCATTGCAACTAATCCGTGTTCACGATATAAACCGCAGAGGTTACAAAAAAAAATGTTTACTTGCAAATATTGACCAAATATTTTCTTGACAAATTGAAAAGTACAAGATCATACTTTCTCCTTTTTTAGGTCCCTATTTAAATACTTTGTTTACAATGCCTCTATTTTAATTGAACTAGAAATTCGACAGTTGATGTTTACTGTTTAGAAAAGAATGACTAGCTCGTTGGCCACACTGAGAAAATTCTAGTTTGACCGTTATACTGTTTTCAAAGTATACAAAATATATTTAAATTTGGCTAGAGAACGAGAACATATTTACTTTGAACAGATTGTATGCTTTTGGGATATTTCCGCATTCGTATGAGTTTCATAAATTAATATTTCAGGAACATTTTGCGCATCGCCCTCTAAGTCTAGTTCTAAAGGTCTATCATCTCAATATGAGCCTAGTAGATCTATACATTCGCTTTACCAGGAATCTTTCTCGTAGAAGGAGGAACAGGCTAGGCTAAAATATGCCCTATTTTGTTGTTAGGAAAAATTATTCCGCTATAAGTTGTGTAAAGGAGGTGTCTTTTTTTTTTAAAAAAGTTAAAAAAAAAATATTTTCTTGTTTTATTTAATTTCAATAAACTTATTTAATAAAAAAATTCCAATACTTTCATATAGAATTATCATCACCAAATTTTACAAATGTAACATAGAATAACATACAATATCATCACAACAACTTGTGTTTCTATATCTATTTTCTAATCTAGGGGATCTGCACATAAATTATGCCAAGACAACTGATGCTAGTGATCCCTTTGGTATTAAGTGTGGTCTGTCAGGTCGAAGCAGTGCCAACGTTGTTTTCGGGGATGCATACAATCTGTATGTTACACCAGTAACCCAGATTCAAGGTAGGCTTAAAAGCATAAGTGTATGATTTGTGAAGATTCATACATAAGTGTGTTTTTGTTAATATCTATATTTATTTGCATAGGTGTATGATTTATTGAGATATATTCATAAGTGTATGCTTTATTAAGATATATACATAGCAATATGATTTTTTTAATTATATAAAAGAAGCAAAGCACTGATTTTAAGATACAAAACATTTTGTAAACCAGCTGTGCAGTCATATACATATCTTAATAAATCATACACTTATGCTTTTAGACCTAACTAAATATCTCTATATCTATATCTATATCTATCTCTCTCTCTCTCTCTCTCTCTATATATATATATATATATATATATATATACCTATATCTATCTATCTATAATTTAATATTGCAGTTAGTGCATGAAATCTAGAAACAATTAAGTAAAACTTTTGTTATGCTCCGTACTCATTATGGCTTTTTTTTTACAAAACTTCTTAGCTTCTTGATTTAATGCTTTTGTCAGTGTTTTCGTTTATAATAATCATACAGTGAGTTCCTAGGACTTTTGGTGACTCATTTTGTACCAAACGTTGAATACCAGTCCGACACCCAATCAAACTGGAGCACAAATCTGTGCAAACACCACAAATATTTTTACTCAAGGTTGTATACTTTCAAAAAATGAGCAAACTTGGTCCATGATATCAAGTGGCTGTAGTATGAAAGTCGTTGCAAGAGATGAACACAATAAAAAATTGTCTGCCCATTATGTATCTATTTCAATTATACCAGAAAATTGTGAACAATTTGCAACGTCTTTAGATTGATCAAGCTGGATGCTAAATATTGGAAACGTAGCAGACATCATTTCCTGAATTACCTGATTCACAATATCAGCAGACATGTCAATTATTCTCCAGTGAACAGTGTCATTAGACTAGAAAATTGCACTCAATCCTACTCCAATTATAACTCGAGAAAAGTCTTTGACCGCTGACATTAACTTTTTAGTAGTGAGGTATCACAGCTTTGACAATTCTGAGAACCAACAAATAAGAAGTTTCAATGGCTGCTGTGTTTTGTTTATTTTATGGTATTTACCACCTGAACCCTTCAAACTAAAATACTAGATATCCTTATCGTCAAAGCTAGAACATGTGTTCGGTTTCTTGCAAATGACAGATAAAACTATATTACAATGATGCATCGGGGTATTTCCATTCCTTCTTGAACTATTGAAGTAAAACCATACCTCAAAAAATTTTATTTGAGGATCCATGTTCATGGGATGTTTCGCAATGAATATATTAACAGTTTCCATTACTTCACGACGTTCTGAAATCTTCAAACAAAGAAATAAAGTTAGATCCAACAATAGCGTTCGATGAACAGTACTTCCAAAAGTTGAAAACAATGTATCTGTGTCTGTAAACTACGACAATAGAGATGTGGTCTGCAGCTTCTATTTCCGAATGACAATTACAAAAGTAACTACCCAATGAAAAACATGTCTACCTTCAAACAATTATGTTACACCTACTAATTCAAAGCACCCTCTAGATCCTCTGGCAATATGGAAGTGTAGGTTCTATTTGTCACCCTCACGTTTTAGTTTATTTTATTGACGCTTTTTCTTAACACTTTTTTAGTAAACAAATGTTAGTAATGACTTTGCTTTTTAACTTTGAATGTTAATGCCAAGGATGGTACAAATAAACTTGTTACAAGTTAGAAAGAAAAACAAACTTTCGATAAAAAAATAATTATACAAAAAAAACAATTTTCGATGGTCTTAAGTGACCCCTGGCAAATGGTCATTCAACCCCCAATGTGGTCACGACCCACAGTTTGAGAACCCCCGATGTAGACCTACATAGGTGAAATATGTTTCTAAAAATTTTATTTTTTAAAATCATCCCTTCAGCTCTAACTCTGCATCACTAGATAAATACAGGTTCTTGTATTTTTAGTGCTTTATTGTAAAATTTATTTGAGTAGTTTTTAAATGTACCAAACAGGTCAAGCTCCTGTACTAAAATGGTTTTCTGCAAATGTAGTGGCAGAGGTGTCTCACTCAGCTAGACTAGAGTGTGTTTTCAGCGGGTAGTAAGTAGATTAATTACATTTCGGTTTAAATGTTGTTGTTTTTTCAATTCATGCAGTATTTTTAGTTGTTGTTTCTAAAGCCAGAATGACTAGAATCCCAAATTTGAATCAAAAAAGTTTCACTTATCTCTTTAGGAGAGTCTTGAGACTAATTTTTTGATTGACACTTTCGATGGACACTATTTTTTAACCTACGTCTTACCTTCAAAAGGTCCATTAGGGAATTGAAGCGCCATCGTGCTTCCTCTTTATCACATTCTCCCAACAGACAGGGGGAATCACTTCACCCCGTGTCCTGTGTAAAGGTTTCACAATGGTAGCAACCCCTACTTCGATTAGGCCATGCCATTTACCTAGCGCAGCTTCCGCTATGAGAGGTGGAAGGTCGTGTAAGTACGGAGAATTTCTTCAAATTGCTATCCTGTAACTGCCTCAAACCGTGCACAGACCGCCACAATAACGAATACTGAGGGCGGCTGCTTTGTGGAACGGCGTGGTGGACTTTATGGACTGGGTCATCATACTCACCTGAACTCCATTGAGGTGACCCGAAGTCTGTTTGCTACCCATTGTTAGCTTATCTTCTTCCACTAACAAATGTTTCCACTGAATTGCCACATTGAGGCTGGAATCATCGTCTACTGTCGCCAGGAAGGGGCACCTCTGGTCTTAAGAATTTATCGTCGGCCTGTTAAAAAGTTTTTATCAACTTTAATATACTGAACTTTCAGGATAAAGAATGTTCTTTATATAAGGTCGTGCTCTAAGTTTGGTTAAGTAAAGTTTCCTTTTAAGCATTGGTCCAGGATACTGGTCAACTAAACTGTAGACTATATCTCATTATGCAATATTTTTATCTTGTAAAACATATTACTATAATTTTCGTTTGTAAAATATTGTCCAATGAAATTTTTATGTAAGTCTATAGGTAAAATATGCTATTTTTTCATTAGTGACCCATTACAACCATTACCAACCATCACTTGGACCTTAGATGATGGCACACTAATAGGCACTAATCAAAAGTACAATGTGTCATCAAATGGAAGATGTCTCATAATCTACAAGTTATTGGAACAAGACGAGGGAAATTATTACTGCCAGGCTAGAAATACCATAGGAGAAAGTGAGACACATCCAGTTTTTCTTAACGTCACAAGTAAGTCTGTTGTACAGATTTGTATTTGATATTTATAGCCCTGTGTATGTTGATAAAGTTGTATGTTATCTGAGGTAATTACATATATTGGAGTCAGTGTTATCATCGTCACGGTCCTTAGTGTCTCTTCCTTAGTGTGTATTGACTAGTATGTCCTATTTCTAATACACTATAAACTTTTTTTTAGGATTGGTGCAATGATTTCACATTTTAAGTTTAGGGTAAACATGATCACGACCAGGTTCTAATGATAAAATCCACGATTATTTTCCCTTCTATCCATTTTTTTCCATCTTGTAACTAAATGATTAAACTAAGGTTTTCATTTTTTAATGAGTTTTATGATTTTTCATTTTAAAGGTGAGCCCATCTTCTATAAAAACAAAGCTCCTAGAGATGTGACAGTTTCTCAAAATAAAGATGTGACAATTCCATGTGAAGCTAGGTCAGCTTCTGGGGAGGCTCCTCCATCTCCTGCACTTTGGTTTGTCAATGGGAGACAAACTGGGCAACATACGAGTAAGTCTAAAAGTGACGATTTCTTTCCCTTTAGTTAATGCCAATAAGTAAATAACAAAAAGCGTTGCCCTCTTCATAGCTTTCGATCTCTTTTTTCACCTTATACGATATTATAAATCCCCATCTATAAAAACACAATTTCCTAAAAAAGAAGATACCTTAGACCATTCTTTGGCGAACTTTCTGATATTGATTTAATTCAGGTCTATTACAGTAGTCTTTTACAATCTACTATAGGAGTGTATTCACACACTTATACGAGCACTTTTCCTTCAGCTATTTGATAGTTTATAAAAAAAAATTTATATCAATTTTTAATCTTTATTTCAATCGTGCTTACTCCACAATTAGAAATAAGAGTACCAGGTTACCGAGCCTCGCTCGGAGGAATAATCTATTTATGAAAAATATTTACCCGAACTTATTTTTTAATGATGAAAATGAGCAATCTGATAGAGGACTATCAATCTGGAGTGTTGCTTTTGTGTTCTTTTAGTTCTAAATGACATCGTACATGCCATACATGGCGATTCGAATAGAAAGTCTCCCTGTAGTCTCGAAAAACAAATCTCACACTGAATCTTAAACTATTGGCCTATTATTGGCTTGGTAGAAAGTCTTTGCAGTGTAACGTCATGAATGGTTGCGTTCAGAATTTAATTTTGCAATTAATATATCAATTATGGCTTTAGTAATAAACATCAAGTGATACAACATCTCTACTTTATTGGGTACAACAGACACTTTGTAACAAACTAAAATGTTGCATTTTCCCCATAGAGACTTAAAAGCATTGCGTTAGTATTGTACAGAACCTTTTTCCATCGAGTACCTCTATTATGCCGAACAGCTTTAAGCTCACTAAAAAGCCTTTGGGAAAGCTCCAAGGAGTCCAAGCACACATTATTCGCATCAACAATCGACCTTTTGCGCTCTTCTTGCGGCGGCCATAATCTTAACCTTCAGAGATTTTAGCAGAAATATTATTATGTAGTCACTTGATTGTTCATAAACAAATGTCTTAATCCTCAGTTACGTTGATTAAGGCAAAATCTTTCATAAAGTACATTATGTAATGAGACATAAGAGACATTATCGTGATGTGATGTGGTATGGATATATAGCCTACACTTACGGCTTAGGGCCCCGCATATGACAATCGCCCAGGGCCCCTTGCACTGCTAAGGTCGCCTCTACCCGTGCCTCCAGAGTAATCTGTCCAAGTCAGACAGCCATCAACAAATACAAGGCAGGACTATCACAGTAGGCCTACACACGCATAAATTGTGAGAAGTCACCTTCCAGGAGCTTGTAAATCAGGAGGCCACGGAAAATATGTTATAAGTTATAAAATGGTTTTATTTTAATAATTTACACCTATGACAGTGCGTGACTTACTGCGGTCGCATAGGTTGCAGTGACCTAAGGCCGCTCTGCAAAGTAGAGGCGTATGCTACACCGTGGGTCGACTAGCATTTAATATTTAATGTAAAAACACATTTACTCAGAGAATGTAATAATTTATAATTCAGTGACAATGAAAAGTAACATCTATTTAGCACACACAAAAAATTCATTGCAATAAATCTAAAAAAAATGGAACTATTTTATTGTGGTCTACATTATTTTGTCTAACATTAATACATCTGTATGTTAATGGGTGTTTCTCATTTCTAGTTGGCAACACTAAATGATGCCAACATTATTTTTGATTAAAAAAATCTGGATTTGTTTTTGGCCAGGAAGTGACACTAAGGAATGTTGCTAAAAATAATTTCACATTCATGATTACCTAGAACTCTTTCCCTTTTAGATGTTTATTCTGTTCTTAGACTGACTCGTAACTGAGACATTGATTATTCAACACACGCTGGTCTAGTAAAAAACAAAAACAAATACAAACTCTAGATCTAGACTTACCTATCTAATTGTGCATTGTCTTAGAAGCGTGTCATCCGTATAGACTTAGAATGGCGTTTCTTTCTTCGATATATTGCACGATATATTGCACAAACTATCGAATGCTAAAATCTTCACTAAGCTGGATTTAACGAAGGGATATTGGCAAGTGCCACTGACTGAGAGGGCGAAACCATACACAGCATTCACGACGCCGTACGGGACGTTCCAATGGAACTGTATGAGCTTTGGACTGATAAACGCCTCTGCTACGTTTAACAGGATGATGGCAACGGTTATCGGTAATAGGCAGAATGTCATATGTTACCTGGACGACATATGTCTATTTCATGAGAATTGGGATGACCATTTAAAAGGTATTAGAGATATGTTTAAAGCAATACAAGAGAACGGCTTGACCATCCAGGCTGAGAAAGTAGAAATTGGGTTGGAAGAAATAACATTCTTAGGTCACAGGGTTAAAAACAACGTCATCAGTCCCGTGGGAGAAAACATTAAAAAGATATTGGAACTGGAGACACCTTCAACTCAGAAGCAGGTTAAGAGTTTGTTAGGGCTGGTAAACTATTACAGGAAATTTATCAGGAACCTGGCAGAAATTGTGAACCCGATAAATAATTTACTGAGAAAAGGGCAACCACAGAAAGTTACATGTGACTCGGAGTGCAGGGATGCAATAGAAAAGATTAAAAAGATTTTCTCAACTGATCTGATACTAGGACTGCCGGACAAGGAGAAAGTGTTCTACGTATCAACGGATGCGTCAGGGTGAACATCTCTCACCTCTATGATTACAGAATTGAACGTATTCATGTCACACTTAAAGACAAGCCTGCTCCAGACGATATATCTGGCCAATCAAATTTAGTTCCCAGGATTTACCTCACCTATTTCACAACAATGACTATGACCTTCTTACTGCAATCGCATGAAACCTTTACTTTTAAACTTCGTCAAATATATCAAAAATTCATGAATCAAAATATCGAAAGTAAATGTTGACACAATCATTCCCAAAGATGCCTTCAAAAAATATAAAAAAAATGTAATAGATAAAATTTTGTAACTGTATGGTGCACTACTGTGCACAATTTTTGTTTTATTTATTTATATTTCATTTGTACGATTTACTATTTTGGTTTTGTATTCTTCAATAATCCAATAGAATAAAACAAAAAACTAATCCTCTAATACAATTTAAAATACTTGAATCCATTAATCCAATACAATGATTAACCAATGCAAATACTAATAAATGACAGCACTGAAGCCAAACCAATGGTGCCTTTTAACTCTATAACTAACTAAACTTATAACTAAATAGCGTCCCCCTCTTTATTTTGCACATTATCTTAAAATTCATTGGTGAATCTAAAATGTAGACATGAATTCTAAAAACAACTCCTATAATTTTCCTAGAAATTTGACAGTATATATATATATATATAAACTTGAAAGGTGGTGTAACATGCTGATGTGTAATGCTGTAGAATGCTGGGTTCGTGCGTCCTGGAGCTACACCTAGCACTTAACAAACATAAATAATACAGATTGACGTAAGTCTAACTTTAACAGACAAAATTGACGTTAATTAAATAATGTTTGTAAACTGTTTTCCATGTTTCGGATGTTCCTTCAGAGCTGAAGATAGTTTACTTCCTAGTCCGAACCTCCGCAGGACGGCGGGGGATGGGAACGGGCAGGGTTTGAACCCTCGATCGTCAATAAATCCGAACGACAGTCCAGCACGCAAACCGCACGACCAGGCAGCCATAATAACAGTATACTGCAACTTCATAGTAGTTACACGAAGATAATCCAATGTACTGACATCTAATTATATCCGCATCATCGTGATATAAAATAGACTCAAATTTCATTACTGAATCTTGTCCGCATCACAGCATGTAACAAAATATGTGTACAGCTCCAAGAACAACAAACTAATACTAAAATATCCGTACTCTCTCTATCCCAGAGACGACTGCTACTAAATATATGTGTACTGTCTCTCATCCCAAAAAAGACTCCAACTGACCAAAAGTGAATTTAGTCATTCTTACTTCCTGTTTCTATGTCAGAGGTTTCTCGTGCTTTTCACCTCTTCAACCAAGGTAAATGAATAATAGTTAATGTCAAGCGAGACTGTGACCGGTGATTGACGTAACAAAGGTGCCCCCACGGAAACGCTTTAATGACCAGCTTAGGCGCAAACTTGCTGAAACTGACATAGAAGAGAGCACCTGGCTGCAAGGGGCTTCAGAACGAGACAGCTGGAGGTCACTTACAATGGCCGTGGGATACACATTTGAGACCAAATGAAAATCCGCTGCCGAGGACAGACGTAGACGGCGAAAAAAAAATCTTATTCGACAACCGGTGGACAATGGCTAACGCGTGCCCTGATGTGGCAAAAATATGTGGGTCCTCATTAATCTTTGGACTCGAATACAAGCCTTATTATATATTTACGTATGTATTACTTGTGATTCTTCGACTAATAATAAGAGAGACAATCTAGTGCCTTTTTTTTTTAGTGAAAAACGTTCAATACTAGGTTAAGCCCCTTGTTCGTTTAGTTTTGTAGCTTAGTATCCTAGAAATAAGGTACGGTTGCTCAGTTTTTTGTTTTTTTTTGGACTTTAACGCACGCGCTTGTGTGTATAATTATTAGTATACTTTCTTTTTTACCTTTTTATATTAACTAATCAGTCTAAATTCTTATTGAGCGATTAAACTACTATAATTTCATGTTGAAAGAAACAAGAATTCTTATCATTGTGAACTAGGAAATTATTGTTCCGTGTTAAATAACAGAATTTAATATTTTCCCTAAAGTTACAATCTATATTTTTTAAACTTTGAGTTCTTCAAGTCAAGTGTTAGTACTTTATGTTGCAGTTTAAATACATAGTACATGAAATAAAAGTCAATTAAATGTATGCTAGGATGTGAAACTTGCATTTCTGAAAATGGTGATTGTAATAACAGTTGTAATTATGTTCATTGAAACCTTTGGTGTATGGAAGCTCTTATCCTACGCTCTGAATGAAAGCAATCATTCTGTTTAAAGTTGTTCTAAGCAAATACAATTTCGTTGTACCCGCCATTGAAATGTCTTCTTGAGAAACAGATTAGTTCATGTTTCCCCACCAGAGCAAAAGATGAACTCATTTGGCATTCCATTCTTATAATATTTAATGCAACATAGTCATTTACTAATTCAAGCAAATAGTCAAACAAACAGCCAAATATCCAAACAAGTAGCCAAATAATGAACCAAAATAAATAGGCAGTCAAATATTGAGCCAAAACAAATATCCAAATAAATAGTCAAAATATTAAACCAAAACAAATAATCAAACAACTAGTTATTAATTAGGAATTTATAAAAAAACAAAACACATTTTAAGCATACGTAATTTGTGTTACAGTTATAGTTGAATACAACAGATTAGATGTTATGGTGAGATCTTCAGCTGCCAATTAAAAGTTCTACATGTAATAATGTAGTGTTACAATGTAATTTGATGGTTAATATGTTGATATGGTTAATATGTTGATATAATATTGCCAATTAAATTTGATGGCCCAACGTTGGCCCAACGTCTAAATTGTCCTGAACATCCTTGTCTACGTGTAGAAAGAATCTTCGATACGTAATATAACAAATTAATCTTCAAGTAGAAATCATCCAAAGATTGAACACACACCATTAACACACAATATAATTTAATTTCAATAAAAGATTAACAAAAGTAGACTGAACATGAAGCTTAAAACTTTATTAACCAATCTCTCTGATAGTCTTCTCTAATATTTATACCCTGTTTAAAATTACAATCTTCGATAGAAAGAATCAGATTTATTCCACAGAAAGAGATTCACATATATTTTATAACTTCTTTGGATATTTTTAGTTCTAATTGAAAATTGCTGTTGTTTCTCGAAATGTAAACATATATTATTTATACAATGAAAACAAACTTAGCACTTATTATTAGGTGACAATAAGACTAGTTATTTAAACAGTATATATTATATATATAGATATATATTATGCCATACAAATCAAGTTAACACTTCATAATTAAAGCTGATAGCACAACCTGGAGACGAGGGATGTGATCTATTAGCCCATTTTTCAACAATTGTAAAAACTTCTAGAACCATGTCTGAAATTTGGACATTTTAAATATTCCGAGAAAGACATTCATGTCGTCATAATAAATCTGGCCTCTCACTTTGCCATTTCCAGATGTCTAAAAAAAAACAGGAGTTGTAATTAGCAGGCACCTAGTTTTCAAGTCCAATCCATCCTGGCAAATAGTAATCGTCTTTATCAAACCCTCTGTCTAATTGTGTATTAGGTAGTATGTAGTTCTTAAAATAGATGGTAATTCCGTTGGCCAGCCAGGCTGCCCACCAGCCAAAGGTTCCCCCTGAGATTATCACGTGATCGCAGCTAGCCAATAGCGCTAAATGGAAGCTTGGCTCCCCCTGTGGAAATATACTTACACTGCTATCATTTAAATTCTCCTGGCACCAATTCAAATCGTCGCTGGCCACTAGAAACGTCACGTTTTTCTTTCCCAGGAGCGTCTTCATTGTAGACATCGCTTTCTCGAAGTAGGTTCCATTTGGCACTTCAAAGCCTAATTTTATATTTTTGGGGTCAAGGAAGTCCCCTCGTCTAGCGTGAATCCCGACAACGGCGTGGTTCAGGAACATCTTCCGATGAGCTGCGAGGATGGTCTGCACCTTTTCCTGTAGCGGGACGCTGAAGGTGAACTCGCGTCGAATCTCTGCTTGGATGTGCTGAAAATATTTCCAGCTTTGGAAAGAACCCCTCAGCGTCAAGTTCTCTTCTGGAAGGTGAAAGAATGTTGGTACAAACTTTGTGTGGCTACTGACTTCTTCAATAACTCGCCAACTGTGGTAATAAAATATATTTTAAAAAGAGCTTTTAAATTATACTTTCGAAATACACTTGAAGAATATAGACACTATACATAGAAAGACATAAGTGTGAAGATTAGTTACAATTTCTGGCGGCTACATGGGGATCTAGTGATGCATTTATCAATGCAAATAATAATAATATATAATAATATACATGACCATTTTGTTCTAAGGCTTCAACTACAATCTAGACGTAGCAATAAGAGGCGATGTTGAGAAGTTAGCCATTTTATGTCAAGATTTCCTCGCAATACATAATACATAGAATTATTGCAATGTATTTATAGCTCATTCTTTGGATGGGTGGAAGAAATATTTGTTACTAGCCGGGCATTACCTGCGGCCTGTTGGCCTTAGTTTGTGTATTGCTGATGTAGTCACTGATATAGTGCATTAAAAACGGTTAAAGACAATAATAATGTTATAAGTAAAGTGAATGCATGAATTCATGAATAAAAAAATATTATGAATGGAGATAAAAATAGCTAATTGACATGAATCCAATTTTTTAATGAAAGCATTGGCTTGTGTATAGATCTATATTTAGAAGCACGCGATATCAAGAATAGAATTGCACTAATGACGAACAAATGTATGTAAAAATGCATTAGAAAAAAATTGAATGTTAATTTGATTAAATATGAAATGAATGAACTGTAATTTAGAGCTGAAATAGTTTTTAGAGCTAGGAAAAGAGAGTTTCGTAACATTTCGGTCTGCGCATGCGTCACCTTTTCTATTAGGTTACGCGAATGAATGAAAGTGTAACATTTCTGTATTGTCTAATGAAAGAATGTACATCAGGAAATCTAAATTCGCAGATATAAGGAACGAATTTATGTAAAAATGTTTTTGAAAGACAAATTTGAAGGTTAATTTTATTAAATAATGAAATCAATGGACCCTCTTTTATATTTTCATGTGTCAAAGTAAAAAACTATATGTACAAAGTGTACTTCTTAAAAGTAAATCTAGATCTAAATCCTTTCGATCTTTTCTCATGTCAACATTGTAAACAAAGCCTGGATCCATAAAATACTATAGCTTTTATAGAGTCGGTCAACTTATTTTTTTGAGGGTCTTAAGTTTTTTTTAGGGCTACAATACATAACTACGGTCTAAGTTAGTAACCAAGGAAGATTTCTGCCAAGTTTTATCAAGATTGGTCAAGCGGTTTTGATGTCTATTCGTCACATACATACATACATACATACATACATACATACATACATACATACATACATACATACATACATACATACATACATACATACATACATACATACATACATACATACATACATATATACATACATACGCCTTCCTTCTTTCTACTATATAGTATAGATGGCAAGATTAGAAATTACTTTTTTGTTTCCTAGAAAGGAAATTTTTAAATTAGATGCAATGACCTGAAAAGAACAGATGATATAATGTACTCTTTAGAATCCATGTTATAATTTATCATAAGAACTGTTATGTTATACGTACCTGTAACTGTTATTTTTAAATATACGCTCAATGTCGTATTATATCAACAGATGTTACAACCAGAGGTGTGTGAACAAAATGTTTGCTAGGGGCAAGGTAGTTAAATGGCGCCCCCCCCCCCATTTTCCATGAACATCACATAGTAATATAGACTTATATATTAAAAATATTTAATAATAATATAATACAAATAACATTAGAATGTATTACCAAACTAAAATATCTACACAAAAAAAATATTTTTGGTGCCTCTCTGCGTGTGGCGCCCCCCCCCCCAGGAGGGTGGCGCCCGGGGCATGGTGCCCCCATGCCCCCTCCTTGCTACGTCTCTGGTTACAGCGCACCTTTTAGAATCAATGTTTTAAGCTATCGTTAGAACTGATGTTAAATCTCACCCCTTAGAGTTTATGTGTGGCTGGATAAATGAGATTTGAAAATCTTGTCCGATGTCAATTCCGTCACTTATAAATGGCACTCTGTCTTGCGCCCTGGCCACACCCAAAAGCATGGCGTAGATGAACAAGTGGTTGCCCAGTCGCCCAGAAAACACGGTCGTTAGATACATGGTTGAATTGGAGGCACTGCCCAGTGTGGCTGGGCACTTAGGTAAGGTGAATCTCTGGGGATGAGTTTCAGTTTCCTCCCTTTGACCCTCGTTGATAGCCGGGTCATTTTTCATGAACATTTTGCTAGCAGTGGTAGTCAACAATGGTTTGTTTGATATGTCTGTGTCGCTTTGGGATAGTTTCTTATCGCTCGCAACAGAGGAGCTGTCCTGTGGAATGTTGGTATTGATGTTACAGTTGACAGATATTGACCTCATCGACCTTCCTACAAATTGAAACTCAGTACTGTAACTGTAGACAAGAAGAAAAACATCACTTTTGTTATCTTGTATTTGTACACTTAATAACTTGCATTGTTGTCACAATAAATGAAATCAGCGAGCAACAAATTTTAGGTTACAAAAATTTGAATGAGACGAGTATACACATTTAAAAAAAATTAATTTAGATAATCATTAAAAGCATTGATTATTGACAGAAACACGTACATCGTTTTTAAGGAAATCCTTAACACACAAAATAATATAAAAGATGACAAAGATAGTTTGTGCTATTACACCGGATCCGCCAATGGGAAACGTTTTGTTTAGATTTTTTAACGTTATACAATTTCAAAGAATCATTTAGAATTTTTTATTTACTTGACAACAAACTAATCAACCTATTATAGATAATGAGACTTCTAAACTTTTTGGATTTGTGATTTGTGATTTTGGGCACATCGGCACAATTTAGGCCATGTCGTGCCTGCAGCCCCTCAAGGGCCACTCTCCCTCCACACAGCTAAGGCCAAATTCCATACAGTCAAATCATTAAAATCAAGGTCTATTCACAGTTAAAATAGTAGAGGTAGTAAAAATTTAATAATTTGGTAAAAATCTAATGTAAATAGTACATGTCTACAGAATTCATAAATCAGATCTTCGTAGACAACCCCACTTCCCGGATAAAGCCCAGTACCTTCCCAGGGTCGACATTATTGAATAGTGTTTTTAAATTAGTGGCTCTAAAATATTTTTCCCTGACATCCTGGTATCTGGGGCAGTCGATGAGGATATGTTCCACGGTGAGGCGAGAGTCACAATACTCACAAAGTGGGGGCTCTTCTTTCTTCAGCACAAAAGAGTGCGTGATGTAGGTGTGGCCAATCCTAAGTCTGGACATGGTCGTACTTTGTCTCAGGTCTGAGCAGGTAAAAAAAAGTGAATGTAATGTCGGAATAGTGAATTTTGATAATCCTTTGTTGTTGTTGTTGTTGTTTTTACTTGAAATGTTCGGGAACATTTTGAGCATCGTCTTCTAAGTCTGAAGGCGCGGTGGCTAAGCGGTAAAGCGCTTGACTAAGTAACCGGGATCCGGGGTTCGAATCCTGGTCAAGACTGAGATTTTTAATTTCTGGATCTTCGGGCGCCTCTGAGTCCACCCAGCTCTAATGGGTACCTGACATTAGTTGGGGAAAAGTAAAGGCGGTTGGTCGTTGTGCTGGCCTTATGACACCCTCGTTAACCGTAGGCCACAGAATCAGATGACCTTTACATCATCTGCCCTATAGACCACAAGGTGTGAAAGGGGAAGTTTACTACTTTTTTTACTCTTCTAAGTCTAGATCTAACTGCTTATCATTGGAATATTCTAAAGTGTACTAGATCTATACATTCGCTTAACCAGGATTCTTTCTCGGAAAGAAAGGGGGGAGGGGAGAGGCGGGGTAAAAATAATGTTCCATTGTTTTTTTTAATCTAATTCATTACTTTTTAAGAGAAAAACAATAAGTTGCATAAAGAAGGAATTGTCTTTTTAAAAGTATTTTTAAAAATGTTTTTCTTTTTATTAGAAAGCTTATATCAACTAATTCTGTTTGTCTTTTTGTCTGTCTGTCTGTCTGGTCCAAAGTGTGTACACGTTATTTGTCCCACTACAAATGAAACAACACAAAAACAAATCATTTAATCAATTAATTACTGGTAGTTAATTATTTAGTTTGATACCAACAAGGGAAATTAATCTTTCAGTATTCACATAATTGGCTTAATTTGTAGGGCTTGGTCTCCTTAAATAATAGTTAATGCTGTTTCACCCACACTCTTTATCCGATCTAGTTGATACTTTCAGTAAATATTTATTGTACCTAGCAAAACATGAATAACTAAAATGAATTACCAATTATTCAATTAATTATTGTTATTTTTTTTGTTTCATTTCGAATAAGGGAACTAAGTTATACAAAATTGCTATAGTTTGTTCTCCTTAGATAACCTTTTTTTGTATTTTGTTTTGTGTGACACGTGTTGTGCTGTTGTGTGTTGGCTGTTAAGTCTAAGGGAAATGTGTACAACTAAAGCTAGTGTACATGCAGGCACAACGATGAGATGAAGGCAATTAACAACAGATGTGTTTATACAAATCTACTCATGTTTATTAATGAAATAATACGAAGTGGAAAGGGGTGGGTATGCTACAGTATTCGAGAGTAATATACAACTCGAAAAAGTATTTATAATTATTGATTGTATGTGTGCTACCATGAAAGATTGTCTCTATTATCTCAACTGTATATCTTGTTACTTCTGGTGAGTTGTTCAATGGGCTCGTCTGCGTTGTATATATAAGACCGGCTCTGGGCTGGTCGTCTCTAGCTCGTAAAGGAATGAGGGTGGCTAATGTTACCTTCTTAAGCGAAGGTTCGTGAATATACGATCTAGGAAGTAGACAGCAGACACCTGGAAGGTGGAGCCGCAGATATTGGGCTTTAGGTACTGTAGGAGACCGTTATCAGGGAAAATAACATAATAATAAAAGATTGTATTGATTGAGAAAGATTTTGTACATGATCAATAAATGTAGTCAAGGGAAATAAGAAACATAATAGCTCCAGATCAGATTGATAGATTGATAAGGAAGATGATCAGAATTATTGGAACTTAATTTAAGAACTGGGTCAAAGGACAAATGCCCTGCACATGGTGCATATATTTTTTAAAATGTACTGATATGGTAACATAATGACGTTCAATGAAGTGAATTTTCACCAGCCACAGGGAATCACAAGACTAGAAATATTTGAATAGTGCACACATATTGTGTGTTTGAGGGGTGGGAAAAGAAAGCTTAATTAATAATAAATAATAAGCGTTAACACCAAAAACATATTCAAATGTAAGTAGCTAGGACAAAGTCTCAAATTTCATTAAAGTGACATTCTGAGGACAGCATGCTTCATCACTAAACAAAGTTGTAATAGACATATGGACAATTCTTAGACACTTAGTCCCATGTAAAGGAAATCAATGCTTTGCAAGAACAAATAATTAACACGAAAAGAGTATATGGGGGAAATATCGTCTGCAAAGTGTAGGAAATTCCAGACATAAAAGTTTGAAAGGTCAAAAATTCTATAGAAAAAAAACTGTATGGAGAGCTCCCTGATCTGGAAACCACTTCGCAGTTCATCTCATGTATTGGTCTAGTCATCTGAACACTGCAACCTAAAAATGAGAACGAAGAAGAAGAAGAATAAACAAGAATACAAAGACAGTTTGTGTGGAAACACAAACTGAAAATCGGCCCCCGAAGTGGTCCTCCCAAGCAGGTAAAAAGGCAGGTTTCAATATTATCAGAGTGATATTCTATCAAAAACAAATTACAGAAAATAATGGAGAAAAAAATGTTAACGGATCTAGTGTGGTGCCCCAGCGGTCCAGCAGACCAAAGGATAGGTGAAAGTGAATGTGAAGTTAGATGTGAACCTGGCCTAACTGGTGTCTTATAATGAATATCTAACTGATCTAATTGTTTTGTAGAGGGCCAATCTCTTATTCCTCAAGAATAAAACATTTCCGTAAAAAAAAAATAAAAAAAAAAATAAAATTAATATTTTTTCATTTGTTTGATTATATAGTGTGTTGTCAATGGCGTAGTTCCTGCGATTATATGAAAAACTACTTATTAATTTTTGTTTTAAATTATTTCTGACTTATATAAATACTAAATAGAATTTTTTCTCTTTAAAAAATTATTTTAAAAATTTTATGTGTAAATATAGTACTTAGTATAACAAAACTTACATAACTTAACAATACAAATATTTAAAAAAAATTGACAAAAAATTAATAACCGTTTGCATAAATGTGTTTAAAATATGACAAATGCTTGGCTCCCCTAATAAAGATCCTCAAGTGTTTGTTACTATTAATAGTGAATAGTTGTAAAAGTGGTGTATTTTTATGAAAAAACTGCTTGCATAAGTAATTTAAAAAATTAGATTTTTCGCTTTCAGAAAAAAAACAAGTAGCCGTTTCATCAGAGCTTTGAATGGTCTAAAATAATGTGATGTCGGATTTTCACTATCTTTTCTTGTTTACGAGATCTAAACGGGACGGACAGACAGACGGACAGACAGGCCACACAAAACTAATAGCGTCTTTCCCCTTTCGGGGGCGTTAAAAGGGAAGTCATATTGTACAAACATAACTGTAGGATATTAAAACTAGGTAAATGTACGGACGTGTTACGTTAAAGGTAAGAAGAATTCCTTGCCATGGAATCAAATATTTACAATGTTTTAGGTGAGAGTTGATTCATCTGATCGGAGATGAATTACTATTTGATGAATAGCAAAATTTACGTGTGAATAGTTAGCATACATTTTACTCCAGATTTGGCTTTAACAAATACATATGCCATTAGGACGTTTAAATATTTGCCATTACATTTATGTAAATGACTTGGGAGATTTTTATAATCATCCGGTCATGGCCAAATAGAGAATTTCCCCAAGTCTCAACGTTGTTGAGTATGATCGCCATCTTTAACAAGTTATATAAATCCGGATTGAGGACAACCGCATCTTGAAAGTCATTCTCTAGGCCAACTCGCGTCTGTCTTAAGACAAACTGGTCGCTTCTACCTCCGTTACATGGATATAATAAAACTGGACCTCAAACCAGCCCTAGACCGCACTAGATGGAGAGAAACAGTGACCAAAAAAACTATGGACAGCGAAACAACATGGGCTTCACCTCTAGAAACGCATGCCATGCGAAAAATGGCCAGCTCCTCTACCACCAAAGCAAAGACCACCTTAACCTGCAATATCTGTGTACGGGAGTGTCTCTCCAAAATAGGTCTCCACAGCGACATGAAAAAAGTGTTCGAGATAAACTATAGTAGCTTTACGTCTAAAGGAGGCCAACAATATACAGCCGGGTTAATTAGTTATCTTATATTCTTATCTTAAAAAAGTCATTGGTTGACATGCATGACTAGATTGACATAGGAACACGCGTAGGACGTAATCATCTTCTTTTATGAAGTGAGATCTATATTTTACAAGATAAAATTGTTAAATACAGAAATTACTTTAAAAAAAGATGATTGCGTCCTACGCTTGTTTCTAGGTCAATCTAGCCATGCATGTTAATCTATGACTTAAATTCTGCCAAGTATCTGAGCGTACGAGGAATTAAACAAAAACTCCATTTATAGGATATGAACATGAACACAAGACTACCTTTGATTAGTGATAAACATTTAATATAGAAAATAGTGACCAACACATACCCCTCAACTCCGAAGAGAAATCAAAGAGAGAAGTTTGTAGAGAATGGTAGCGTCCTCTTTTCACAAGAGAAGTCTTAAAGAAACTTAACAAGAATTGAGCTGGACAGGGAAATACATGGAAAAAGTAAGCCTGCATGGAGGTTATGTCACAACGGGGACAGGAGAAAGAGGAACAAGTGAGAAGCAGAACGTGATACCCCACGAGGTCCGAACCTCTTAACTGGCCAGACAGGAGTAAATTCTTCACGGTCGGTTCAATTAATAGTGGTCAGTTTCTCTCGTCCACTGTTCCTGTGCTTGCTTTGAAAGAGCTGGGCATGTGAGAGAAGCGAGGGGAGAGAAAGGAAGAGGGGAACTCTTAGTGATGAGAGAAGGAGAAAGTTTGAGCACATGCCACTCTTTGAAAAGGGAAGAGGCTACTTTGCTCTGGTTAAGGCTCTTTGCATAAGGGGAGATACAGAGTGAATATTTCGTATTCATTATGAAGGCGATGCATAAATGAATAAATACATGTTGATAACTTGTCTGATATTTTGTTGAGAGGTGGTTGGGTTCTATCAAATTCATGGGAAACAATGACTACATAAAAGTGTATTTTAAAAGTTAAACAGTTTGCTTTCAGAAAACAAACAAAGCAACTGTTGCACCAGAAATCTGCAAGATCTAAAATATCATATCTTATTTTCAAAATCTTAAATCTCTCCAACCCCAACGGAACGGACGGACATACAGACAACACAAAACTAATAAGAGTTTTCCCCCTTTTGCAGGCACTAAAAACGTAGTAAGTAATAAAAATGCATGATCTAAATACTACACATTATTTAATTCCTGCTATTTTGCAATGACTGATAAAACAGAACTGAATCTAACCGTCATATTATTTTCTGGGGCGCCTGAAAGAGGAAAAGTCTCGGTTAGTTTTTTTGTGGTCAGAATGTTTTTTAAACATAAGAAAACGCCAAAAAATTATCTAAAATCTATTATGCATTTAGTTTTCTTGACAAGAGTACTAGAAGTCTCTTTATCGATATCTGGTCCAATTTGTTGTAAAGTTAATTAACAATGCTAATTAATTCTTTAAAATTGTATTACTTCAGATAATTTAAACAAAACCATAGCTTGAAAATTCCTTGTCCATTGGCGGATCTGGTGGGGGTCGCCTATGAGTTTGTGTAATCTCGTTCTCTCTTTCTTTCGGTGTAGACGCAATAAAACAAATTTTTATCTCCATTTCTGAAAGAAATGATTAAATGAAGACGCGTGTACATAGGTATTAATAGTGACGACACTGTAAGAAAGAAAAAAGGAAATAAATTTAGTGCTTCAATTGCTACAGGCTTTACATTTCATACTGTAGTCTTTTGTTCTACTTACACGCAAAGAATGACATAATAGTGTTCATGATTGATTGATTCAAGCGGAAGTATAATTCTGTTCTATTCAACATTTATATGTCGGCTTTAAGAAACGTAAAGAAAAACAAGATTTCAAAGAGAGTTTATGTTGCCACTCAAACTCAGAGGCGGCCCCCGTGGGAGACTGATCCCTGTCGGATCCGCATATTCGCAAGGAATGTTCAAGACGTGATTTTGTTTTCATTGTTAAAAGTAATAATGTTTCAAAGATTCATTTAGCGTTGTAAAAAAATATTTTTAATATAAAATCTCCCTCTGGTCGACGGAGAATGGCATCGAGCAGGGTATGAAACCGAGACCGTAGAGATAATCAGTCCTGTGCGCTAACCGCACGACCAGGCATTGCTCTTAATCTAATGACAAACTGGTTACAAACTAATAGCCTATTATTGATAATATACCTACACATTACGGAATGACAACTACCGGATATGTACAATATGTCAGAAGAGCGATTTTAGATAATCTTTTGGTATTGAGCATTTTCATTTAAATGGAACTAGAATGAGGATGTAGATCTACCTAAATTAAACTTCTAATTTAGCACTCTCAATATCTATATCTACTAGATTTAAAGATCACCTGTTTCTATGACCGACTGTCAACGAAGGTGTCATGTGGCCAGCACAACGACCAACTGTACTTACTTTCCACAATAATGTCAGGTACTCAATTTTGTTTGGGTGGACTCAGGGTATTCCGAAAAAATCCCGAAAATGAAAACCCCAGCCTTTCCGAGTTTTGAACCCGAGAAATCTTGGTTTGGAATCCAAGCGCTTTGCTACACAGCCACCACACCCACTTTATAAAAAGGTATTGGAATAATATTGCAAAACAAATATCGTGTTCAGGAATTGAGCCGCTGCCCTTTAGAACGTGAAAATGGTTTAATATTGTTCCGTGTACAAGGTAAGCAAACGGGAGAAATGAGCTAGGGCTTTTGCTTCTATACAAACATATTGTTACGAATCTCACTATCCAAACTGCACCATACACCACCAGCTTAAAGAACTTGACAACTCAGGGCTCCAAAGTAACGTGACGCTTTAATAGTTGAATAAATAACAGCCAATACTGTACAATTGGCAACACGTTCACTGTACAAATATCTCTCCGATAACACCGTTCCGCCGTATCAACTCTTGCACTGGCCTCTCCGTCTCGTTCCGGGCTTGCACTGGGTTCAACAGTTCAGAACTGACTTCACACTCTAGGCTCGTTGTGTCGGACTCGATCGCAGACCAAGATCAAGACGCCAGTCGTCTCAACTGTACTTGACAGTACTCCGCACTGAACCGTCGTAATGCTCCGTACAGAACCACACCGTTGAACTGTGCTGTAGTCGACCGTGTTCTGAACCCCTGCCGTGAACCTTCTGTCGTGAACCGTCTTGACTGCGACACCTCCGCTCTTTATATAGGGTCCCGTTTGATTGTCGTATGAGCTGAGCCGAAGGCTCTTCTAGCTCAAAGTTTGAAAAAAAAAAACCTGTTTGGTTGTCCAGCCAGAACAGTAAAAAAAAAAAAAACCTGTGAGAACACAGTTCTGTTTGAGAGCGACCCGAGTCAATGCCTATGTAAAGCATTGCTGTTTCCAATGCCTTTGGCCCCCGACTCATGGCCTCCGTCATTTTCATTCGTTATACCAAGCTAACCGTGGAAGACTCACCATTTATTTAACGGTCCTTTGAGGAACGGCGCATGGATGTGTGACAGGTTTGTGGGGACTTTTTTACAACCCCGCCCGTGCAAGGGGTGGACTCTCGTCTACCCGTGGGCATCCCCACGGGAGTTATGTTTTGCCATTCATTTAGCCTAGCTACCCCCTCAAGTAGCCGTTTTCACCCAGGTGCCACGATGAGGCAGAACAGCGTACCTGGGATATAGGGTCCCTGCTGGCCTTCTAGAACCGGACGGAACATCGCTCGAAGTTTCTAGCTTCGTCACATGACTACTTCCCTCGTGACGCCCCTGAGCTCTGTTCACGACGGCGATCCTTCCCGAACCGTCCTGTTGACACTCGACTTGGCTGACCGTCGTAACTCGTCACGGTTGACCGCTCGTCTAGCGCTGGCCTGTGGCGATTTGCGTCGGCTGACTACACTCACACCACTACCCCCATCTGTGCCACCACCAGGTTTATAACAATATCTAAACAGTTAGTAGAACAACTTACAAAGTTAATAAGATTAAAAATAGGATATTGATGCAGCATATAATCACAAAGTGTTTTTGATTCATTCCTTGCCACTGTAGTCACTAATCTCACATCGCAAGACTTCGAATACTTGATTCTCTTTTCTGTATCTGAAATAGAAAATTAGAACATAATAAATAACATCTATAAATATTAAATATGTTTGTGTTAAGCTATATCTACCCGGCTATGATCGCCTGTCCGAAAGATTTGTATGATGTGCTAATATGGGAGGCGCTAAGTTTCTCAACATTTTGTGTTTTAATTTTTTTTTTTCATGAATAACATATTTTTCATGCTTTCTAAATGGCCGAGTGAACACTTACCGACACTTCTTGTAAACAATTGGTAACGGAAAATGAGATGAAATGGCTGAGAAACAGTCACTACCGTTCTAGTTCTAGGATACAGTTAATGATTGATGACTGTATACTGTTGTTCAGTTAACTTATCTATTTGTTCAAACATGATTAATTTACTTTAAGGTAGAATGTATAGTGGATAAGTATGTCTAGATGTGACAAAAATGATATATGCTCTGTACATTTGTATCATAAATGTCTGTCTGCTTGCCTGCCTGCCTACCTATCTACAATCTATCTATCTATCTATCTATCAATTTATCTATCTATCTATATATATATATATATATCCATCTCCATCTATCTATCTATCTATCTATCTATTTATATATCTATCTATCTATCCATCTATCTATCTATCCTTATTTATCTCTATCTCTATCTATCTATCTATCTATCATCCATCTATCCATCCATCTATCTATCTATCTATCTATCTATCTATCTATCTATCTATCTATCTATCTATCTATCTATCTATCTATCTATCAATCTCTTAGATCTGATCTAATCTATCTCCATTTATCTATCTATCTATCAATCTGTTAGATCTGATCTAATCTATCTCCATTTATTTCCATCTCTATCTATCTATCTATCTATCTTTCTGTCTATGTATTAGATCTGATCTAATCTAATGTATTTTAATCTAAAGAAAAAAATAATGACTTAATAATCACAACTAAATCTTACATATCCAATGGTTAATGTAGGTTGACACCAGAATCCATCTTTAAAAGAAATGAGCTCATGTCCTATAGTTACTGTGTCGATTTAATCGAGAAAAACAAAACCGCCAGTAATTTATAACTCTTTCTAGTTCCAGGCAGCAGATCAATAAATGGACAACGAATGCAGAAAAAAAAATGCATTGGCATTATGATGGTGTTGAGCGGTAAATAATGAATCAACACGATTTGTTCAGAGCAATGAAAGTAATAGACAGCTACAAGAAGTGTTCACCGAAAGAACCGACCACACAAGAACGGACATAAAACGATTTAAACGGTGTAAATGGCATTTTTTAGGACATCACATTTATTCCAGTCTTCCTAGAGATAAAAAAAATGACACGTGTAAACTTCTACACGCTGAAAAAAGTCAAGATGGGAACAAATTGCATTGCTTGAACAGATCATTTGAAATACGTAACGTAGAGGGTGTCAGGTGGGATTTCAGATTAGCTAGGGTATGATATTATATTATGGTCCCGTATCCCCAGCCTAAACAGAGTAACACAAGAACCTAAAGGTAATAGCATGTAAACTACAAACATTGAATAACAGTTATTCAACTGAACATTTAGTGAATAACAACAGTTGTCAATAGGAACAATATTTAATTAAACTTAATTGTAGTTTTCAAACCTATTTACATGTACATCAATATCATTGAAGTTAGCATTTGATTACTAATTAGTCTAGTATTACACCAACAGGTTTCCGTAACACACCTTCACGCTCACACTCCATCTCGGCGCCCAACAGAAGCTCAACTCCCTACACCTCAACACCGATAGTTGCTACACAACTCCAAGGGCAGAAAGACGACACACTTTCCCATAGCCCAAACCTAACACCCTGAAACGAAAAGACAACCTAGATCTAGCGCTGCCGCTACAAGAAAGAACTTTTCAATAGCGACACCCGTACCGAAAGATCAGCGTACTTAATAAAACTATGTACTTACGTACCCTTACAAGGGGAACCAAAAAACCAGCTACCCAGCTCACAAAAGCAGCTCTCTCTCTCTTGCGGAAACTAAGGATGACGTAAACACACACACACACACAATATTCTAGACAACAAAACGCACAATAAACTACTTCCTATACGCTGAAACACCAATATTAAATGCTAAGAAAACTTCAAACGCGCACGACATCCCCCCTCTCCCCCTAACTGGATCTTGCGAAGACAAGTCCAGTCTTTAAAAAAAAGAAATTGAAAACTGAAGTATATTGACAGCAAAAGGAATTAGGAAACATTGCCCAAAGCTGAAGCCGAAGAATACAACCTTCATAAAGTCAAAATTACATAATTATTCAAATAGATGATGTCGCAAAGAACAACATCCATCATACAACTATTATAACATTGCAATGCATACTAAAAACAAGCAGTACATATTACATATATATATACATACATATCAAGCAATAGCTATAATAAAATAGTCTTTTTGTGCGAATCACACCAGTCTTGAGCACAAGTCTGCAAGTATATTGTCCTCTCCTTTTATGTGACACACGTCGAAGGTGTAGTCCTGAAGCATCAGAGCCCACCTCGTAACTCGAAGGTTCCTAAAGTTCGTGCTCCGAAGGTAAGCCAAGGCCTTGTGGTCCGTCTGAAGGTGAAACGTATTTCCACGCAGGTATCTGTCCAGTTTTCTAATGGCAAATACGATAGCCAAACCTTCTCTCTCGATGATGGAATACCTCTGCTCCCGAGGCAATAACTTGCGACTCACATACTTGACGGGATGCAGAACACCATTCACGCACTGACTCAGTATACCGGAGATTCCTTTGTCCGAAGCATCGGTCTGAAGAACAAATGGCAATGAAGGATCAGGCAAACGAAGAATGGGGTACCTACACAGATACGCCTGCACCCTGCTTAAAGCCTCCGCGCACTCACGATTCCAGTGCACCTTAACAGACCGACCCCGACACAATAGATCAGTAAAAGGGTAAACCAGATCAGAGAATCTCGGTATGAACCTGCTGTAATAATTCCCCAACCCAATGAGACTACGAATCTCTTTTTTTGTTGTGGGCGTTTTAAACTCTAGAATTTTCTTACCATTACTAGGATCAGGCTTAACAACCCCCTGCCCTACATTATGTCCGAGAAACTTAACACTAGTGAACCCCACTTCTAATTTTGCTGGCTTTAACGTAAAACCATTTTCCCTAAGAGCACCGAAAACATTACGGACACTTTTCAGATGTGTATCCCAATCTTCACTGAAGATACATATGTCATCAAAATAAAATAAAACGTTTAGCAAACCTTGCAACATACGTTTAACGACCGTATTGAAATGATTTGGGGCCCCACTTAACCCAAAAGGTAAATAATGAAACATATAATGTTCCCCCAATACACGAAAAGCTGTGTATGGTTTACTTTCCTCACTAATGGGAATCTGCCAATAACCTTTAGTAAGATCAACCAAGGTAAAATATTTGGCCTTATGCAATTTGTTAAACAACTCCTCCTGCTCGGGTATCACTTCAGCCGGGATCTGAGTTTTCTAAAATCTATACATGGTCTTAACGACCCATCCTTCTTTTTAATAATGACAACCGGGGCTGCATATGGCGAGTTCGTGGGACCTATTATTCCCAATTCAAGCATACTGTCAACTTCTTGCTTAACTTTATCCCTCATGTGTATGGGAACCGCGTATGGCTTTAGTGCAATAGGCTTTGTATCTGTTAACGTAATAGAAAATTTCTCTACCGGGCGAATCTGAAATGATATCCCTAAACTCATTTAGAATATCACCAACCTGATTGCTCTGTACATAACTAAGATCGGGGTTTATTTTGACCTGCGCCAAGATACTCCCGTCTGACTTCTGGCTAACTTCCAACGTTGGAATGTTAGGCAGAGCATCTTCCTTAGACAACCCTTCAGTATCTACGTCTTCGTCGCTCACGACAGACACCATATTGGCTGATAAAACCCCATTTTTATCGCCACTAGAATTATTACTAACTACATCATCTACTTTCCCTACTCGACAATGGTACTTCATAAGCCTATTAATATGGTACATTTTCAGCTTCTCATCCTTCTGTACAACAAAGTTAAACTTAGAAATTTTTTGGACAACCTTATACGGGCCCTGCCAAAATACAGACAACTTATTATCTCTTTGTGGTTTTAAAACCAACACACAATCTCCCGCCTCTATGTCACGATTGGATGAATACTTGTCATACTGGGCTTTATATTTTCTTTTATTTACTTGGTCATTCTCACTAGCGATAGCGGTCACGACAGACAACCTTTCTTTTAAGTCCAATAGGTAGCTAAATACATTTTTATACCCGGTGTCTTTCTCTTCATTAGTAAAAACTTGTTTTAAAATAGACAACGGACCCCTCATTTGCCTACCATAAACAAGCTGAAACGGAGACACACCAGTTGTCTCATTAGGAACTTCCCTAAATGCAAATAATGCAGCAGTTATCTTTCTATCCCAGTCTCGTGGGCTATGTTGGGTAACCTATGGAACAACTTTAAAGTTCCATTTAGCCTCTCAATTTGACCATTCGAAGAGGAGTGAAACACAGTGGAGTGCACCAGTTTAACTGAGAAGAACTCACACACCTGGTTATACAGTTCGGAGGTAAACTGACCCCCCTGGTCCGACAATATTTCACACGGCAGTCCGATTCGGCTAAATATGGTGGTTAGTGCCTCGATTACCGTCTCTGTATTTATATTACGTAGTGGAATAGCCTCCGGCCATCTTGTAGCAATATCCACCAAGGTTAGAATGAACCTATTTTTATTTTCTGTTAACTCCAATGGACCAACAATGTCAATGGCCACCTTAAAAAATGGGGTGGAAATCACATTCATACGACCCAGTTCCACTCTGTCACAACGACGCGGCGTTCTAGCTTTCTGACATACATCACAAGATTTTACAAACTCTTTCACATCTCTGTCTAGCCCTTGCCAAAAAAAATATTTATAAATCTTGCCTTTCGTTTTCCTTATTGAAAAGTGACCCGCTAACATACTCTCATGCGCCGTTCTTAGCACAAGCTCCCTCTTAGACGACGGTACAACCAACTGTCTCTCTTCCTCACCACATTCTCCCTTAAATACCCTATACAACAATCTATCAAATACTTTAAATTCTATACATCCATTCTTCTTATTGTCCACACAGTTATCCACCTGCCGCTCCCAAAGATCTTTCAATGACGGATCACTTAATTGCTCCCGTAAAAAGTCATCGCTCGTTCCTAAAACCTCACGACAATCTTCCAGCACTCCACTGTCATTCATAACACTATCATCATTTTCTCTCTCTGTCATCGCCCTAGTTACAGCAGCACAACCAAGTTGACTGCCACCGTTCAAATCTACATTCCCAATAATTAAGTCTGCTACTGGATCCCTAAAACATGCTACTACAAACTTACCGATAATATATTCAGTCTCAACGTAAACGCACGCCAGCGGGTAATCTCTCACAGTCCCGTCAACAAGTTTCAACCTGTAACTTCCAGGAATCATATCATTCTTTCCAACCAACGAGCTCCTAACACCTATCACGCTTGAACCAGAATCTTTCAACACAGACACAACTTTGCCATTTACTCTACCACTTTCAAACTTCAACTTGCCTACCGATCTGTCACGCAACGATTTATCCACATAAGATAATGTTTCTTTTTTACAAGGGGAAAAACAATCAAGACCCTTTCCTAAGGAACAATTGCAACAGTTTTGCACATCATGTGGACCACTCAGTCACATGTATCTAATCGGCGGGCCAAAGGTTCTGTTATTATAGTTGGGTCTCGGTGTGTACGCCCCTGTACCCCCTGACCTTCCGTAGTTGTTATCAGGAGGACGCCCCTCCACGTCATAACTCTGTCGCCTCGTGCTCGTGCCGCGGATTCTGCGCCCACTACCATCAAATTGTCTCCGATAGCGCCCCAATGAAACATTTCTATTTGGGTGAGAATTTGCAGGGATTGCGGGTGCTTTTTTACACCTTCCATCAGTAACACGGGTGGAGTTCGCTACCGGCGAACGTTGAAGGCATTCAACTGACTTGTGGCCCTTCATGCCACACCCGAAGCAAACAATCACTTTTCTTTCAACGGCCGCGCCACGATTCACTGCTTCTCCACACGCCGCCGCCACATAAACACTTTCTTCTTTAGCAAGCGACGCCCCCGAATTCGCGACTTTAAACCCCTCTATGATGTTTAACATGTTCTCCACAGTATTTTGCTTGTTTAGAACAAGTTGTCGATAGACCTCCCCTGAAACATTTTCAAGTATCCCGTCTTTAATGAAGAGATCTTTGATCTCATCTACTGTCTTTCCTACCTCAGCCATTTTGCACCAGTTGTCCAGTGCGGTCCTCCGCTCAGTCACATAACCACGGAAGTCAATCTGCCGTGGTTTGACCCGGTGAAACCTTTTGCGGCATGTCTCCGCATTAATGTCTGCGTGGCGGAGAAGTGCCGTTTTGACATCCTCATACTTGTCGCTAAGGAACAGACTGTCCCTCAACATAAAGTTTTTGAGCGATGTCGTCAACTTGTACGACAATAGCAGGGACCACTCCTTACTCTCAATCTTACACCTTGCTGCCACGGCCTCAAAGTGCGTCAGGTACGCCAGAAGATCATCGTCTTCCTTCATGCCTTGGAAGTTCTTGTCTAGCCTGTCCAAGACACTCTTTTGTCGCACCTCAACTGCCTGACCTACCACTGCACTTGCCTCTGGCGCCGACTTCTCTTTAAGCCGTGCCAACTCCAGTTCATCTTTTCTCTTGAGCTCCTCTCTAGCCTCTCTCTCCTTCCACCTCTCGTGTTCCTCACGCCTAGACTTCTCCTCCCTTTCATGTCTAGCGGCCTCCTCCGCCTTCGCCTCACTTCTCAACCTCTCTTCACGCTCAAGTCTGGCTTTCTCCTCAGCCTTCGCCTCTTTTCTCAACCTCTCTTCTCGCTCAAGCCTAGCCGTCTCTCGTTCAAACTCCTCCTTCTTGGCTCTCTCATAGTCAACCTTCTGCTCTGCCACAGACCTCTCCAACCTCTCACCATCATACCCGAGAGCACGGCCGTCACTGATGAACTGGGCGGTTAGAGTCAACCTCGTCTCCATTACATAGACTATTAAGCCTTAATTAATAATTACAGTCTAACTATCACTAACAAAAACCAAAGTCAGATCATAGAGAGAAACAGAATATATATCATTACTTAATTATAACGGGTGAACTGAAATCACGGGCGCATAGACAAAAACAGGGCCAAGGACTTATCTGCTCAGTATCCCGCGTCGGAAGGAATCGCCTCACTCCAGGCTCCGCAGAAGAGAAACGCCACAGGCAACCACAGTCACTGGAACAGACCAACGGTTCTAACTTCTTATGATGGTTCTAGCGGACAAATCAAGGACACAGAGGTCACAAAGTTGACATTTACATATTGTTTGGACGAGCCCCCATTTCTGTCAGGTGGGATTTCAGATTAGCTAGGGTATGATATTATATTACGGTCCCGTATCCCCAGCCTGAACAGAGTAACACAAGAACCTAAAGGTAATAGCATGTAAACTACAAACATTGAATAACAGTTATTCAACTGAACATTTAGTGAATAACAACAGTTGTCAATAGGAACAATATTTAATTAAACTTAATTGTAGTTTTCAAACCTATTTACATGTACATCAATATCATTGAAGTTAGCATTTGATTACTAATTAGTCTAGTATCACACCAACAGGTTTCCGTAACACACCTTCACGCTCACACGCCATCTCGGCGCCCAACAGAAGCTCAACTCCCTACACCTCAACACCGATAGTTGCTACACAACTCCAAGGGCAGAAAGACGACACACTTTCTCATAGCCCAAACCTAACACCCTGAAACGAAAAGACAACCTAGATCTAGCGCTGCCGCTACAAGAAAGAACTTTTCAATAGCGACACCCGTACCGAAAGATCAGCGTACTTAATAAAACTATGTACTTACGTACCCTTACAAGGGGAACCAAAAAACCAGCTACCCAGCTCACAAAAGCAGCTCTCTCTCTCTTGCGGAAACTAAGGATGACGTAAACACACACACACACACAATATTCTAGACAACAAAACGCACAATAAACTACTTCCTATACGCTGAAACACCAATATTAAATGCTAAGAAAACTTTAAACGCGCACGACAGAGGGGACGTAGGGAAATTACGTAACGACTAAAAGGAAGGAACGTAGAGGTATTACGTAACGGCTAAAAGGAAGGAACGTAGAGGTATTACGTAACGACTAAAAGAAAGGAACGTAGAGGTATTACGTAACGACTAAATGGAGGGGACGTAGAGGTATTACGTAACGACTAAAAGGAGGGGAAGTAGAGGTATTATGTAACGACTAAAAGGAGGGGACATAGAGGTATTACGTAACGACTAAAAGGAAGGAACGTAGAGGTATTACGTAACGACTAAAAGAAAGGAACGTAGAGGTATTACGTAACGACTAAAAGGAAGGAACGTAGAGGTATTACGTAACGACTAAATGGAGGGGACGTAGGGGTATTACGTAACGACTAAAAGGAAGGAACGTAGAGGTATTACGTAACGACTAAAAGGAGGGGACGTAGAGGTATTACGTAACGACTAAATGGAGGGGACGTAGAGGTATTACGTAACGACTAAAAGGAAGGAACGTAGAGGTATTACGTAACGACTAAAAGGAGGGGACGTAGGGGTATTACATAACGTTTAAAAGAAGGGGTATAAAAATTTATCATGATTTGTTACAAAGGTGTAGGGGAATGAACGTTTCTTACATTATCAAAAACAAATAAATATTCAAATCAAATCAAAGATAGCTATAAATAGTTTGAACCCTACAAAACCAATAAAAGTCGAATTAATGATTTATTTTATTATTTTTTAATTGAATTTTAAAATGTTCTATTTGGCTCAAATGTCAGGTGATTAACATAATCATTAGCAGGCCAAGGGTGAATGGATGTCTACGCTGCTGCAATGCTAGTGATCAATACTTATTCACCTAAACCTATGCCCTAGTCGTTTGGACGGTTGAACTAATCAACCACCCAGTGTTACCATTGATTTTGTATGAATGTTTACTTTGGCATTTTGAGACAGGCGAAAGACAGCCACCTGCAGAGTTCGAAGCGAATGCAGGCTCAAAATGTCCATATTGCAGAAAGGAAGAGTGGACAGCAGGTTTGAAATATCCTTTTATAAATTCAGATAATTTTTTATCAAAGTTTTCCTAAACATTCAGTTAATAGAAAGATGAACTCAGTTCTTTTACAATCACACATATTTCTATCATAGGTCTAAATATAGTTATATAAATGTTCATGACATTTTGTCAAAGATAAAGGTATATTTCTTGTTCCATATGCTAGGACAAATGTGTACAAATGCTCCCTCTTCCCAAGTGGTATTAGAGCATGGAATGGGTTGCCTGAGGCAGCCAAAAAAAAACAATGACTTGGCAGAATTTAAGTCATTGGTTAACATGCACGCCTAGATGCATGACGCGTAGGACGTAATCATCTTCATTTTTGAAGTAACGTATGAATTTAAAAAAAAAAAGAGTATGGAGTGATCTCTCCATTGCTGGGGGAAAGCCTAAGCGGTAAAGTTGTGAGTGCAGGGCTGCCCACACGTCAATACTCGCCTCTCATCCATACTGACCGCTGCAGGAATTTGCCAGAGAGCAGTAGTCTTACCACTGTCCTCCCGCCTACGGGTCTCCAACACCGGTTTGGCATGTGGGCAGCAGGGCATGTGGTCAGCAGGGCATGTGGTCAGCAGGGCATGTGGGAGGCAGGGCATGTGGGCAGCAGGGCATGTGGGCAGCAGGGCATGTGGGCAGCAGGGCATGTTCACACGTTGACAACACATGATCGTTGATCAAAGCCGCAACCGGGAAAGTCCCGTCTTTAAAATAATATGTGCTGATGGAGGCCTCACTATTATAATTTGAAGGGGTTGGACTTAGCAGCAATAAGTACCAAGTAATTTTAGTAAATGTGAAAGTGAGAATTGCAGAGACGTAACATATATATATAAATATGATCTTGTGCTTCTATAACAATTTCAAAATTGGATTTATGAGTTTTCAACTGTCAAAATTCTGGGTTTTGGAGTGGACACTAAACATAAAAATTATCGATCTAATATTTGTCTGCCCCGTTTCGCACTCGCTTGTTTCACACTAGTATAATAAATGACGTCATCAATCCTGGGTCACACATGTTAACACAATCCTACACAGACATATTTAACTATCATTAATACTATCGCACATGGGCATATCTGATCAACCATCAACCATGGGCTTATCTGATTATACCAACAAATAGTGGCATATCTGATACATATCTGATACATCACACATTGGTACATCCGATAATATCATCCATCAAGGGTATATGTAATACTATTTAATTATCATTAAAAATACCATCACACATGGGTATATCTGAACTATTTTACTTAATCATACAAGGAACGGTGGATACAAGACAGAACATGGAAATTGATAGATGAGAGGAAAGAGGCCAAACGTAGACAAGATCAGAAAAATGAAACACAGGATCGCAGCCTAGCGGAAGAAGCCTATAGGGAAGCAGATCTGAAAGTAAAGAGAAGTTGTCGGCGAGATAAATGGGACTGGATTGAACAGAAGGGACAAGAGGCACAAGCAACTGCAAGCAGAAATGACACAAAAACCCTCCATCGTATTGTCCGAGATCTCACTGGAGTAAAGAGTGGACATGGGGCACTAATAAAAGACAAGCAAGGCAAAACTTTGTTAACGAAAGAAGAACAGGATGCAAGATGGGTAGAGCACTTTAAAGAGACCCTTAACCAACTGTCGCCAGACCTGACTTACATATTCAAGGACCCCTCTCCAGACAATGATCTCAAGGTCAAGACAGACCCAATAACTGCTGAGGAGGTTACCATGGCCATTGCAGTGTTAAAGAATAACAAAGCACCAGGACTAGACATGATATCAGCAGGAATGCTAAAATATGGGGGACAGTGCATTGTTAACAGAATGACTGATCTCTTAAATCTCTGTTGGCGAGCTTCAAAAGTCCCAGAGGACTGGCAAAAGGGAGTGATTGTAAAGCTTCCAAAAAAGGGCAACTTGGCAGACTGCAACCACTGGAGGGGCATTACTCTCCTCTCTGTCCCAGGCAAAGTTTTCAGCACTGTTTTGTTGAGACGGCTTCAACAGTCAGTAGATGAAAGGCTCAGAGAAGAACACGCAGGTTTCCGAAGAGGCAGATCATGTACAGAGCAGATTTTCGTTCTACAAAATATCATAGAACAAAGTCTTGAGTACAAACAACGGCTAACGATCAGTTTCGTGGACTTCAAAAAAGCGTTTGATAGTGTCCACCGAGAATCACTATGGTAAATAGTTAGAGAATACGGCATCCCAGAAAAATTCGTCCAGATCCTACGACACCTTTACAGTCAGTCTAGTTTCTGCATTAAAACAGAAGAGGGAACAACAGAGTTTTTTACAATAGAGACAGGTGTGAGACAGGGGTGCATCTTATCTCCCTTCCTTTTCCTCCTAGCCATCGACTACATAATGAGGAGAGCAATGAACCAGACTGCTTTGGTATTCCATGGCATGAAAAACTCCGATTGACGGACTTGGACTTTGCTGATGATGTTGCACTACTCGGGGCTACAAACAAATGCATTCAAGAAATGACGGAGAGCCTAGACAGAGAGGCACCCAAAATTGACCTCCGCATAAACTTGGATAAGACTAAAATTATGCGAGTGGGATATAAAGCAAAGGGTGTCCCCGTCAGACTTGGCGAGTCAAAGCTTGAGGAGCTGGACAAGTTCAAATACCTTGGCAGCATCATAACAAATGACGGAGATGCTTACCATGATGTAGCGTTCCGACAGGGAGCATTGGCCAAAGGCTGCAGCCTATTTGGACTAGCCAAGCCATTGGACTCGAGACAAAAATACACCTTCTCAACACAATCGTCATTCCAACTGGTACATATGCATGTGAGACTTGGAAGTCATCTGTCAAAATTGAGAAAAGACTAAATGTGGCTCAACAGAGTTGGCTGAGACGGATTTTGGGAGTCAGTTACACAGATCGGGTCTCAAACAAGGAAATCCTATGCCAAACTGGGAGTCGAACACTTGGTGAGGTTGTGACTGAGCGTCGTATGAGGTTTGCGGGACATGTTCTACGTCAAAATGAATTACGCACACCAAGAGTTGCGATAACATGGAAGCCAAAACGAGGAAAGCGCAAACAGGAACGCCCTCGTATTACTTAGCGACACACCTTCATGGAGGACCTCAGAACAGTGGACACCAGGTGGGAGGAGGCTTCAGACATTGCCAGTGAGCGTATTTCATTATACCAACACACGTAAGCATATCTGATAGAACCATCACACGTATTCATAACTGACAATACCATCACATAAGCATGCATGAAGATACCATTACAGTGAGCATATTTTATAATACCAACACACGTAAGTATACATGATAATACCATCTCAAATGAGCATATCGGATAATATCATCACAAGCAAGCATTTCTTACAATACTATCATACGTCAGCATATCTGATAGAACTATCACACGTATTCATATCTAACAATACCGTAAGCATACATGATGATACCATTAAGTGAGCAGATTTTATAATACCAAAGCAACTAAGATTATCTGACAATACCATCTCATATGAGCATATAAAGATAATACCATCACAAGCAAGCATGGCTTACAATACCATCATACGTGAGCATATCTTAGAATACCATCACACGTAAGCATAGCTGATAATACCGGCAGACGTGGGGATATCTGATTGTATTATCACACATGAACATATCTGATACTATCAAACCATTGAAATTATCGCACTACTCTTAATCAGTATTCTGAGAAAGTTCAGAGTGTACAGTTTTACAAACCAATAAAACTCTTAAGAGTACTTAAGGGCCTATCCTTCAAATTCGCTTGGATGCCAAGAACTAGATCTCCCCCTCAATATAGATATTCTAACAATTATGATACTTCAAAATGCACCAATAACATGACCGCAACACTTGCATCGTATTTTAACACTCTGTTTTAATAAAGTACTTCCCTGAAATGTGTGAATTTAACTTACCAGCAATTCTAAAACTTATTCACATCCTCTACAGTGTTATTTTTTTCTACACAAATTTATTTTGATCACGACAGTCATTAAGTCTGCTCACCGCTCCCATTCCCCCAACCTCTATTTTAATTAATCTGAGGTCGAGCTGATCTCAACCTTTGACCTTTGACTATACAGGAAGGGAATTAGTTTCGTAGTTAGTGAAGTCATATTTGTCAACACTTTAATTATCGATGACTGTTGTGAAGGACATTACAAAGGTAGGTCTTGTTTACATTCACGTGTTTACAGTTTTAGTTGGTACAAGTAAATAGGAATGTTTTCATATTGGATGTTGTAAAATAGAGTAAGTTCGTCTGCAGATATAGTGCAGCTTGCCACTCTATGCTCTAAACGGGGCAGTAATTTGAGTCTATGGTAAAAACGTTCCGGACGTTTCATTAGAAAGAAAGATTATTGCGTTTTAGCCCAAAGGTTCTGCAGGAGGACTGGAGGGGGTGTTACAACTCAGATGTGTGTGTGTGTATGTTGAAGGAGGGTGTATCTGGGTGAAGGTTTTCATGCTGCCTTTAGGTTAAGAGCAAACACTACTCTGTTTAAGTTGGGGTTCGAAATTGAGCCCTTGAATGACAGACATAGGGAATAATTTGGGCAGAAAGGGGAATAAGTTGCAAGAAAAGTGGAAAAAGTTGCAAGGCAAGGGGAATAGGTTGCAAGGAAAGGGGAATAGGTTGCAAGGAAAGGGGAATAGGTTGCAAGGAAAGGGGAATACGTTGCAAGGCAAGGGGAATACGTTGTAAGGAAAGGGGAATAAGTTGCAAGGCAAGGAGAATAGGTTGCAAGGAAAGGGGAATAGGTTGCAAGGAAAGGGGAATAGGTTGCAAGGAAAGGGGAATAGGTTGCAAGGAAAGGGGAATAAGTTGCAAGGCAAGGGGAATAAGTTGCAAGGAAAGGGGAATACGTTACAAGGAAAGGGGAATAAGCTGCAAGGCAAGGGGAATACCTTGTAAGGAAAGGGGAATAAGTTGCAAGGAAAGGGGAATACGCTGTATTCTCCTGATCACCTTCAGGCTTCTCTCGCTTATTATGGCATCTGAACCGGCGTCTGTTGGGTACAGACCTTGTTGGCAAGTCTTCTGGTATTTGCACTCTCCCTGCAAAGTTTCGTCAGCACAGATCTCGGAGAATGCCTGAGTGAGTGTAGGCAGCAGGAATTTCATTGACCTTATCAGGTCTGTGCTCATCGTCGTGATATTTGCAGCAATCGTCAGGCTTCTTGTCGTGAGAGCCAAGCTCGCACGACTCGTTATCACAGTCACAGACAGCGCTAACATGGTCAGCGTCTCTGTTGAGTAACGGAACGTTTGTTCTTCTCGATATGTAGCCATCTGTTCGTCTGTCTTATTCAGCAGGCTATATATCGGTTCATCAGTTTTGCTCAGCATAGTACCTGTACTAATGTCTTTAATCATGGCACTGACCTGTTGTTTGAACTCGTTTATGAGCTCTACGATATCTGGTTTAAGTTTGAACAGGTACGTGTTCGGATCTTCCTCTTCATCCACCAGGGCTTGCCGAGACGTTCTTTAAGAGTTTCGTTTTTCCTTTCGTAGCACTTCAGTCCTCTACATTTCAGCTCTTGTTTCAGTTCTTTCAGATTCAGTTCATCTAGCACAGTGGTTCACAAACTTTTTTGTCTTGTAGACCCCTTGACATGTTTTGTGGTTTTCGGTAAACCCCCTGCTTAACTTATACCGGCACTCCATTTTTGCAAATTGACCAACTGCATTTTAAAAAAAAATAAGTAAGTAATTTGAAGATACTTAGTAAGTTAGAGAGAAACATCTTTATTATTGATAAAATGCTAATTTATACCAATTAAAATAACAATTAATATGTATTTTTGGAACCACCAAATACACTGGAAATATGTGTTGCTGTTGTTTTTTTACAGCATCATCCGTTGCTATGGATACTATGCTTCATAGAGGAATTGGTTGTTCTATGAAGTAGTTCTTCAAACAATAAATATCAATTAATTAATTAATTGGCCTTAAGTATCACTGTAAAAGTTTAGCAACTTCTTGTGTATTTCTTCATCTTTCAAGTCTAGATCAAATATTGGGTCCACGGAACTGTTTTCTCAAACAGGAGAATGGGCGAAGTAACTGGCGTCTAAACCAATACGCTTTGGGCAGGAGGGACTCATAAGCCTAGGCTTGCAACCCACATAGTGGGGGAAACTGAATTCAAACCTCTGCTGCCTTGCAGATATACCTAAACATGGGAACTGTTTCGTGGGTCAACCCCGAGAAAAATTAGGAGCCGAGGACCCCTAGGCAGTATGCAGCACACCGCGTTACACCCTGTCAGAGCATGGGAGGCTGCTGATCCCAAACTGTATATTTCGTTTGTAAAGAATTACATAAGAGGCTTTTGTTTTAACTCATACCACCGATGTGCGTACTGTTTTGTTGCTAAAAGAAATTTGTTTAATAATATCAGATGTACGTTTGTGTAAAACAGTTTTTAAAACTACTTTAACAGCTGGTAAAATCAATGTTTTATCTTTAGGTTTTTCCGTATTTGACTATAAGTAAAGAGATCTTTAAGGACGCTCACAAACCACCATCGTCTTTATGTGATGTTGAAGAGAGATTGTGTAGTGTCTAATTCAGAACGTTATCTTTAAGAGATCGAAAGTTTTTCAAACCTTTATCTTTTTATCAGGGAGGCATCGTCTCAAATGATCCTCCAGCGTAATTAGTTTCATATCGTCATGAAAAGGTAGGCAGCCGCTTGTTTGACAAGGAAGAAATGAATCCCAATTTTAAAAAACAAATGCTGTATAATCTACATTTCTTTTTGTAGAAAAAATAAAGCAATATAAATAAGTATTGAAATTAAATATAACATTTTTCGTTTGAATAGCAGGATAAATATTCAAAGAATTAACTAAGGTACAAATCATATATTAGTGTAGGAAATAATTAGATTGATGAGATGTGAAAATTAAAGTCACGACCTGCTTAAATAAAATCCATTTTCGTAGACCCCTTTAGACATCTCATAGACCCCCAATTTATATTTTCACTTTCGTAGACTTTCTCTCTATCAGGCCTTCTGTAAACACTGCTCAACACACAGCACGTCTAACACAAGAACTTGACAACACGAGCCAATAAAACACTATTGGTTACTAGCAGTCCCTTGTCAATCGCCAGCCGTTGAACTGAGTGATTTGCCTGAGTTCACGTTTGTCAACTGAACCTACAGTTAACCCTATCGCGCCGCCAATAGGGTTATAACTGAAGCATCAGGGCCCAGCGAGTTACCCTGGAATTCACCGACTTACGTGTGTTTAAACAGCGTAAGGGTGCGTGATCTGTGCGGAGTACGAATGTTCTGCCCAACAGGTATCTGGCCAACTTGGTTACTGCCCAAACAACTGCTAAGCACTCTCTTTCTACGGTGCTGTATCGTTGTTCTGCTGAAGACAACTTTCTACTGACGTACATAACGGGATGTAGAATGCCCTGTGATTCCTGTGCTAGGCATCCCCCGATAACAACAGCAGATGCATCAGTAGCTAGTATGAATTCCTTCTGACAGTCAGGTAGACGCAGGATCGGCACCTCAGCAAATGCCTTCTTTATCTTCTGCAGTTTCTCTTTGTTATCATGTCTCATCAGAAGCCCATTTTTCACTTTAAATTTACTGGTAGGACGCTCCGCCAATTCAAAAAGTTTAACCAATGTTTGGTCCTCCTTTTGTTTCAATGCATAACTGGATGTTAATTCTGATTCTGGCTGTTCGATCTGACTATGTAGTATCGGTTGTCCAATGTTTTCTATTACACCAGATTGAAATCTAGTTACCGCATTTGTAACTTCTGACATTCCTGACCTTTGCCACTTTTAGATATCTGTGATGGTAGGCTCAGTTATGCCAGTCACGTTCCCTAGAATCAAGTCAGCTGCAGGCCTCTCCAACACACATGCTTCAACTTTCCCAGATAAAAATGGCGTATCTATGTCTATGACAGCTGTGGGATATTCTTCAATTGTTCCTCCAAATGTCATACATTGGACTTTCTTACCCGTGAACTGGTGAGGGTGCACATGTAATCTCTTCACTCCGATTGTGGTCGCTCCTGTCTCTCAAGACCCAAATAGATTTTTTCCCAACAAATCCAGGATACATTTTTAATTTCCCAGCGTCACAAGTTACAGCTCCATCCATCTGGATCTGATCAGATTCATGAGGGAGTTGTTCACTATGTTGATAGTCTATGCAAACTGACGCATTGTTGGTTGGTTGGTCTTCCCCTGTTGCTGGTTTTAAACTCCTGACTTCTGCTTAAGCTCATAGTCTCATTTCGTCTGAGTGGGCTTTTGTTTCTACATTGGGCTGCTAAATGTCCCGTTTTGAAACACTTAAAACATTTTCTTTTTTCACCCACATTTCTTTTCTGCAGACGGTCCTGTCTCCATTCTTGTTTAAAGCGACTTCTGTTATTATTTGTCTTTGCAGCAAAGGCAAAGTTGCTAGTTATCAAGTCTTCCTCTCTCTGAATTGTCTGCTCTGGATGTGCAGTAATATATTGCTGACACAACTAGACTGCTGTCGGCACATCTTTCTGTTTCCTTTCATGTAGAAAAGCCACTAACTGAGGATTGCAAGATGTGAGGATCTTGTCTCTGATGAACAGATCAATGAGACCTTCGAATGTCTTTTCAGTATTAGACAATTCTACAAAAAGGCATTAAATATCTTGTAATGTCCTCAACAAATTCATGGAATGGCTGGTTTCTCTCTGGTTTAGCTTTATGGAACTTCTCTCTATACCCATCATCTGTCAAGTTGTATCTTTTCATTAATACTTCCTTCATCTTGTCATATTCCTCTAAATCTTTCTTAGAAAAGTTAATACAAGCTTGCAGTGCCTTTCCCTGTAACAATGTGTAAAGATGACTTCCCCACTGAGTTTCAGGTATTTCTGTAGCTTGAGCATGCACTTCAAATCACGCCAAATATGCATCCATTTGATCCACGTTCTCGTTAAAAGGTGGCAACTTTGGCTTCCATACAGGTTTTATATGCTCTTTGAGTTCTCCTTTCGTCTCCCTAAGCTCCAACTCTCTAACTCTCAATTTGTGTATTTCTACATCAGCTTCTTTCTCTTTAGCTCTTGCTTCTGTCTCTTTAGCTCTCACTTCCCTCTCTTTAAGACGTTTCTCACGCTCTCTGTCTTCTCTTTTTTTTCTTTCTTTTCCAGCTTGACTTCTCTTTCTTTCACCCACTCCTGTAAAGCTGTTCCTGACAATCCCATCTCTTTTCCAGCAGCTATTAACTGTGTTAATCTCTCTGCCATTTTGTTATTATCTCTAGCATACAATATAAACAGCACTAATAGTTTTATCCCTTGTTTGACCTGGTTTCGTCTCGGCTGATTGATTTAGTTTTTTCCCGCCGTTGCACGTGAGCGCACACACGTCGACTTCACGGCCTTCTTTGTCCTTGACCTTTTCACAATGGCGAACCGCAGTTCTGCCTAATGTCTTCCAAGACTAAGTCAAGTAACTAGATAAACGAGCCTCCAAAATATGTCACAGCTTTCCTATTATATAACTCTATCAACTTATAACTCGATAGAATCTACCTTAGGTCTCGATACATCTAGGTGTCCCTGGTTCAGTTCTAGTTAACGAAATAAAACAATGAAACCACTAGATCGAACACATAAACTTTAATCAGCTTTACTGCATATCACACACGCTGGTCTCTGTCTGATCAACCAACACACTTCCGGTCATTCGCGCAGATTGTAAAAATAGATTATACATACATACACACATTCATCCGTGACAACAACCCAACAAAATCTGTCAGGTTCTCCAAAAAAACTGTTCAAACAACCCAACAAACTCTGTCAGACTCTCTACAAACACTGCTCAACACAACCCAACATACTTTATCAGGTTCTCTACAAACATTGCTCAACACAACCCAACAAACTCTCAATCAGACTCTCTACAAACACTGCTCAACAAAACGCAACAAAATCTGACAGGTTCTCTACAAACACTGCTCAACACAACCCAAAAAAACTCTCTATCAGACTCTTTACAAACACTGCTCAACACAATCCAACAAACTCTGTCAGGTTCTCTACAAACACTGCTCAACATAACCCGACACGCTCTCTATCAGGCTCTCTACAAACACTGTTCAACACAAACCAACTCATGATGTTGACACCTCTGCTCCGACAACCGTTCTACTTTTGAATTATAAATAATGATTCGATTGTTGATATTTTGTGTTTTTGGCACATCAATACAGTTTAGGCCATGTCGTATCCTGTAATAAATAACGTCTAAATACTAGACAATTGGCATCAGCAATCATTCACATAACCTATGTACACTTTTTATACTGGAATCTTTTTCGTCTTGAACTCGGCTGAATTCAAACGGACTGACCTCACTGTGTACTAAAGTACCGGACTGAATCGCCTTGACCCACTTTCATATAGTCCAGCAAGACCTGGAAAAATCAGACAGCGCGTCCTAATTCAAGAACATTCGTTTTAGAAGGCCTTAATACTGACATGCAACGTCACAGCCTGCGGGAAGATTAGACCAATAACTAGTTGCCACGTCGTACAGGCCTGCGACGTGGCAACGAGCTATTTGTCTAGACTGCCCACAGATTGTGACGTTGCTGGTCAGTGTTCACGTTTTCTCTAACGATTGGTCCATGACCATATCACGGAGGATGAACTTGTGGAGAGTTTCTACCAACAATGTCTCTCGGTTTTTTTTTGTAACCAGTTGACCCATAAGAAGCACACTGTCCTGTGTTACACGAGTCAGCTGACCGAACACACAGCTATCCGCCTTGCAACAGCAGTTGTAACAAAATACTATTGTTATTGTTATTTAAGCCTGCATATAAAATCTAACTCAATGTTGATATCATGTTGTATAAAGAAAAAGCCTTTATACTTACCTTTAACTTAAAAAACGTAATCTATTAGCGGAAAAAAACAAGACCCGTGAATCCGAAAGTTAAAAGTGTGATTTTACGTAAAAAATGAAACAATTCTTTACTTCTATACCGTTTCACGTTAAGCTTTTGATTATCTGTCTTTTAACTGAATCTAATAAGATTGCTTAAACAAAGGCTATACACCAAAGAGTCCAATTTTATTAACTTCAGTGATGTTCAGTATTTTTTTTACTGCTACTCCAACACTGTGGCAGCACGCAACAATGGCCAGGATTAATTGGGTAACTTTTTGCTATGTGGGAATTTAGATTTTAGAAAAGATATTCTCATTTCATGTTAGGTATGTCTAGCCAAGTGTTTCTCAAACTGTGTTCCGCGAGACCTGAATCGGTAGTTAGGTACTTTTGGAGTAATTAACATAAAAATCGATTTGTAATTAATAGCAGAAAATGAACTATAAATTTGATTTTTTAGGTTTTTAACATACGAAATAAAATTTTATAACTTCACTAAGAACTTTGGACTATTATAAGTTCCGACTCTGATTAGAAACTAAGGTACAAAGATCAATCATTAAATAAATTATGGTAGATTTTGTCTGAAGAGTGCCACAATATTTCAAAACATGCAGCATGACATTCAGTCTTTTACAACATAAGTTTGATAAGCATTTTTTTCCTATTGCGACAAAGTCAAAGTATAGTAAAGGGTTTGACGCCACACCAGATTTTAGAATTCAGCTTACTAATTATCACTAAGTCTTAAAGGTCCCAAAACCATCGAAGTCATTAAATCTTTTTTTTTCAAACTTTTTTTTTTCTGTATTGTATTTGTAGTTGATTTCTTAAAAACAAATAAAGGCTAAATTTATAATTAAATTTTAAAACATAAAATTTTTTATTTAAACGAGTAATAAATATACCAAGATAAAAGGAAAGTGTCCAGCTAAGCTCTTCAAAGTCTTCCTCTAAGTTCTCTGAATGTACAAAATCTTACTCTAAGTTCTCTGAATGTACAAAATCTTACTCTAAGTTCTCTGAATGTACAAAATCTTACTCTAAGTTCTCTGAATGTACAAAGTCTTACTCTAAGTTCTCTGAATGTACAAAGTCTTAATCTAATTTCTCTGAATGTACGAAGTCTTACTCTAATTTCTCTGAATGTACGAAGTCTTACTTTAAGTTCTCTGAAGTGTTCTAATAAAGAAGAGTCTACCTGTGTAAATCTGTGGCTCTAGGACAGCTCTTGAACAGCTTGAAAAGTCCCAAAAAGCCCGCGGAGTCTGGGAGGGCAAAAGGCTTCCCAGGCCTGAGCAAGTTATTATAGCACAGTGCAGAACAGGCCACTGTACTGTTGGCTCATATTTCTCACGGCTACGGCCAACCTTTGGCTCACGGTGACCGCAACGGGGAAGAAGAGGAAACCGTGTCTCATATTCTGTTTGACTGCCCCAGACTTGCTGATCTCCGTCTCAACAGGTCTGGGGCACCCATAAACTGATAAAAATTTTCCTTCATAATTTTACTTACCTTCAAAATAAAGGTCGCTATTAAAGAGTGCCTAATTTTGCTGTGAATAATTTTCCGCATTGACAAAAAGTGCCCGATTTAACAATGAATATATTTTCAGGTGACTAAATTAGTTGGTGTCTAATTTTTCGGTGCCTAATTTATCTGTGACTAAAATTCCAGTGACTAAAATATCCACCAAATACGTAACGTAGAACTTTTTATACTCGATGAATCATCCAAATAAAAAACATCAATGTAAATGAAAAACTAAGCAATCCAAATGACTTTGATCGAATCAATGGGCTGTCTTAAATTTTGTCGTAAAATCAAATGAACATTTTCTTAAACGTAAAATATCAACTATAAAATATCAGCTGTAAAAAAAAATACTAAAGAAATACACGCTCACTGCCTCTTTGTCCCAAAAAACTCAAGGTCACGTGTGAATAAAATAAGAAGAACAAATATACAGGTGATCTTTTCTTTCGTGCAACGTTTTTATAAACACGCTTTTCAAAAGACTTAACTTTCTCTCAGATACACCCACCCCCTCCTCCCCAAATTCACAAAAGTGATTGGACCATAGAACACTGAGCAGGCTATAAGCATGACAGTTGCTCTAAAAAAATATTTAAATAAAAATATTTCCAATCGCACACATTTATTACTATTAGTCTAGTTGTACTAAAAATTAAATACACGATTGGCTCAAACTAATAATATAAGCCAGGTTTTATCCAAAAAAAAAAATTTTGTTATATTTTACCTGTTTACCTGTTCATGAAGAAGCTACAGATGGCAATTTATTTCTTTTTTTTATTTCAGAAAAAAAAATGGATTTTAAAGATTATGTGTTCAACTATCTATTCAGAATGTTAAACAGTGTCCGCTCAACCATGCACTCAGAATGTTAAACTGTGTCCACTCAACCATCTACTCAGAATGTTAAACAGTGTCAGGTCAACGATAAACTTCAAATGTTAAACAGTGTCAGCTCAACCATTTACTCAAGTGTCAAGAATGATTTCTAAAAAACTTAATTACACAAAAGAGACAATAGACCTTCTAGACAACGCAAACATTTTTAGAAAATTAAAATGAGGCCAATAACATCTGATAAGTATTTTACACTCATACATAATAAGCAAACAATTTTGAGGGAATGTAACTATGCAACCGAAACAGATTGTGTATTCCTTTGTTGAAGTATCACTTGAATTAACCAACACATAAAACGAAGTCTGCGTTCTATATGAGACTTGTTTTGGAACTGAAAGGGTTGAGGTATCGGGAAAAAATATATATGAAAAAAAAACATAGTAGAACCTTTGGCCTATGACCAATTCATAACTAGAGTGATAAAGTTAAAAAAAATAACACATTGCTGCGATGGGGATTGATACAAATAATGAAACTGAAAGGGTTATTGGTGAGAATGAGTCGACAGATGGTTGGGCTATGTTTAATTCCTCACGGCTTTCTGCAGCTAATGATGAGATTGCCAGAACTCTGCTCCCTGTTATGCTATTTCTGGCATCGCTTGGTCTGATAGGACTAATTGGAAACAGTTTAGTATGTTACATCTTCGCCAGAAAGTTCTCCAGCGGCTCTCAAAACTTCCTTGTCATTTGCCTGGCCGTCTTCGACCTTCACACCTGCCTCTTGACCTTACCTTACGAGATTATCGATCTCAGATTCTACGCGTTCTACGTCTTCGATTCCGATTACATTTGCAAAGTTTTCAAGTTCGTCAACGTCTTCTGCAACTTGGGATCGATACTCACCCTGGTAATTATTGCTGTGGACAGGTATCGCAAGGTATGTAAACCATTCACCCGACAGCTTCGCCTTGGCCAAATAAAGCTCCTTTTTGTGTCCGTATTGCTGGTATCCATTGGTTACAGCACGCCATGTTTCTTCTTATACGGGTATCGTACTTTCAACTCTTCGTTGGTCAACGGGACCTTTAGTAGGGAGTGTTCCACCCCTGACGGTCTGAGCACCCTGTACCCGACAATATACAACGGTTTTCTACTGCTCAACTTTATCATCATTACAACTGCTCTCACGTGCATGTACCATGGGATTCTGAAAGAGGTAAAGCGCAGGAACAGGAGAAGAAAAACTCTAAGCAATGCGACAAGCCAGAAAGATACTACTGCTGCTTGCTCCATCTATACCGATGATGGGAACTCCTCAACTGCTATTGAAGAGAAGAAGACTAAGTCCACTCTGTCTGACAATTTAAACAATTCTCTAAATATCGGCCAGACGAAAGATGATCTACGACTAAATTCTTTTGATAAAAATGTTTTGCCCGACTTGGTTGCCGTTAAAGTGCAAGCCTGTCAAAAACTAAAAGCTTTTCATGGCCAATGCACCCACGACGTCACATCCGTCTGCAAAGACAACCCTAATTCTCAGACCAATGCAAAGCAAAGTCGTTCTTTGAGTGATACAGAAGTTTTCGGCCTATTTCCCGTAGGAGTGTCTACGGAAAAATCCAATTACGTCAAACGAAACAGCAGCGACCCGTTGGTGGGTAAACGGGTGAACCCTAAAAGAACTACTTCAATCTCAGAAACATTCATTTCAGAAAGCGCGGATATAACCTTAGCAGAAGCGTCGTCTACTGGTCTTGATAAAAAGCGATCGCGTCCTTCTAGAAAGCGTCGAAGAGCAAAGAATCAGACCACGATGGTTGCTTTTTCAGTGACGATTGCGTTCATTATAAGTTATCTCCCGCATTTGACCTTGATGATTTCAAAACTCGTTATTTTTGTGGGATTTGACGAGACTGTCGAAAACGAAGGTTTTATTCTGTACAATCTCTTTCTTCGGACTTATTTTATTAACAGTATGTGCAACCCGATTATTTATGGGATTTTGAACTCACGTTTTCGACTAGAAATTCGACGATTGTTTAGAAGTAACTGCTGCTAAAGAACTTAAAACCAAGATTTGATTTTGTGTTGTTATTGTCTGTTACTTAATTCTCATTATTACTATTTTAGATGAAGTTATTTGACATTTTTCTGTCTCAGCAAACTTTAACATGCTTAAATCTGCAGTATTTTAAGTTTCAACAGGCCTTCCTCGTAAGGCGATCTGAACATACAAAATAAATATTAACTGTATACAATTCTGAATGGCGCTAGTAAGATCATAGGTATTAAAAAAACCTCACTTGGACACCTATTCGAGTAAAAACATTGCCAAGAAGGCTACAACAATTTTAAGCAGTAAAAAAACTACCCTCTTCTTCATAATTTAACCATTTTACCATTAAAAAGGATATACAAGACACCGAATAAATCGTTGAACAAGCGGTAACTTACTGTTGTAAACTTTATATATATTATTAAAGAGAAACAGGGGCATGAACGTATTTTTGTATTTGCTATCGTACAAATTGTTTGCTCTAATTATATATTGTATTTTGTAATGCACTGTTGTAAAAAAAAAATTCCTCACGGACAATAAATATTATCTCGTTGTTATCATGTTAGAAACGGACGAGTAGTCATTCTCTAGCGCTACCAAGGTCGAGTTGTTTTTTAAAAGAGAAACAAGATAATTTGTTGTTCCTTTAACAGTTTGCACTCAATAATTTTCTGGAGATTTAGCAGGTCTGCAGCAGTACCGCCCTCTGTCAGGCAACGAGGATGTTCCTAGGAATGTTAAGGGCCTTGAAGGTATCTGTGAGGTCAGTTTTTATTCTCTCTTTGGTTGATATAACAATGGTGTATATTGTTAACTTAGATAACTTCCATTAACGCTTTATCTCTAAGCCTAGGTTCCCATATTTTCTTTGTTTTTCTATCTCAGTTTTTCTTAAATTATGAGACAGTGGTACGGCGATGTCAATAATGGTAGTGTTTTTTTTTTCTTTTTTATCAACGAACAGCAGATCAAGATCCGGGCGATTAAAATCTACCGTTTTGTTGGTCAGAACAGGCTTTTCCAACTACAGCAGATGTTCAGTCCACTCAAGAACCTCTTGTGGCGATTATTTATAATAAAGAGAAGTATCCTTGCCAATCCAATTGTTTGTCAAAGCCAGTTGTTGTTGTATTTTATATTATTATTATTATTAAAACTGTAACATACTTTATTACAAAACAATTGGAAAAAATATGACTCTAAATGTTCCTTACCTCTATAGTCTTATCGCGTATAAAATGTATACATTTTCATCTAAGGCAATAGGAGAAAGCCCTAAACAACAACATAAAAACTGGTTGAACTAGAGATAAGGACACAGTTTTACATGAAAGTAATTCAACTGTGGGACCAAGTAGAACTATACGCACCATTAAGTTAAGAGGCTTTAGTTTTCCCTACTAATGTCAGGTACCCATTAGAGCTGGGTAAACTCAGAGGCGCACAATTCCCATTTCAGACCTTGCGTAAGCTTCCATTGAAATCAGAAATCAAATTTAATTTTAATCCTTTGCGTTCATCAGAAATGCCGAAAGTCTTTTTTTGTGTGTGTTTAGCAGTTGAAGGCGAGAGGGACATAGAGTCAAGATAAGATAATGTCAGATAAATAAAAGTAGATAGTTTAGTTGTTTATTTTTTTTTTTTTTGATAACATATGACGGCATCGCACCTTAAAACGAATTCACAGGAAATTAAGCCTAGGGTAACAGCAGAGTTGATACAAATATCAGTTTATATTCAGTTAGAAAAAGTGATTTTTCAATAAAGCTACTTTGACAAGTTGCTGATTTTGACTATGTATTGAAAAAAATCCCTATGGATGTTCCACGTTTCATTTCGTATGTTTTCCATTTAGGTTTCATTACATCGCCCTCACATTTATCAACATCCATTTATTTTCTTTTTTTTTTTTTGTTGCTTAAATAGTGTAAGCCGGAACTTTAAAAACTCCAACTATAAACAAAGAAACAATGACTGTGGTTGATATCAACGATAACTATCTCCAATTGAAGATTGTCGCGAGGTTTAATATCAACGATAACTATCTCCAATTGAAGATTGTCGCGAGGTTTAATTGAATAGACAAAGAGACGCTGTGACAATATAGTTCAATAAAAACCTTAATAAGACCACGTACCACAGTATCAACAGTATGATCAACAGTTTAACAGTAGCATCAACGGTATTAATCCTAGTATCAACATTATCAACAGTAGTACCAAAAGTTGTATCAACATTAGCATCAGTATTATCAACATTAGTACTAACACTATCTGCAGAAATACCGACGGTGGTAGTACCTTACCGTCAATTATATAATATGCTTTTTATTTTATTTTTTATTCAACTCTGTTTTGGTGTAGGAGCGAGTGTTTCTTCTTAAGCATAGAGTAGAGGCTCAACAAATGAGAAGCGACTAAACCAAACACGTGAAACATGCTGTGTAACCAACTCATTCAACTTGGCTTCTTCTATCTCAATTGTAAACACTTGAGTCACGTAACACTGGTATTTACTTCACACATGACACAGTACTCAGATCAAACACAACATATGTCCTGATATGTGTCATACATCTAGTGACAGCCATTTTGTTTTATATGAAGGGGAAAATTACTAGAAATATCCAAAAGCGTTTAAGCGCCTGGTTACTGTCTTAGACGATAAATTATATGTCATTGCAAATACTGATAATATTACTAAAGACAAGAAAATATAAAATACTTTTTAAAAATCAATGCTTATATCTAGTGCAGTTGTATCAATTACTTTGGATCATGGGCTACCGCAGGGAGGTGCAAGGAGTGCACTTGCAACCCCCCTGGATTCTGAGTAGCCAAATTCTAGCCATTTTTTCGCAACACCAACTCAATTAACTTCTAAGTAGCAACTGAACTAGAAGTGCTTCCACTGGTTAATATAGTTTTAGATTGGCCTAGGCGTATCAGGAATTAATGACCAACCATGTACGTGTACGCCTCTGAATTCTGAGTAGCCACATTTAGATAAGATAAGATAAGATAACTTTTATTGATCCAATCAAATGGAAATTTGGTTTCACTACAATTGACAACCTCAGCGTAACTACTGTACAATAACAATATAGATGCACATACGAATGACATTCACACACGAAAAACACATACACACTCATAACCAGCGTTTTATAAATTTTAGCCAGTTTTTTTAATTATTTTATAATGAAACACATCTTCCAGATCTGTTTTGTTTTTATTACGTAGATGTAGATTTAGTCAGAATTCGGGGGGGGGGGGGGTGCAAGTACACCACCATGTACCCCCTTGCATGCGCTCATGCATTATTGATTCAAAAGCTTAAGAAATATTACAGTTCAAGAAAATTTTGCGCATCTAAAGGCTTATCATAGGAATATTATAAAGTGTAATAACTGAACAAGTACTTCCACTGAAGTACAGTTGTAAAGATATGCTATTATTGTAACTAGAATGAGCCAATCAGTAGTTCATGTCCGACAATGTACGATTTATTATAGGCTTGCAATTCTTTGCACTATAGAGGGTGTCGAATATTCTATAGCATGTTAGTTGTGACGATTTGTTTTCATTTGCACATATATTTACTCAGTGATTAGGTGCCGGTACACAGTGATGGATTCTATTTATTTAACTACTAATAAATTAATAATAAAAGTTAATATTAAGTAATATTTTTCCACACATTCAAAAAGGTGCCGGTACTCCGTAACAAAAAAAACAAACTATTTGATTTATTTATTATGAATGCCACAAGGTCGACTTTCATAAGGCATTGTGTATGGTGATTTAACAGAAGGCAGGAGATCCGCAGGTCGTTCACTGCTAAGGTATACTGATGTATGCAAACGCGACATAAAGCTCTTCAAAATCGACATTAACAAAGCTGGGGAAAAGTGGCAATGGATAAATCCATATGAAGGACTAGCATTAAAGGAAGGTCCTGGGTTGCAGATGTCATACACAACAGTTGTAGAAAGAAGGGTGAAAGTGCAAAGAATTGGCCTCTTTATACACACAAGAAGTTGAAAAATTGAAAAAATCGTCTCTCGAGACGTTAAATGCCACAATTACTTTTTCTAATATTTAGTTAAGGTCTAGGATATTTTTTTTGCCTTGGAGGAGAAATCCTTGTCAATTATCTTTCGATGTGATAAATGTTCTAGTTTTTAATAACAAAAGTAAAGAATGTAAATGTATTACCGACTTGCGGTGGGTGTCAGCGCTAGATAAAACAGCAGGTGGAACACGTCCATCAGTTTAACAAAAGAAGAGATACAAGAAAGTTCTTCGCATGCCAACGAAAACTTTGATTTGGATCAACGGAGCACTGGAAGCAGCAAGAAACCAACAAAATACCTCATGAATTAACTGCATTTGCTGGGTATTTTAGTGAAAAATTGTAGATATCTCTGGCACTGAGCAGATGTCTTTGAGTGTTCATTTTGTTGATTGCGATTATATTCGACTTCATTGGTTTAGTTCCTGTGGCTTAGAGAGACGCACTGCATGTGTCTAATGTCATTGTACAGTCTAGACATGGCCAAAATACTCGGCCAAGGCTGCCCCTGATGGCTAGTATTCTTTTTCCGTAACTGTTCCTAGCGATAGCGTTGGTGCTAAATTTACCTCTTTTGTGTGAGATACAATGAACTGAAAAATACGAATCCATTCGAGCTTTAAGTCTCAACTTTAAGATCTTTGACTGTTTGGCGGATCTAAAAATGACGATGTAAGTGAAACCAAACAAACTGCACGTGTGTAGTAAATGTCTCTCCTCTTGTTTCTGATTTGTTTTTCCATTGTCGATAATTAGTCATTTGTTCTTGAACCAGTTTCAAAAGTGTTCAAGTCTTTCCAACTTAACATAGTGGCCTCTCAACAGCACATCCTGAATGACAATCAAAAACCAACTTGACCATCCTCCTGAGGAACATGTCATAGATGGCATCTTGAGGAAGTAGAGACTGCTGGCAGAAAAACCTGATACTGGATATTAAGTTGCTGCTGCCGAAAATACGCAGTCAACAGACACATTTAGAAGTTTTTACAGAACACGGCTTTATATTACATATATTGATTCTTAAGTTTCTTCATTAAGTCTCACTTTTCGAGCAATAATAATAATATTGACTCGAGTCCCGTACAGGACAGTTACGACTTGCAAGGAGAAAAGTCTCCCCAGAGATACCTCCGGATCCTTCCCTTCATACGCATGGTTATAACCTAAGACCCAGAAAGAAATAAAGGAGGGGTGAATGGAGTGGTCGTTAAATGAACTTGTGTGTTACCCGTGCTTGTAATCGTGCTAGTATTTGTAATCGTGTTCGCATTATCGTAGTCTGTGAATCGTGACCAGTCTGTACTGTGTTATTGTATATCAGTCGTGCTTTATTAACATAAAGCCTTGTTTCTAAGGTTATGAATTGATTTTGTATATTACAAGATTTAGTATATTACATTGTCGACATAGGCAAACGTGGCAGACAACTTTTATTTTCTACAATAGTGTCTATGGTTTTCTGGAAGCAAGCTACACCGTTAGTGACCCCAAAGGGTATTCTGCAAAACTGGTAGAGTTTACCGCAAGCTTCGAAAGCTGTGTATTTCTTTTCGCTCTGTTGGATAGGATAAGCACTCTCCAGATCCAATGTGCTAAAGATTTCATACCTGGAAATTTTCTCCACCATCTCATCCACTCTTGGCATGGGGTAAGCGTCCAGGTAAGTAAATCTATTTATATAATCAACGGCCATTCGCTTTTTGTTGAACTAAGATCAGCATCCAGTCTATTGGGATGCAAAAACTTGTCCATTTAAGAATGGTTTTATTGAAATAAATTGTAATATACTAAATCAATTCATAACCTTAGAAACAAGGCTTTATTTCAATAAAGCACGACTGATACACAATAACACAGTACAGACTGGTCACGATTCACAGACTACGATAATGCGAACACGATTACAAATACTAGCACGATTACAAGCACGGGTAACACACAAGTTAATTTAACGATCACTCCACCCCCGTATTAACTTTCATCCAACCTTTCCAAATAAACACTGTCGTTGGTTGTTTTTTTTTTTATTTCACCAATACAGAAAGCTGATGACGTACTTCCATTGATTGCTACACAATTGTAAAATGAGCGTCGATTCTATGATAAAATCCCATTGTTTATAACATTTATTCAATAGTTATTGCACATTTTACAAAGCAATTTTAAAATTAAACTGACTGAACTTTACTTGAACATGTTTCTATTCTCAGACTCTTAGACGTAAACGATTGAACATTTTGATGTGGTAGTCGAATTTATATTACTATCAAGATTAGAAAATGTACGTTTGCTGTCTCCTTATTCAGCCATCTTGGAAAGCACTTAAAGCCTACACAGTAAATTTCGGGGTGAAGCCCAGGGAGCCAACCGCTTTTCAGCATTTCTGAGCTTCAGGAACTCATTCTATTCAAAGTCTAGCCTGTATTATTTCTAAAAGTAAGAAGATTTCAAGTCACATACAATTGAAAGAAAATGTAGAACTGGCCGAATTGGAAATGCTAGAGACATCCGACTTCATCAAATGCAAATGACCGTTGGCGCCCAGCTAAAAGTTAGATCTTTTTCGTTTCAGAAATTGCGCTTTGTAGATCATTTTTAAGTGATCTGTAAAACAGAAGAAAATAGTTGCTGGAAACCTTTTAGATTTTTACACAAAAAAGGTCGTCAACTTAACACTTTAGAGATTTGACCTTTGACATTCCTACCGTTTGAGACAAATCACGTAAACTTAGTTTTGAAACATCTTATATAAAAAGTTTTGAATCAATATTGTTGCAAACGCCACACACGAAAACAGTAGACATTTTAAAAGTTCCTTAATAGAAAATGATACGAAGTCTTTAACTTACAATCTTCTAACTTTTTAAAATATGAATAATCACGTCCTTTCATTTGGGATAATATTCAAACATTGATCGAACACTACAATAAAATAGATCTTTTGATTTTACCCACGTAAAATAATTGGAACAGGTGCGGACCGCATCCTCTAGTGACGCTTCGTCTCAAAACGAACCATTAAACAGTCCAAGTAACTATACTTCGTCTCAATATACAAAGCCAGACAGCGCTGACATTGACTTATAAAACTTAACAGGAGAAATAACATATAGAGTAAAGTGTTAAAATTAACAACAAAATTGCAAGCTAACAATGACTCCTGTTTTCGTTTAACTATTCAATGCTATATTCACTTCAGGAATATTTCCTGAGATTTGGTCTATTGGAATTTTAAGCCCCATTTATAATAACAAAGGCAGCATGAATAATCCAGAAAGTTCTAGACATTACGGTCATGAAGTGTCTTGAAGTGTCTTGAAGTAAATATATTCTCTTCTTTTTTCAATAAAAGACTGTCACCTTCATGCACATTGAAGGGAATGAATTGTTAAAATACAACCAAGTGGGTTTTCGTCAGGGTTATTCAACAGTAGAAGCCGCATTTTATGGCACAAGATCTTACAATTCGGCATTAAAGGAAATTTCTTTAATTTACAATATTTTGAACTAGATCTATAAAGAACTTGATTTTAAAGTCTGCACTACTTTTATAAATGATAAATCTATAATACAATGTTGTTATTTTTTTACTATATATCTGGTATATATATCTAATCTTGTAAAAAAAATTTTCACCAGAATATACAATGTCAGCTTCACTCCCTAAGAAATTCACTGCTCAAGAAGTGCTAGATATTTTAGAAGTCATTGACTACAATAAAAGTGATTTGGAAAATGATTCAACTGATGATGAAAGTTCAGCAAGCTTAAGCAGTTTATAAAGGGAAAGCCCCATCCTTGGGGAATAAAAGTGTGGGCCAGAACCTCGTCAGCAGGTATGCTATGTGATTTTGATGTTTACCAAGGCAAGAAGGATAAAAAGGATGCTGATTCTTATGGTGTTGGTCCTGATGTAGTACTTCAGCTTAGTTCTACTATGCCACAGAATGAGCTAAATTACAAAATATTTGCGGACAATTTCTTTACAACTTTGCCTCTCTTGGAAGATCTGCAGAAAAAAGGCATTCACTATACTGGCACAGATAGACCCAATCGTCTTCCTGGCATTTACTTGATTCCAAGAAAAATATGAAGAAAAAAGGTCGTGGCACAATGGATCAATGTGTTGAAAAGTCTACCAACATAGTAGCTGTCCGTTGGTATGACACAAAAGCTGTCAATATGCTCTCAACTTTGAGTGGTGTCGAACCAAGCAAAACTGTCAACAGATTTGAAAAAGCTAAGTCAGCCAATGTTCAGGTCCAGCAGCCTGCTGTGATAAAACTTTATAATGAAAGCATGGGAGGCATAGATCTTCACAACTGTTTCATTGCCAAGCATTCATTTCACATAAGATTTGTATTTGTACATATTTTGGCAGACCATACGCATGATGTTTGTGAATGCTTGGCTCTCTTATCGTCAGGCATGTCAGCCCATAGGGATGTCTAAAAAAGATGTGTTGAACCAAGGCAACTTCCAAACAAAACTGGCATCCCTTTTGATCAATTTACATGCGCATACACAAAAAAAAAAAAGGAAGACCATCTTTAGAAGGTGCAACTGCAGGCCCATCAAGAAAGAAATCTGCCTTGAGACCTATGCCTGAACCAGAAGTCAGAACCAATGGCTTTTTCCACTTCCCAATAAAAACGGAAGATCGCCAGCGCTGCACGTTGTGTAGCATGAAGACAAACAACAGTTGTGAGAAGTGCAAAGTATATCTGTGTTATACAGAGCGAAGAAATTGTTTTAGAAGTTTTCATGTTTCTTAAATAAAATTTTCTAACATTCTAAATATATTTTTTTTTATTTTCATGAAAATATAATAATTAATACCAACATAACCAAGTGGGTCACCCGTGGAACAAATTGAAAAAGTAGGTCAAGGTAACGTGACGTTAAAAATTAATGTTGATATTGAATTATCAACATATTATATATATGTATACCAAAAAAAATTTTAGAACCACTGTAAGATAATGTGGGTCTTCCAAAGATAATATAAAACATGACACCCTCGTTAAACGTAAGCCAAAGAACCAGATGACAATACATCAACTGCCTCATAGATCGCAAGGTCTGAAAGGGGAACTTAAACTTATTTTTACATTTAATGCGTTTCTTCGTCTCATCCTTAGCTGTATCCTCACAGCCTTCAAACTCACAGTCTCATCCTAAGCTGTATCCTCACAGCCTTCAAACTCACAGTCTCATCCTAAGCTGTATCCTCACAGCCTTCAAACTCACAGTCTCATCCTAAGCTGTATCCTCACAGCCTTCAAACTCACAGTCTCATCCTAAGCTGTATCCTCACAGCCTTCAAACTCACAGTCTCATCCTAAGCTTTATCCTCACAGCCTTCAAACTCAAAGTCTCATCCTAAGCTGTATCCTCACAGCCTTCAAACTCAAAGTCTCATCCTAAGCTGTATCCTCACAGCCTTCAAACTCACAGTCTCATCCTAAGCTGTATCCTCACAGCCTTCAAACTCACAGTCTCATCCTAAGCTGTATCCTCACAGCCTTCAAACTCACAGTCTCATCCTAAGCTGTATCCTCACAGCCTTCAAACTCACAGTCTCATCCTAAGCTGTATCCTCACAGCCTTCAAACTCACAGTCTCATCCTAAGCTGTATCCTCACAGCCTTCAAACTCACAGTCTCATCCTAAGCTGTATCCTCACAGCCTTCAAACTCACAGTCTCATCCTAAGCTGTATCCTCACAGCTTTCAAACTCACAGTCTCATCCTAAGCTGTATCCTCACAGCCTTCAAACTCAGTCTCATCCTAAGCTGTATCCTCACAGCCTTCAAACTCACAGTCTCATCCTAAGCTGTATCATCACAGCCTTCAAACTCACAGTCTCATCCTAAGCTATATCCTCACAGCCTTCAAACTCAGTCTCATCCTAAGCTGTATCCTCACAGCCTTCAAACTCACAGTCTCCTCCTAAGCTGTATCCTCACAGCTTTCAAACTCACAGTCTCATCCTAAGCTGTATCCTCACAGCCTTCAAACTCAGTCTCATCCTAAGCTGTATCCTCACAGCCTTCAAACTCACAGTCTCATCCTAAGCTGTATCCTCACAGCTTTCAAACTCAGTCTCATCCTAAGCTGTATCCTCACAGCTTTCAAACTCAGTCTCATCCTAAGCTGTATCCTCACAGCTTTCAAACTCAGTCTCATCCTAAGCTGTATCCTCACAGCTTTCAAACTCAGTCTCATCCTAAGCTGTATCCTCACAGCTTTCAAACTCAGTCTCATCCTAAGCTGTATCCTCACAGCTTTCAAACTCAGTCTCATCCTAAGCTGTATCCTCACAGCTTTCAAATACAGTCTCATCCTAAGCTGTATCATCACAGCTTTCATACTCAGTCTCATCCTAAGCTGTATCCTCACAGCTTTCAAACTCAGTCTCATCCTAAGCTGTATCCTCACAGCTTTAAAACTCAATCTCATCCTAAGCTGTATCCTCACAGCTTTCAAACTCAGTCTCATCCTAAGCTGTATCCTCACAGCTTTCAAACTCAGTCTCATCCTAAGCTGTATCCTCACAGCTTTCAAACTCAGTCTCATCCTAAGCTGTATCCTCACAGCTTTCAAACTCAGTCTCATCCTAAGCTGTATCCTTACAGCTTTCAAACTCAGTCTCATCCTAAGCTGTATCCTCACAGCTTTCAAACTCAGTCTCATCCTAAGCTGTATCCTTACAGCTTTCAAACTCAGTCTCATCCTAAGCTGTATCCTTACAGCTTTCAAACTCACAGTCTCATCCTAAGCTGTATCCTCACAGCTTTCAAACTCTGTCTCATCCTAAGCTGTATCCTCACAGCTTTCAAACTCAGTCTCATCCTAAGCTGTATCCTCACAGCTTTCAAACTCAGTCTCATCCTAAGCTGTATCCTCACAGCTTTCAAACTCAGTCTCATCCTAAGCTGTATCCTCACAGCTTTCAAACTCAGTCTCATCCTAAGCTGTATCCTCACAGCTTTCAAACTCAGTCTCATCCTAAGCTGTATCCTCACAGCTTTCAAACTCAGTCTCATCCTAAGCTGTATCCTCACAGCTTTCAAACTCAGTCTCATCCTAAGCTGTATCCTCACAGCTTTCAAACTCAGTCTCATCCTAAGCTGTATCTTCACAGCTTTCAAACTCAGTCTCATCCTAAGCTGTATCCTCACAGCTTTCAAACTCAGTCTCATCCTAAGCTGTATCCTCACAGCTTTCAAACTCAGTCTCATCCTAAGCTGTATCCTCACAGCTTTCATACTCAGTCTCATCCTAAGCTGTATCCTCACAGCTTTCAAACTCAGTCTCATCCTAAGCTGTATCCTCACAGCTTTCAAACTCAGTCTCATCCTAAGCTGTATCCTCACAGCTTTCAAACTCAGTCTCATCCTAAGCTGTATCCTCACAGCTTTCAAACTGTCTCATCCTAAGCTGTATCCTTACAGCTTTCAAACTCAGTCTCATCCTAAGCTGTATCCTTACAGCTTTCAAACTCAGTCTCATCCTAAGCTGTATCCTTACAGCCTTCAAACTCAGTCTCATCCTAAGCTGTATCCTTACAGCTTTCAAACTCACAGTCTCATCCTAAGCTGTATCCTTACAGCTTTCAAACTCACAGTCTCATCTAAGCTGTATCCTCACAGCTTTCAAACTCAGTCTCATCCTAAGCTGTATCCTCACAGCTTTCAAACTCAGTCTCATCCTAAGCTGTATCCTCACAGCTTTCAAACTCAGTCTCATCCTAAGCTGTATCCTCACAGCTTTCAAACTCAGTCTCATCCTAAGCTGTATCCTCACAGCTTTCAAACTCAGTCTCATTCTAAGCTGTATCCTCACAGCTTTCAAACTCAGTCTCATCCTAAGCTGTATCCTCACAGCTTTCAAACTCAGTCTCATCCTAAGCTGTATCCTCACAGCTTTCAAATACAGTCTCATCCTAAGCTGTATCATCACAGCTTTCATACTCAGTCTCATCCTAAGCTGTATCCTCACAGCTTTCAAACTCAGTCTCATCCTAAGCTGTATCCTCACAGCTTTCAAACTCAATCTCATCCTAAGCTGTATCCTCACAGCTTTCAAACTCAGTCTCATCCTAAGCTGTATCCTCACAGCTTTCAAACTCAGTCTCATCCTAAGCTGTATCTTCACAGCTTTCAAACTCAGTCTCATCCTAAGCTGTATCCTCACAGCTTTCAAACTCAGTCTCATCCTAAGCTGTATCCTTACAGCTTTCAAACTCAGTCTCATCCTAAGCTGTATCATTACAGCCTTCAAACTCAGTCTCATCCTAAGCTGTATCCTTACAGCTTTCAAACTCACAGTCTCATTATAAGCTGTATCCTTACAGCTTTCAAAATCACAGTCTCATCCTAAGCTGTATCCTCACAGCTTTCAAACTCAGTCTCATCCTAAGCTGTAACCTCACAGCTTTTAAACTCAGTCTCATCCTAAGCTGTATCCTCACAGCTTTCAAACTCAGTCTCATCCTAAGCTGTATCCTCACAGCTTTCAAACTCAGTCTCATCCTAAGCTGTATCCTCACAGCTTTCAAACTCAGTCTCATCCTAAGCTGTATCCTCACAGCTTTCAAACTCAGTCTCATCCTAAGCTGTATCCTCACAGCTTTCAAACTCAGTCTCATCCTAAGCTGTATCCTCACAGCTTTCAAACTCAGTCTCATCCTAAGCTGTATCCTCACAGCTTTCAAACTCAGTCTCATCCTAAGCTGTATCCTTACAGCTTTCAAACTCAGTCTCATCCTAAGCTGTATCCTCACAGCTTTCAAACTCAGTCTCATCCTAAGCTGTATCCTCACAGCTTTCAAACTCAGTCTCATCCTAAGCTGTATCCTCACAGCTTTCAAACTCAGTCTCATCCTAAGCTGTATCCTCACAGCTTTCAAACTCAGTCTCATCCTAAGCTGTATCCTCACAGCTTTCAAACTCAGTCTCATCCTAAGCTGTATCCTCACAGCTTTCAAACTCAGTCTCATCCTAAGCTGTATCCTCACAGCTTTCAAACTCAGTCTCATCCTAAGCTGTATCCTCACAGCTTTCAAACTCAGTCTCATCCTAAGCTGTATCCTCACAGCTTTAAAACTCAGTCTCATCCTAAGCTGTATCCTCACAGCTTTCAAACTCAGTCTCATCCTAAGCTGTATCCTCACAGCTTTCAAACTCAGTCTCATCCTAAGCTGTATCCTTACAGCTTTCAAACTCAGTCTCATCCTAAGCTGTATCCTCACAGCTTTCAAACTCAGTCTCATCCTAAGCTGTATCCTCACAGCTTTCAAACTCAGTCTCATCCTAAGCTGTATCCTTACAGCTTTCAAACTCAGTCTCATCCTAAGCTGTATCCTTACAGCTTTCAAACTCAGTCTCATCCTAAGCGGTATCCTTACAGCTTTCAAACTCAGTCTCATCCTAAGCTGTATCCTTACAGCTTTCAAACTCAGTCTCATCCTAAGCTGTATCCTTACAGCTTTCAAACTCAGTCTCATCCTAAGCTGTATCCTTACAGCTTTCAATTTCAGTCTCATCCTAAGCTGTATCCTTACAGCTTTCAAACTCAGTCTCATCCTAAGCTGTATCCTCACAGCTTTCAAACTCAGTCTCATCCTAAGCTGTATCCTCACAGCTTTCAAACTCAGTCTCATCCTAAGCTGTATCCTCACAGCTTTCAAACTCAGTCTCATCCTAAGCTGTATCCTCACAGCTTTCAAACTCAGTCTCATCCTAAGCTGTATCCTCACAGCTTTCAAACTCAGTCTCATCCTAAGCTGTATCCTCACAGCTTTCAAACTCAATCTCAACCTAAGCTGTATCCTCACAGCTTTCAAACTCAGTCTCATCCTAAGCTGTATCCTCACAGCTTTCAAACTCAGTCTCATCCTAAGCTGTATCTTCACAGCTTTCAAACTCAGTCTCATCCTAAGCTGTATCCTCACAGCTTTCAAACTCAGTCTCATCCTAAGCTGTATCCTTACAGCTTTCAAACTCAGTCTCATCCTAAGCTGTATCATTACAGCCTTCAAACTCAGTCTCATCCTAAGCTGTATCCTTACAGCTTTCAAACTCACAGTCTCATCCTAAGCTGTATCCTTACAGCTTTCAAACTCACAGTCTCATCCTAAGCTGTATCCTCACAGCTTTCAAACTCTGTCTCATCCTAAGCTGTATCCTCACAGCTTTCAAACTCAGTCTCATCCTAAGCTGTATCCTCACAGCTTTCAAACTCAGTCTCATCCTAAGCTGTATCCTCACAGCTTTCAAACTCAGTCTCATCCTAAGCTGTATCCTCACAGCTTTCAAACTCAGTCTCATCCTAAGCTGTATCCTCACAGCTTTCAAACTCAGTCTCATCCTAAGCTGTATCCTCACAGCTTTCAAACTCAGTCTCATCCTAAGCTGTATCCTCACAGCTTTCAAACTCAGTCTCATCCTAAGCTGTATCCTCACAGCTTTCAAACTCAGTCTCATCCTAAGCTGTATCCTCACAGCTTTCAAACTCAGTCTCATCCTAAGCTGTATCCTTACAGCTTTCAAACTCAGTCTCATCCTAAGCTGTATCCTCACAGCTTTCAAACTCAGTCTCATCCTAAGCTGTATCCTCACAGCTTTCAAACTCAGTCTCATCCTAAGCTGTATCCTCACAGCTTTCAAACTCAGTCTCATCCTAAGCTGTATCCTCACAGCTTTCAAACTCAGTCTCATCCTAAGCTGTATCCTCACAGCTTTCAAACTCAGTCTCATCCTAAGCTGTATCCTCACAGCTTTCAAACTCAGTCTCATCCTAAGCTGTATCCTCACAGCTTTCAAACTCAGTCTCATCCTAAGCTGTATCCTCACAGCTTTCAAACTCAGTCTCATCCTAAGCTGTATCCTCACAGCTTTAAAACTCAGTCTCATCCTAAGCTGTATCCTCACAGCTTTCAAACTCAGTCTCATCCTAAGCTGTATCCTCACAGCTTTCAAACTCAGTCTCATCCTAAGCTGTATCCTCACAGCTTTCAAACTCAGTCTCATCCTAAGCTGTATCCTCACAGCTTTCAAACTCAGTCTCATCCTAAGCTGTATCCTCACAGCTTTCAAACTCAGTCTCATCCTAAGCTGTATCCTCACAGCTTTCAAACTCAGTCTCATCCTAAGCTGTATCCTTACAGCTTTCAAACTCAGTCTCATCCTAAGCTGTATCCTTACAGCTTTCAAACTCAGTCTCATCCTAAGCGGTATCCTTACAGCTTTCAAACTCAGTCTCATCCTAAGCGGTTACCTTACAGCTTTCAAACTCAGTCTCATCCTAAGCTGTATCCTTACAGCTTTCAAACTCAGTCTCATCCTAAGCTGTATCCTTACAGCTTTCAAACTCAGTCTCATCCTAAGCTGTATCCTTACAGCTTTCAATTTCAGTCTCATCCTAAGCTGTATCCTTACAGCTTTCAAACTCAGTCTCATCCTAAGCTGTATCCTTACAGCTTTCAAACTCACAGTCTCATCCTAAGCTGTATCCTCACAGCTTTAAAACTCAGTCTCATCCTAAGCTGTATCCTCACAGCTTTCAAACTCAGTCTCATCCTAAGCTGTATCCTCACAGCTTTCAAACTCAGTCTCATCCTAAGCTGTATCCTCACAGCTTTTAAACTCAGTCTCATCCTAAGCTGTATCCTTACAGCTTTCAAACTCAGTCTCATCCTAAGCTGTATCCTCACAGCTTTCAAACTCAGTCTCATCCTAAGCTGTATCCTCACAGCTTTCAAACTCAGTCTCATCCTAAGCTGTATCCTTACAGCTTTCAAACTCAGTCTCATCCTAAGCTGTATCCTTACAGCTTTCAAACTCAGTCTCATCCTAAGCGGTATCCTTACAGCTTTCAAACTCAGTCTCATCCTAAGCTGTATCCTTACAGCTTTCAAACTCAGTCTCATCCTAAGCTGTATCCTTACAGCTTTCAATTTCAGTCTCATCCTAAGCTGTATCCTTACAGCTTTCAAACTCAGTCTCATCCTAAGCTGTATCCTCACAGCTTTCAAACTCAGTCTCATCCTAAGCTGTATCCTCACAGCTTTCAAACTCAGTCTCATCCTAAGCTGTATCCTCACAGCTTTCAAACTCAGTCTCATCCTAAGCTGTATCCTCACAGCTTTCAAACTCAGTCTCATCCTAAGCTGTATCCTCACAGCTTTCAAACTCAGTCTCATCCTAAGCTGTATCCTCACAGCTTTCAAACTCAGTCTCATCCTAAGCTGTATCCTCACAGCTTTCAAACTCAATCTCAACCTAAGCTGTATCCTCACAGCTTTCAAACTCAGTCTCATCCTAAGCTGTATCCTCACAGCTTTCAAACTCAGTCTCATCCTAAGCTGTATCTTCACAGCTTTCAAACTCAGTCTCATCCTAAGCTGTATCCTCACAGCTTTCAAACTCAGTCTCATCCTAAGCTGTATCCTTACAGCTTTCAAACTCAGTCTCATCCTAAGCTGTATCATTACAGCCTTCAAACTCAGTCTCATCCTAAGCTGTATCCTTACAGCTTTCAAACTCACAGTCTCATCCTAAGCTGTATCCTTACAGCTTTCAAACTCACAGTCTCATCCTAAGCTGTATCCTCACAGCTTTCAAACTCTGTCTCATCTTAAGCTGTATCCTCACAGCTTTCAAACTCAGTCTCATCCTAAGCTGTATCCTCACAGCTTTCAAACTCAGTCTCATCCTAAGCTGTATCCTCACAGCTTTCAAACTCAGTCTCATCCTAAGCTGTATCCTCACAGCTTTCAAACTCAGTCTCATCCTTAGCTGTATCCTCACAGCTTTCAAACTCAGTCTCATCCTAAGCTGTATCCTCACAGCTTTCAAACTCAGTCTCATCCTAAGCTGTATCCTCACAGCTTTCAAACTCAGTCTCATCCTAAGCTGTATCCTCACAGCTTTCAAACTCAGTCTCATCCTAAGCTGTATCCTCACAGCTTTCAAACTCAGTCTCATCCTAAGCTGTATCCTTACAGCTTTCAAACTCAGTCTCATCCTAAGCTGTATCCTCACAGCTTTCAAACTCAGTCTCATCCTAAGCTGTATCCTCACAGCTTTCAAACTCAGTCTCATCCTAAGCTGTATCCTCACAGCTTTCAAACTCAGTCTCATCCTAAGCTGTATCCTCACAGCTTTCAAACTCAGTCTCATCCTAAGCTGTATCCTCACAGCTTTCAAACTCAGTCTCATCCTAAGCTGTATCCTCACAGCTTTAAAACTCAGTCTCATCCTAAGCTGTATCCTCACAGCTTTCAAACTCAGTCTCATCCTAAGCTGTATCCTCACAGCTTTAAAACTCAGTCTCATCCTAAGCTGTATCCTCACAGCTTTCAAACTCAGTCTCATCCTAAGCTGTATCCTCACAGCTTTCAAACTCAGTCTCATCCTAAGCTGTATCCTCACAGCTTTCAAACTCAGTCTCATCCTAAGCTGTATCCTCACAGCTTTCAAACTCAGTCTCATCCTAAGCTGTATCCTCACAGCTTTCAAACTCAGTCTCATCCTAAGCTGTATCCTTACAGCTTTCAAACTCAGTCTCATCCTAAGCTGTATCCTTACAGCTTTCAAACTCAGTCTCATCCTAAGCGGTATCCTTACAGCTTTCAAACTCAGTCTCATCCTAAGCGGTTACCTTACAGCTTTCAAACTCAGTCTCATCCTAAGCTGTATCCTTACAGCTTTCAAACTCAGTCTCATCCTAAGCTGTATCCTTACAGCTTTCAAACTCAGTCTCATCCTAAGCTGTATCCTTACAGCTTTCAATTTCAGTCTCATCCTAAGCTGTATCCTTACAGCTTTCAAACTCAGTCTCATCCTAAGCTGTATCCTTACAGCTTTCAAACTCACAGTCTCATCCTAAGCTGTATCCTCACAGCTTTCAAACTCAGTCTCATCCTAAGTTGTATCCTTACAGCTTTCAAACTCAGTCTCATCCTAAGTTGTATCCTCACAGCTTTCAAACTCAGTCTCATCCTAAGCTGTATCCTCACAGCTTTAAAACTCAGTCTCATCCTAAGTTGTATCCTTACAGCTTTCAAACTCAGTCTCATCCTAAGTTGTATCCTCACAGCTTTCAAACTCAGTCTCATCCTAAGCTGTATCCTCACAGTTTTTAAACTCAGTCTCATCCTAAGCTGTATCCTCACAGCTTTTAAACTCAGTCTCATCCTAAGCTGTATCCTGACAGCTTTCAAACTCAGTCTCATCCTAAGCTGTATCCTCACAGCTTTCAAACTCAGTCTCATCCTAAGCTGTATCCTCACAGCTTTCAAACTCAGTCTCATCCTAAGCTGTATCCTCACAGCTTTCAAACTCAGTCTCATCCTAAGCTGTATCCTGACAGCTTTCAAACTCAGTCTCATCCTAAGCTGTATCCTCACAGCTTTCAAACTCAGTCTCATCCTAAGCTGTATCCTCACAGCTTTCAAACTCAGTCTCATCCTAAGCTGTATCCTCACAGCTTTCAAACTCAGTCTCATCCTAAGCTGTATCCTCACAGCTTTCAAACTCAGTCTCATCCTAAGCTGTATCCTCACAGCTTTCAAACTCAGTCTCATCCTAAGCTGTATCCTCACAGCTTTCAAACTCAGTCTCATCCTAAGCTGTATCCTCACAGCTTTCAAACTCAGTCTCATCCTAAGCTGTATCCTTACAGCTTTCAAACTCAGTCTCATCCTAAGCTGTATCCTTACAGCTTTCAAACTCAGTCTCATCCTAAGCTGTATCCTTACAGCTTTCAAACTCAGTCTCATCCTAAGCGGTATCCTTACAGCTTTCAAACTCAGTCTCATCCTAAGCGGTTACCTTACAGCTTTCAAACTCAGTCTCATCCTAAGCTGTATCCTTACAGCTTTCAAACTCAGTCTCATCCTAAGCTGTATCCTTACAGCTTTCAAACTCAGTCTCATCCTAAGCTGTATCCTTACAGCTTTCAAACTCAGTCTCATCCTAAGCTGTATCCTTACAGCTTTCAAACTCACAGTCTCATCCTAAGCTGTATCCTCACAGCTTTCAAACTCAGTCTCATCCTAAGTTGTATCCTTACAGCTTTCAAACTCAGTCTCATCCTAAGTTGTATCCTCACAGCTTTCAAACTCAGTCTCATCCTAAGCTGTATCCTCACAGCTTTCAAACTCAGTCTCATCCTAAGTTGTATCCTTACAGCTTTCAAACTCAGTCTCATCCTAAGTTGTATCCTCACAGCTTTCAAACTCAGTCTCATCCTAAGCTGTATCCTCACAGTTTTTAAACTCAGTCTCATCCTAAGCTGTATCCTTACAGCTTTCAAACTCAGTCTCATCCTAAGCTGTATCCTCACAGCTTTCAAACTCAGTCTCATCCTAAGCTGTATCCTCACAGCTTTCAAACTCAGTCTCATCCTAAGCTGTATCCTCACAGCTTTCAAACTCAGTCTCATCCTAAGCTGTATCCTCACAGCTTTCAAACTCAGTCTCATCCTAAGCTGTATCCTCACAGCTTTCAAACTCAGTCTCATCCTAAGCTGTATCCTCACAGCTTTCAAACTGTCTCATCCTAAGCTGTATCCTTACAGCTTTCAAACTCAGTCTCATCCTAAGCTGTATCCTTACAGCTTTCAAACTCAGTCTCATCCTAAGCTGTATCCTCACAGCTTTCAAACTCACAGTCTCATCCTAAGCTGTATCCTCACAGCTTTCAAACTCACAGTTTCATCCTAAGCTGTATCCTCACAGCCTTCAAACTCAGTCTCATCCTAAGCTGTATCCTCACCGACTTCAAACTCACAGTCTCATCCTAAGCTGTATCCTCACAGCCTTCAAACTCAGTCTCATCCTAAGCTGTATCCTTACAGCCTTTAAACTCAGTCTCATCCTAAGCTGTATCCTTACAGCTTTCAAACTCACAGTCTCATCCTAAGCTGTATCCTTACAGCTTTCAAACTCACAGTCTCATCCTAAGCTGTATCCTCACAGCTTTCAAACTCACAGTCTCATCTAAGCTGTATCCTCACAGCTTTCAAACTCAGTCTCATCCTAAGCTGCATCCTCACAGCTTTCAAACTCAGTCTCATCCTAAGCTGTATCCTCACAGCTTTCAAACTCAGTCTCATCCTAAGCTGTATCCTCACAGCTTTCAAACTCAGTCTCATCCTAAGCTGTATCCTCACAGCTTTCAAACTCAGTCTCATCCTAAGCTGTATCCTCACAGCTTTCAAACTCAGTCTCATCCTAAGCTGTATCCTCACAGCTTTCAAACTCAGTCTCATCCTAAGCTGTATCCTCACAGCTTTCAAACTCAGTCTCATCCTAAGCTGTATCCTCACAGCTTTCAAACTCAGTCTCATCCTAAGCTGTATCCTCACAGCTTTCAAACTCAGTCTCATCCTAAGCTGTATCCTCACAGCTTTCAAACTCAGTCTCATCCTAAGCTGTATCCTCACAGCTTTCAAACTCAGTCTCATCCTAAGCTGTATCCTCACAGCTTTCAAACTCAGTCTCATCCTAAGCTGTATCCTCACAGCTTTCAAACTCAGTCTCATCCTAAGCTTTATCCTCACAGCTTTCAAACTCAGTCTCATCCTAAGCTGTATCCTCACAGCTTTCATACTCAGTCTCATCCTAAGCTGTATCCTCACAGCTTTCAAACTCAGTCTCATCCTAAGCTGTATCCTCACAGCCTTCAAACTCAAAGTCTCATCCTAAGCTGTATCCTCACAGCTTTCAAACTCAGTCTCATCCTAAGCTGTATCCTCACAGCTTTCAAACTCAGTCTCATCCTAAGCTGTATCCTCACAGCTTTCAAACTCAGTCTCATCCTAAGCTGTATCCTCACAGCTTTCAAACTCAGTCTCATCCTAAGCTGTATCCTCACAGCCTTCAAACTCACAGTCTCATCCTAAGCTGTATCCTCACAGCCTTCAAACTCACAGTCTCATCCTAAGCTGTATCCTCACAGCCTTCAAACTCAGTCTCATCCTAAGCTGTATCCTCACAGCTTTCAAACTCAGTCTCATCCTAAGCTGTATCCTCACAGCTTTCAAACTCAGTCTCATCCTAAGCTGTATCCTCACAGCTTTCAAACTCAGTCTCATCCTAAGCTGTATCCTCACAGCTTTCAAACTCAGTCTCATCCTAAGCTGTATCCTCACAGCTTTCAAACTCAGTCTCATCCTAAGCTGTATCCTCACAGCTTTCAAACTCAGTCTCATCCTAAGCTGTATCCTCACAGCTTTCAAACTCAGTCTCATCCTAAGCTGTATCCTCACAGCTTTCAAACTCAGTCTCATCCTAAGCTGTATCCTCACAGCTTTCAAACTCAGTCTCATCCTAAGCTGTATCCTCACAGCTTTCAAACTCAGTCTCATCCTAAGCTGTATCCTCACAGCTTTCAAACTCAGTCTCATCCTAAGCTGTATCCTCACAGCTTTCAAACTCAGTCTCATCCTAAGCTGTATCCTCACAGCTTTCAAACTCAGTCTCATCCTAAGCTGTATCCTCACAGCTTTCAAACTCAGTCTCATCCTAAGCTGTATCCTTACAGCTTTCAAACTCAGTCTCATCCTAAGCTGTATCCTTACAGCTTTCAAACTCAGTCTCATCCTAAGCTGTATCCTCACAGCTTTCAAACTCACAGTCTCATCCTAAGCTGTATCCTCACAGCTTTCAAACTCACAGTTTCATCCTAAGCTGTATCCTCACAGCCTTCAAACTCAGTCTCATCCTAAGCTGTATCCTCACAGACTTCAAACTCACAGTCTCATCCTAAGCTGTATCCTCACAGACTTCAAACTCAGTCTCATCCTAAGCTGTATCCTTACAGCCTTTAAACTCAGTCTCATCCTAAGCTGTATCCTTACAGCTTTCAAACTCACAGTCTCATCCTAAGCTGTATCCTTACAGCTTTCAAACTCACAGTCTCATCTAAGCTGTATCCTCACAGCTTTCAAACTCAGTCTCATCCTAAGCTGTATCCTCACAGCCTTCAAACTCACAGTCTCATCCTAAGCTGCATCCTCACAGCTTTCAAACTCAGTCTCATCCTAAGCTGTATCCTCACAGCTTTCAAACTCAGTCTCATCCTAAGCTGTATCCTCACAGCTTTCAAACTCAGTCTCATCCTAAGCTGTATCCTCACAGCTTTCAAACTCAGTCTCATCCTAAGCTGTATCCTCACAGCTTTCAAACTCAGTCTCATCCTAAGCTGTATCCTCACAGCTTTCAAACTCAGTCTCATCCTAAGCTGCATCCTCACAGCTTTCAAACTCAGTCTCATCCTAAGCTGTATCCTCACAGCTTTCAAACTCAGTCTCATCCTAAGCTGTATCCTCACAGCTTTCAAACTCAGTCTCATCCTAAGCTGTATCCTCACAGCTTTCAAACTCAGTCTCATCCTAAGCTGTATCCTCACAGCTTTCAAACTCAGTCTCATCCTAAGCTGTATCCTCACAGCTTTCAAACTCAGTCTCATCCTAAGCTGTATCCTCACAGCTTTCAAACTCAGTCTCATCCTAAGCTGTATCCTCACAGCTTTCAAACTCAGTCTCATCCTAAGCTGTATCCTCACAGCTTTAATACTCAGTCTCATCCTAAGCTGTATCCTCACAGCTTTCAAACTCAGTCTCATCCTAAGCTGTATCCTCACAGCCTTCAAACTCAAAGTCTCATCCTAAGCTGTATCCTCACAGCTTTCAAACTCAGTCTCATCCTAAGCTGTATCCTCACAGCTTTCAAACTCAGTCTCATCCTAAGCTGTATCCTCACAGCTTTCAAACTCAGTCTCATCCTAAGCTGTATCCTCACAGCTTTCAAACTCAGTCTCATCCTAAGCTGTATCCTCACAGCCTTCAAACTCACAGTCTCATCCTAAGCTGTATCCTCACAGCCTTCAAACTCACAGTCTCATCCTAAGCTGTATCCTCACAGCCTTCAAACTCAGTCTCATCCTAAGCTGTATCCTCACAGCTTTCAAACTCAGTCTCATCCTAAGCTGTATCCTCACAGCTTTCAAACTCAGTCTCATCCTAAGCTGTATCCTCACAGCTTTCAAACTCAGTCTCATCCTAAGCTGTATCCTCACAGCTTTCAAACTCAGTCTCATCCTAAGCTGTATCCTCACAGCTTTCAAACTCAGTCTCATCCTAAGCTGTATCCTCACAGCTTTCAAACTCAGTCTCATCCTAAGCTGTATCCTCACAGCTTTCAAACTCAGTCTCATCCTAAGCTGTATCCTCACAGCTTTCAAACTCAGTCTCATCCTAAGCTGCATCCTCACAGCTTTCAAACTCAGTCTCATCCTAAGCTGTATCCTCACAGCTTTCAAACTCAGTCTCATCCTAAGCTGTATCCTCACAGCTTTCAAACTCAGTCTCATCCTAAGCTGTATCCTCACAGCTTTCAAACTCAGTCTCATCCTAAGCTGTATCCTCACAGCTTTCAAACTCAGTCTCATCCTAAGCTGTATCCTCACAGCTTTCAAACTCAGTCTCATCCTAAGCTGTATCCTCACAGCTTTCAAACTCAGTCTCATCCTAAGCTGTATCCTCACAGCTTTCAAACTCAGTCTCATCCTAAGCTGTATCCTCACAGCTTTAATACTCAGTCTCATCCTAAGCTGTATCCTCACAGCTTTCAAACTCAGTCTCATCCTAAGCTGTATCCTCACAGCCTTCAAACTCAAAGTCTCATCCTAAGCTGTATCCTCACAGCTTTCAAACTCAGTCTCATCCTAAGCTGTATCCTCACAGCTTTCAAACTCAGTCTCATCCTAAGCTGTATCCTCACAGCTTTCAAACTCAGTCTCATCCTAAGCTGTATCCTCACAGCTTTCAAACTCAGTCTCATCCTAAGCTGTATCCTCACAGCCTTCAAACTCACAGTCTCATCCTAAGCTGTATCCTCACAGCCTTCAAACTCACAGTCTCATCCTAAGCTGTATCCTCACAGCCTTCAAACTCAGTCTCATCCTAAGCTGTATCCTCACAGCTTTCAAACTCAGTCTCATCCTAAGCTGTATCCTCACAGCTTTCAAACTCAGTCTCATCCTAAGCTGTATCCTCACAGCTTTCAAACTCAGTCTCATCCTAAGCTGTATCCTCACAGCTTTCAAACTCAGTCTCATCCTAAGCTGTATCCTCACAGCTTTCAAACTCAGTCTCATCCTAAGCTGTATCCTCACAGCTTTCAAACTCAGTCTCATCCTAAGCTGTATCCTCACAGCTTTCAAACTCAGTCTCATCCTAAGCTGTATCCTCACAGCTTTCAAACTCAGTCTCATCCTAAGCTGTATCCTCACAGCTTTCAAACTCAGTCTCATCCTAAGCTGTATCCTCACAGCTTTCAAACTCAGTCTCATCCTAAGCTGTATCCTCACAGCTTTCAAACTCAGTCTCATCCTAAGCTGTATCCTCACAGCTTTCAAACTCAGTCTCATCCTAAGCTGTATCCTCACAGCTTTCAAACTCAGTCTCATCCTAAGCTGTATCCTCACAGCTTTCAAACTCAGTCTCATCCTAAGCTGTATCCTCACAGCTTTCAAACTCAGTCTCATCCTAAGCTGTATCCTCACAGCTTTCAAACTCAGTCTCATCCTAAGCTGTATCCTCACAGCTTTCAAACTGTCTCATCCTAAGCTGTATCCTTACAGCTTTCAAACTCAGTCTCATCCTAAGCTGTATCCTTACAGCTTTCAAACTCAGTCTCATCCTAAGCTGTATCCTCACAGCTTTCAAACTCACAGTCTCATCCTAAGCTGTATCCTCACAGCTTTCAAACTCACAGTTTCATCCTAAGCTGTATCCTCACAGCCTTCAAACTCAGTCTCATCCTAAGCTGTATCCTCACAGACTTCAAACTCACAGTCTCATCCTAAGCTGTATCTTCACAGCCTTCAAACTCAGTCTCATCCTAAGCTGTATCCTCACAGCCTTCAAACTCACAGTCTCATCCTAAGCTGTATCCTCACAGCCTTCAAACTCAGTCTCATCCTAAGCTGTATCCTCACAGCCTTCAAACTCACAGTCTCATCCTAAGCTGTATCCTCACAGCCTTCAAACTCAGTCTCATCCTAAGCTGTATCCTCACAGCCTTCAAACTCACAGTCTCATCCTAAGCTGTATCCTCACAGCCTTCAAACTCACAGTCTCATCCTAAGCTGTATCCTCACAGCCTTCAAACTCACAGTCTCATCCTTAGCTGTATCCTCACAGCCTTCAAACTCACAGTCTCATCCTAAGCTGTATCCTCACAGCCTTCAAACTCAGTCTCATCCTAAGCTGTATCCTCACAGCATTCAAACTCAGTCTCATCCTAAGCTGTATCCTCACAGCATTCAAACTTACAGTTCGTCTTATCCTAGACTGTATCCTCACAGCCTTCCGATTACACTTTAAGGACTTCACAGATTTCAAGCGTTCACATTATCTCAGAGTGGGATCTAAGGAGACCTATCTTCCAACCACTCGCCTGCCCCAACCCATTTTAAGCACACTATTGTGCAGGACAAAGTTGTCCCCCGTTCCAGTGGTTGATCAACCAAGCATTTCAGAAATTATTCTTCCAAAGAGAAATCCATTTAGCATATTAAAAACCTATCAATTATCTATTAAAACGTACACTTTTGATAATAACTATTCCTTTAGTTAATATCATAGACTATATGTAATATACAGTCTATGGTTAATATTCATCTTCGTTCTATTTTTTTATGTAGTAGGGTTCAGACGAGTAATCTTACATAAGACATGAACCGCGCAGTGCTTTCCAGATCAACCTGTTATAGTTTTCGTTCTATAGGGGCAGGGCATAGGTAAAGTGGGCAGCGGCCTAGTCCTCCAATTTGTAGTTGGCCTCGATTAGGACTACAAAAACACTCCCAATAGAGTACGCAGCTTTGAAATATATAATCGTTATTCTCTGGTGATGCTTTACAAGGGGCTAGTTTCGCTCTTCACGACTTTAAGCTTCCGGAACATATGTTGTCTTATTCTGTTGTGAGTGCTTCTAAGACGAAACATTATCCGTTGTTCGTGCTGTACAGCTTGCAACAGGCCTCGCTTCTCTTGAAATGTGGCTGAGAGCTGGTCCATTTCTCGTTTATTCTACTCTGTTATTTTCATCATATTGTATAGTATTATACTATAGTAGTTTATTTCATATTATAATTGCTGTCATTGTTATTCATGTATAGATCCTATAGAAAGCGTCTTAGTCTTATATCTTTTTGTGGACCTAACGGAGGGGAGGAGTACCTTGGAGGTTTCCGTGTGAGGCGCTCGGCCTCAGTCAACTATTAATTAAAAACTCCTTAATCGCATATTCTGAGTGTTTAGCTGAACACTTTGCTTTTTTTTTTAGAGAGATTAATTCACGTGGTGGCCTACTAGTTAACTATTTTAGTAGTTCTTGGAACACCTATTCACTAGGAGCACTAGGATTCCGCGGAACACAGTTTGTGAAACACTGAAATAAGTCTTTCTGGTCTATTTTTTTAAGATTTTTAAAAGCTTATATCAACTCACTCTTCCTGTTTGTCTGTCTGTCTGTCTGAATGGTAAAAAGTTTGTAAGCGTTATTTCTCCCACATCCAATCTCGGATTAAGCTATTTTTTCACAATTATTTCTTTTACCTGACAACCCAAGAATCATAAAAAATAATTAACTATTGGAAATTAATTATTTTGTTTGGTATCTTGGACAAGCGAAAGAAATTGTATTTGACAGATGTGGTGGTATAAGCTTTATTAGTGCCTTTGGAAACTTTTTAACCCTAAGGGAATTTTTTTTATGCAATTAAAAAACGCTAATGTAAACATTCACAAAATACCCCCTCACCCTTTCACAACTGGTCAAAACACGTGATAGGATCATAGCGCATTGAGAAAACTAAAAGCTAAACAAAAACAAATGGTAAAAATATTTCTAATCGCACACATTCATTACGTCTAGGTCGATAGGGCACATGACTGATCCAATACAATCTTTACAATTATAATGAATCTATTTTTTTAAATATTTTTCTTGTTTTATAGATCTAAATCTTTCCCCTTAGTTACAAAAGTTTGCCAACCTTGACATAGTGCATTAGGGCATACCATAACGTTGAAGCTTTCTGTGACGTGATAAGATGGCGGCATGGCCAGGTGACAGTGATCTGATTAAAAGAGGATTAGTTCAACCGAACGTAGTAGTAATAATAATAACTAGTCGACCGGCGGTGTAGCATACGCCGCTATTGTGCATGGCCGGTCTTAGGCCACTGCAACCTGTGCGACCGCAGTGGCCGCCACTTTCAAAGGATCCGCACTTTCACAGGACCCGCGCTAATTCAAGGTGTATAAATTATTAAATTAAACCATTTTAAAACTTAAAACAGATTTCCCGCGCCCTCCTGTCGATTTACCAGGAGCTTCTTGAAATCTCCCGAAATTGTGTAATCATGTGAAAGAAACTTCTTGCGCCTCAAACTAATGAAGAATTACTTGAGGTCAACAATTCTCAAAGATAGATTAAAACATTTGATAATTCTTGCTATTGAGCGTAATCTATGTAGGAAACAGAATTATTATGACTTTGCTACACGCAAGGCTCGTAAAGTAATTCGGTCCGTAGTAAAGAATGTATAAAATGCATAGACGAATTTATTTTCCAATACAAACTCTTAAATTTTACTTATTGTCCGCTTCACTACCCAAACTTGGCCCCCCAAAATCCGTTTCGAATAGGACCCTACAATGCTTAAGTTATTTCGTGGGATGACTATCGGCAGAAATAAAAGAGTGATCTTTCCTTTACTTCTTGCTTCTCGTCCAAACTCTTGAGGGAAGAAAGTAATTATATATATATATATTGATAGTAATAATAATAAATAATAATCTTTACTATTTACGAGGAGATTTTTCTTACAACTTGTGCATTAAACAAAACAAAACATTAAAACTATTGAAAACGAAGTATACGAGCACACCTGAGCACACCTTAGAACACCTGAGCACACCTTAGCCCACCTGGGCACACCTGAGCACACCTGACTTACTCAAAAGTTACACGTGTAATGTCAATCTGACATTAAATCTAAATTTCTTGTGCATGAGCAGCTTTGAAATTGTTGAATCATTGCCCCTGGGGTAACTTAGTCAGAAGTGGTTGAATTAATTTATCATAGATGTAGACTTAGATGTAGATTTTTTACTTTAAAAGATTCACGTTGAATATAAAACTGGCTACAAACTGTAGACAAGAATTGGACACAAAAAAAAGAGCTTAATAGTAAATAGAACAAGGGAGATGAGTTTACATAATAAAAACATAATCCATACGGGTGTAACCGGTGGGTAAAACCTTCTTTAAAGTTTTAATACAAGTAGAAAAAAAAAGTGTGATAATTTTAATTCGTTAATTTTTTTTTTTATTTTTTTTTTTTTTTGATGAAGTTTTTTTTTTAATGTGTCAATTATGAGGAGAAGAGAGGGAAGTATCTCTATTCATAATCTGAAAAGTTTAACCTTGTATCCTGAAACAAAAGTAATGGAAAGAAATGCACATCGGAATGTACAATGTCAGAATTGTGGAAATGTGTACACGCTACTCTTCCCACACCAAGTCTTACATGAAGTTGAAATGGTGCACAATTATTATCTAATACCTAAAAAAAATCAATACAACTGCGAATGCATTAACATATGAAATGTATTAATACAACATTCAATCCTTGCTGCTAGAAATAAAGCGTGTCTGAACATTTCGGAGAATTCCAGAATTTCCAGTGACAGTCCCAGCTGTAATCTACATCAGTGCTGTGAGGGTCCATGAGACGATCAAAAGGGGTCTCCAGAAATATGAAAATTGTATACAATTCAATTAAACGACAGTGAATCCGATCAGAAAACTTGAATTATCAACTCGTCCATCATTCCTGTTTGAAATGTCCATTAGGTTCTATTCTATGATGACATAAATCGAAGACTTGAAGACATTCTTCACTTGAATACACCCGTCTGGGTGTTGAGTCCTTTGTGCGCGTAAATATACTCACTTGAAATATCGACAATAGAAAAACTTAAACCAATATTAATCAAGGATACCACACATTCAGCCTTACGGGTCATTGTAAAGAAGTTCCTTATTCTTGTTTGGTACAACGTGGATTCCTTGGCGTAATGAACCTCATTACACATAAAAGAAACCGACTCGAAATGTGTGCTCTTTGAGCCGGGCATAAATACACACATACAATCTGATGAACCTCATCCATTATAATCTCAATAAAAAATCCTTCAACAAAATGTTTTTAAATAGATTTTCTTTACTTAGTTAGTATGTATTTATGTAGCCTTTTTTTTTTCCATTTAAGGGTCCGTGGGGAAGTTTTGACTATATTAAAGGATCCCCGGGTCAAAAAAGTTTTAGAACCTCTCATCTTCATGTTTTGTCGCATCCTGGGCAGCCATAGCCGATGTCTGCCGGTGGTCGGTTTAGATTCTTTCTGCCGTCTACATGTATCCTCGGCAGTGGATTTCGTTTTGGTCTCAAAGATGTACCCCTCGGTCTTTATAAAAAATCTCATGCTGCCAGGTGCTCTCTTCTATGTCAGTTACCGCAAGTGCACATCTTCTACGCCGACACATTTCAGCTCACACCCTCAAACTTTCTGGATTTCTTTTATTCTCCTTCTCTTTCAAATATATATATATCAGTCAAGTTTCCCTATCAGACCTTGCGATCTATGGGGCAGATGATAAAAAAGGGTCATTTGTTTCTTTGGCAAACGGTTAACGAGCAGGGTGTCATGTGGCCAGCACAACGGCCAACCGCCTTTACTATCCCCAAATAAAGTCAGGTACCCATAAGGGCTAAGGGGACTCAGGGGCGCCCTAAAAGTCCCTGATTTCAAAATCCCAGTCTTCACCGAGTTTCGAATCCAGGACCCCAGGTTCGGAAGCCAAGCTCTTAACAACTTAGTCACCACGCCCCCTTTCTCTTTCAATGGAAACGTGTAAGTTTTATTTTGCGTTGAAACAGGTTTAAATACATTCAATCTTTATCAAAGAAATTAACTCTGCGAGGTGTACTAAAAGTAGATTGACAAAAGTTTAGCAGATGAATGCGTTATTTAAATAGTTGAGAGTCTCATTAGGGGAACACACTGTTTTGTAAGTGATAATCACTAAATTTATCAGATAAACACAGTGTTTAGTAGGTAGATAAACACGCAGTGTTTACCAGGTAGATTACAGCTGCCAGGTCGAGCAATTTGCGCGCTGGACAATCGTTCGGACTTATCGATGGTCCCGGGCTCAAACCCTGTCAGCTCTCGTCTCCCGTCGTCCTGCGGGAGGTTTGGACACTAGGAACTAAATTATCTTCAACTCTAAAGGAACTTGCGAAAAATGTCAAACACACTATTAAGCAGGAAGATAAACACAGTATTTAGCCGCTAGATGAATACAGTGTTTAACAGGTACTTGAACGCTCTGCGTTAAACATACCAATAGATAAAAAAGTAAAGTTCCCCTTTCAGACCTTGTGGTCTATAGGGTAGATGATGTAAAGGTCATCTGGTTCTGTGACCTACTGTTAACGAGGGTGTGATGTGGCTAGCACAACTACCTACCACCTTTACTTTTCCCCAACTAATGTCAAGTACCCATTAGAGCTGGGTGGACTCAGGGGCGCCCAAAGATCCCAAAATTAAAATCCCAGTCTTCACAGGGATTCAAACCCGGAAGCCAAGCGGTTTACCCCTAAGCCACCGCGCCTCCATAACAATAGATGAGCGCGCTGTATTTAACAGGAAGATGACAGCTAATTTAGAAGAGAGTACCTAGGTGAACACATAACTGAACACACGTAGATGAATTTGACAGGGATCTTATCTTATTAATTACAGACGTTACTTTAACAAAAGAGGAGCTTAACGTCCTGCGCGTTTTTAAATATAAGTATTTACTCACTTGTTCAGGTTAATAATAGAATTAAACAAAGTCTTTCTTTGTTTCTAGCTGATTCAGGCAAAACATTTCATGCTCCACTCGGTCCGTTTGGATCTTGGATAGCAGATTACTTATTTGAATATTTCCTAGCATATTAAATTAGAAATGTGCATTTACCTTTGTGCCTCTCTGAGTATTTTAGTAGGTTGTATTTTTGTTATCTGGAATGGCTCTAGTATTATGGATTATACAAATGGTGTTATGTATTTCATTTATGACCTCACCTCATTTTGTATCTATTCAAATTTAAAATGTTTTTTTTTCAGACAAGTTTTTTTTTATATGTCTCCGTATTTATAAAGGTTGTCATGTAAGGTGCGGGCGGATTGATGTGCCAGGCTTGGGCTTGCATGGCTTCCCCCCACCCTCACGACTTCTCCCAGTTTTGCATAGTGTGTGTAACATACAAACTGCTCATTTAGACACTTCGTTTCATTTCTTTATCCCAGTTCTTCTTATCTCCCCTACACACACCCTCCTTCCCTCCCCCCTTTTTTATTTTGTCTTTCTGAAAATGTTAGCAACAGCATAAGAAGAAGAAAGAACGCATTGAATTTGTCTTCAAAAGAGATTTTAGCCGTGGGAAAAAAAACTTCCGCTAGAGAGTTCGCATTGGTCGTCACATGATTTTAGTAACACAAAAAGTTTAGCCCCCCTTGAGAATTCTTGGCGAAATGTTTTCTCTTAATTCATTGGGGCTCGAACTGGAAGAGATAAAAAATTAAAAGGTATATTTACACCAAGTGTTATTGAAGTGTTATATATTTATGAGAGAGAATGACAGAGAGAAAGAGAGAGAGAGAGAGAGAGAAAGAGTAAATGCGAAAGCTCTAAAAAAATATGTTCTTAATAAAACCACTATAAACATGAAAGATTGTATCACAATGGAAGAGATTAAGGAGATGATTAGTTTGGTGATCGTAACACGATGACCTGCTAATTACTGTCAACAAAACGCAAACTTAAACTCTATCTCGCCTTATCACAAGGTCCTCAGGGCTCTCGCTAAAATCTGACTTCCGACACATTTGATTAGGAGAAAGAAGAAGGGACAGACGGTGTAAGACCGTAAGAGAATGGACGGACCAGGCGTTGAAAGAGATTCTATCAGAGAGGAATGGAGAAAGACGGTAAACAGATCTTGTGTGGTGCCCCAATGACCCTACAGATTAGTGACTAAGGGATAAGGGAAGTTGTGAAGGTGAAACAATCGCGATAGTTCTTTGTTTTGTTTGACATGTTTCGTATGTTGCTTCAACGATTGAAGATGGTTACATCCTAACCCTAACCCTAACCTATTGCATGACGGGGGAAGAGGGAAATGACGGCGGACTGGGTTCGAACCCTGAACCATCGAGTTGACAGTGCAAAGCGTATATCTTACGTCATTCACTAACCCGTTAACGTCATCAAATGCGAAAACACAGAGGCAGAGCCTTGCACTTTTGAATCAAAGGACATGCGCCTAGAGAGATGCGCCTAGAGATATGCGTCTAGAGAGTTGCGCCTAAAGAGATGCGCCTAGAGAGTTGTGCCTAAAGAGATGCGCCTAGAGAGATGCACCTATAGAGATGTGCCTAGAGAGATGCGCCCAAAGAGATGCGTCTAGAGAGTTGCGCCTAAAGAGATTCGCCTAGAGAGATGCACCTAGAGAGATGCGCCTAAAGAGATGCGCCTAGAGAGATGCGCCTAGAGAGATGCGCCTAGAGAGATGCGCCTAGAGAGATGCGCCTAGAGAGATGCGCCTAGTGAGATGCAACTAGAGAGATGCGCCTAGAGAGATGCGACTTGAGGATGACAGTCATACATTACGCCTCATCCTCTTCACAACAGTCTCTTCAGTCTCAACAGGACGCTACACCAGCGCCAACTCCTTAAGTCAATAATGTCCTTAACCGGACCGCCCTTTTAAACTCCTGCCCACAATACCTATTGAAACCACAGATTTCCCCATAGATTTAATCCCACACAGACTTTCTCAAAGAATCCCACACAGACTCCTCCATAGGCTCCCCCATAGACTCCCCCATAGGCATCCTCCTCACAGACTCTCTGTGGCATTTTACGTCTCGAGAGACGATCTTTTTGCCTTTGCAACTTCTTGTGTGACTAAAGAGGCCAATCCTTGATACACAGCTGCGATCGCAGGTTTGGCATATATAATCACCAGGCGCCGTTGCATTTTCCCCCTTCTTTCTGCTTCTGTTGTGTATGACATCTGCAATCTTTAACCCTTCCTTTATCTTCTCTCTCCATGAGGATCTGTTCAGTGCCACCTCTTCCCAGTTGCCAGTGTAGATTTTGAAGAGCTTCATGTCGCGTTTGCATACATCCGTATAACGTAAAAGTGGGCGACCAGCGGCTCTCCTGCCTTCTATTAGATCGCCTTACAGGATGTCCTGTGGAAGTCGACCTACTGGCATTCTACGAACGTGGCCAAGCCAGCCAAAGCGTCTGCTGCTGATAACAGAGCGGATGTCCTGGCACCCTGCTCTTTGTAGCACTTCCTCATTGGTTATCTTATCTTGCCACCTTATTTTAAAGATCCGCCTTAGGCATCGGAGGTGGAAAACATTCAGCTTTTTTTCCTGCCATGAGTAGGTTGACCATGTTTCACTTCCGTACATCAAGGTGCTCAACACACAGGTCCGGTAGACTAGGGCTTTAGTACTGCTAGTCAGCAATATGTTGTCCCAGACTCTTTTCTGCAGCCGTGACATGGTGGCCATTGCCTTGGCTATCCTGTTGTTTATGTCTTTATCCAGTAGAGTGTTGTTGGATATGATGGAGCTAAGGTAACAAAAGGGATCAACAATTTCTAGTGGTTGGCCATTAATGCTTACTTGAGGTGCAGTGTTTGTGTTTTGGACAAGTATCTTAGTCTTGCTTTGACTGATGTTTAAGCCGAACTTCCGGCAAGCAGCAGATAATTTGTCAACCAGGCACTGTAGCTGAATATCAGAATCAGTTACAATAGCTGCATCATCAGCATACAAGAGTTCCCTGACGAGTAGCTTCCTAACCTTAGTTTTTGTCCGCAGCCTTGATACATTAAATAGTTTTCCAGAGGATCTTAAATGGAGAAACACACCTTCGTTTATGTCGTTGTACGCATAATGCAGTAGATTCCAGTACTGGAATGCCTAGATGATCTTCCGAGCCTCAGTGACCTTAAAAAAGCAATTAACTGCATAAAAAATAGAAAATCTCCTGGGAGTGATGGTATCCCAGTGGAAGTAGTGAAAGTCAACGAATCACTCCTGCTCCCTGAACTCTATATTCTCCTCTGCCGCTGTTGGGAAACAGGTCATGTCCCACAGGACATGCGTGACGCATGGGTGGACCCATAGGGGACCATATGAGTTTGTGAGCAAACACAACTATAATCCTAATATACAAGAACAAAGGGGATCGGAGTGTCTGCAACAATTACAGGGGTATCTCTCTCCTCAGTATAGTGGGCAAGATCTTTGCTAGAGTGGAACTATCCAGGCTACAAGTGATAGCTTCTAGAGTCTACCCAGAGTCTCAGTGTGGATTCAGGAGTGGTAGATCCACTATAGACATGATATCTTCTCTACGACTACTGCAAGAGAAATTCAAAGAGAGAGAGACAGACCCCTTTACATCGTTTTTGTTGATCTGACTAAAGATTTTGACATGGTCAGCAGAAGTGGCCTTTTCAAACTCTTGAGGAAAATAGGTTGCCCTCTCAAACTACTGCAGTTCATGGAATATTTTCACGAGGAAACTAAATGCACTGTCAAATTCAATGGAGCCCAATCAGCACCTCACAGACTACCTCACAGACATTCCCATAGACTCCCCCACAGACCCCTCCATAGAGGAACATCTTCTTTGGAATCGATAATATTGGTGCTGCAGCTGCAAAGCCTGTGACAGAAATGTGGCCAGCATACCGAATAGGTTTTGTCTTAAATTAACAGACAGCAATATTAACACGTCGTAGACCAATCGTGTGTAGAATGAAGTAATCGAGCATAGAGTTGGCCTAGTTACCAAAACGAGGCCAATAAAACTGTTTATATACATTCCTCTTATATCATTCACGCGCAACAACAATAACAGCAAAATACACAATGAAAATAGAACGACCTGAAAGTACAGACATATAGCATAAATACAACAACGATACTTACCAAAAAATGTACTATTTGGTATCAGCTAACATTCTTTGGAGTAGTGACGTAGTTAACAACTAAGAATGTCCAATGTGCTTTGTTAGTTTTTTGTTTTGTTTTTTCATGTATTCCCTCTTTGAGCCCGTCTCGTCTCTTTTTAATGTCTTTATTTGTTCTCTTCCTGGAGCGTTTCGTTCTTAGAAAAAAATTACCTTTTTGAATTAACCGGAATTATTGGAACAATGTGTAAATAAAGGTTACATGAGCGTGATATTAATTGAGCTCCTGAACCTTTATTTTAGCGGGTGTAAGTGATCGCAGTGGATCAAGCTTTGCAAGTTTTGTTTGAATCAAGATTTACAAGACAGTTTTGTATGAATGAAGCTTTACAGGACAGTTTTGTATGAATCAAGCTTTACAGGACAGTTTTGTATGAATCAAGCCTTACAAGACAGTTTTGTATGGATCAAGCCTTACAAGACAGTTTTGATGGATCAAGCCTTACAAGACAGTTTTGTTTGGATCAAGCCTTACAAGACAGTTTTGTAGGGATCAAGCTTTCCAAGACAGTTTTGTATAAATCAAGCTTTACAAGACAGTTTTGTATGGAGGAACTCAGGACTACGTTTGTTAATAGTTTGTAGTTCATGTCTTATGATATTGGTGTTGAAATTATCCAAACCTTCCTTTTTACGTGTACTGCTATTAATAAACAGCCTACCAATGGGTGGACCCATAGGGGACCATATGAGTTTGTGAGCAAACACAACCTCCTTATAGTTTTTACTCATTATTTTTAATTGACAAATTATTGTCTATCCAGGTGCCATGTTAAGTCGGACATTATGTGTGAGTCTTACGTTGAACATGGGCCAAAGAAACAAATAGTTGAGATACAAAATGAAATGAACCCTTTCAGACCTTGCGTTCCATTGGGCAGATGATGTAAATGTCATCTTTTTATGTCGCCCACGGTTAACAACGGGGGCTACAACAACGCCCTACTGCCTTTACTTTTTCCCAGCCATATGGCTAGTACCCGTTTAGAGTTGGGTGGACTCTGTGGCGCCCTTAAAATTCCGATAATCAAAATAGCAGTCTTTACCGAGACTCAAGCCCGAGTTCCGTTGGTTCGGAAGCCAAGCGCCTGACCACATAGTTATAACAAGCGAAATCTACAAACTAGTTTTTAAAAAAAAGGAAGCTTACTAAAGAGGAACAACTCCACATTTTTCGATATCAATTCAAATAACTAATCACCATTAATTAACAGACTAATTAGTTGTTTTTATTTATTTATTCGTGTTTTGTTAGGTACAATTAGTAGTTGTGTCAACTTGATCCGAGACTGGATGTAGGAGAAGTAATAACGTGTGCAAACATTGTCCCAGAAAGACAGACAGTGTACTGATATAACAACCAATGAATTGATTAATCACACTTTGTCTACAATTTAATGATAAGATCACCAAGTAGTCAATGTGACTCTCAGTGTGTTTACAAGTGCATGTCACAAAGGCTGAGTCTGACATTGGAACTTCAATAAATATGACCAACAAGAGACAACTCTAAGTCCATGACTAGCGTGGAAGGTATAGAATAGGCATGCGCACACGATACAAAGAAAAACAAGAACAAAACAATCGAAAAACTAACCTCCCCGCCCCTTTACACACACAAATATTCGTTCTGGGAACACAGGTACAGCATTGTTGTTAATTTAATTGGCAACTTGATTGACTTGAGTTGCCACATATAATTCAAACTTTAACAATTATGCATATCACAAATCATGGCAGGGCTTAATTTCGAGGGGTTCATTTGACCTCAGGTTGAAAGATTGGCCACGGCTAATAAGTGAAGGTGAGATCCTGGTCGACATGGTGCACGTGAATGGTAGTGGGGGTAGATGGAGTATATTAGTGTATTTTGATTGAGCAGGTGATAAGGAGTTGGGGGGGGGGGGGCGGGGGTTAGAGTGTATTTCAAGAATTTATCTAGAGAGATGGTCAGTCCTTTGTATGAGAGCGGAAGGGTTTTGCCTGAGTCTGAATTGTGCGGTGGAGGACTATCTAAACAAAAAGTTCCCCTTTCAGACCTTGTGGTCTATAGAGCACACGATGTAAAGGCCTATCTAACTATCTAATGAGCATACTTAAATTGAATGTACATATCTTCAGTAGTTGAACAAATTGATTAACTATCTGATCCAGTTGAGTCTTGAAGAGTATGCTAGTACGAGATAGATGTTCCTGTCTTCCTGTTGGCCATTAACTGGACCAGGGGGTGGAGTTAATCGCCAATGATCCAACCCCCTAGATAACGCCCCATGTTACAACCACCTAATCCAATGATTTGTGGGCACTGCAGACAAAGCCAAGACGGACAAGAGACAGCGGCTCATGGACCCAACATTTCTTGTGTTGATCTCTCTCTTCTATTAACTCTTCTTTTTTACTTGCACATTTTAGTCCATTTCTTTTTCTGATACTCAAACTAGAGAGAGAAAAAAAGGTTTACTTTTCAAGAAATTAGTTGATACTTAACAACTTACTTATTTAGCAGCCCTATGGGGATACCTCCGAGTTTATTGAAAACACAAACTTTGTAAACTTTTTTTTAGTCAATCAGATCTTTGCGGTATCAGTAAATGTTAAGTGTGTGAGTGTGTATATATATGCTTGTAAACAATGCTTGTAAAATGCTTTACATGTTTCGGATGTTCCTTCAGAGCTGAAGATAATTTACTTCCTAGTCCAAACCTCCCGCAGGATGAGCGGGCAGGGTTTGAACCCGGGACCATCGATAAATCCAAACCACAGTCCAGCGCGCAAACCGCACGACCAGGCAGTGTTTGTGTTTGTGCGCCCTCATGTTTTTGGTGTAACTATGCGTAAAATTACGGTAGATATTTTATTTGTAATAGTTGAATAGATTCTGATGTAGCCACGAGGAAGTCTGCCATTGTTTCATTGTGTTTCTTACATATGCATTAAACTCATAAAGTTGTGCATATTGTTCACACACGTTTTATTCATTTTTGTTTTTAAAAAATTGAGTTCAAGTTTCTAAGTTTGACATTAACAAAGTAAAAAGCTTCTAACGGTTTAGTTGTCTGCAGATACAACACAACGGCCGAGTATCAACAAGAAAACTTAATGTTGACATTCCTGTCTTTATGATATCGAAGACCCTTGGGATAATGAAACTGTTGAAATTTAAAGTGATCCAGAACTTTTCAGTGGATGAGGCAAAAATGTATATAAGCACGCATAGTACACAAAAAATAATTTTAAACCAAGCTTATTTTAAGTGTATCAATTAGTTGGGATCAGTCATGTACTTAAATTTGTAATAACCCTCAGAGGACAATCCATAAAGGGGACTGACTCATCTTATACCACCACTTCATTCAAGTGCTATTTCTGTCCCTTGTTTGAGATACCAGACATAGTAATTTATAAAAGATAGTTAATTTTTTATAGGTCAATTTTTTTAAATTGATTTTTATGGTGCCGTTTAAAAGAAATAATTGTGCAAAATTTCAGCTTGATCCGAAATTGGGTGTCGGAGAAATAATGTGTACAATGTTTTGATCAGACAGACAGACAGAGTTGATATGTTTTATTTTAAAAAAACACGATCGCCTCAATACAGCCCTCCTCTGGATCATCTAGTCAAGTTGGAGCTAGACAGAACTACTGATAACTAGATGGTCAGATAAATTCGTAAAGTTATGTACTTTAATGTATAATTGTTGATACACATATAAAAAAAGAGACAGCTTGGATAGACATACATGCAAGTAAAGAATCAGTGTGTTAGTAAGTTGGTAGAATGAAGCTGGGTTAGTAGGTACAAAGGAACGTATAGGTTGACATATACCTTCATGCTTGTCATAAAACTTGATCAATACATACCTTTTCTTAAGTTCCCTTGTTAATTCAATATTAATTTAGCTTTTCATAATGTTTTTTTTTCCTCAAATTTAAATGTGAAAGTCGAACGTAAACTATCACTCTCCACTCTATAAAGACAAATAAGATGATTATATCCGTCCAACAGATTTCTTGGCCCAAGTCTCAACTATTGCTACCTTCTTGATATTTGCACAAACTTGTGAGATCTGATTTAATCCGTGTCGTAGTTCAAGATCTTTTTGGGTTCAAAGTAGTTTTTGTCTTGTTTAAGTTCTGCGACTATGAATAGGGCCTTTTCTTTCTTCGGATTGGTTCATCTTTTTTTTTTAATGCCCAGACAATGAATCGGTTTGACTTTTGGTGACGAGACAACCCTCAGTGTCTAGCGTACATTGACAACAATCGCTGCTATTGAATAATATCTTAAAATATTCATTGATTGATAATTAGAGGTTTAAAGCCATGCTTAAGTCACTTGAAACTACAGGAATAGAACTATTACCATTATATGTCTTTAAAGTAAGTTTAAGTGGGATCAACTCACTGAACCGATTTTGTCTACAACAATTATAAAAGAAATAAATCCTTGATAATATTTTTTGTTTGAATTGCATGCTCTTACATTTATAAAGAAAACAAATTGTCAGTCCATTCGTCTAAGTGTAGCTAGGCAGCTTAGAGTGCTCTCTCATTGGAGTACCATTTAGGGAGATTAGTTACGTTTTATATATTGATTTGGGTTCAATAGTGTCGAGCTCTTGGCAGAGGCGCCACTTGGGTGGGTGTCACACGGTGCGATTAGCTAATGGTGTCCCCCACCATCACCCTTTTCCCAAAAATAAACTTTACTATAAGATCCATCGTTGCCCTATTCACTTTCACAAAATAAGCTTTACTATAAGATCCATCGTTGCCCTACTTACTTTCACAAAATAAACTTTGCTATAAGATCCATCGTTGCCCTATTCACTTTCACAAAATAAGCTTTACTATAAGATTCATCGTTGCCCTATTCACTTTCACAAAATAAACTTTACTATAAGATCCATCGTTGCCCTATTCACTTTCACAAAATAAACTTTACTATAAGATCCATCGTTGCCCTATTCACTTTCACAAAATAAACTTTACTATAAGATCCATCGTTGCCCTATTCACTTTCACAAAATAAACTTTGCTATAAGATCCATCGTTGCCCTATTCACTTTCACAAAATAAACTTTGCTATAAGATCCATCGTTGCCCTATTCAATTTCACAAAATAAACTTTGCTATCAGATCCATCGTTGCCCTATTCACTTTCACAAAATAAACTTTGCTATAAGATCCATCGTTGCCCTATTTACTTTCACAAAAAAAAATTTGCTATAAGATCCATTGTTGCCCTATTTACTTTCACAAAATAAACTTTGCTATAAGATCCATCGTTGCCCTATTCACTTTCACAAAATAAACTTTACTATAAGATCCATCGTTGCCCTATTCACTTTAACAAAATAAACTTTACTATAAGATTCATCGTTGCCCTATTGACTTTGCTGAAACTAAAACGAGGACCTGGAGGTCATACTTGGGTCTGACCCCCTCTGCAAGCTCAGCATATTGGAAGTCTTTAGGGATTCATCCAACTGGCATGTGGCTGACATGTCCAAGCCAGCGTAGACTTGTCTGTGTCAGAAGAGCCCAGATGCTGTGTAAATTCGCCAGTTTCAGAACATCTTGGTTGGAGACATGATCCTCCCAGCAGATGCACATTATGCGTCACAGGCAACATAAGTGAAAGCTATTCAATCTGTGCTCTTGACGCATGCATGTCGCCCAGCTCTCACTGCCATACAGAAGAGTGCTCACAACATTGGCATTGTAGACTTAGATTTTGGTTGCCGAAGTCAATTTTGTATTTTCCCAGACGCGCCCAAGACTAAACTACAGTGATGCCAGCAAGCAAACATGAGAACTACAGGCATCAACGAAAGTATGTGGGAGGAGATAGACCAAAAGCGGACAGCATGCAGACAGACAGTGCGTGTTGGTACGAACCTCACCGAGAGCATAAGAAACGAAGCTGCCTTAGTCAAGAGAAAGAAAAAAAAACTGCCCTATTAGCTAGCCCTAAAACAGAAGCATATACATGCACGAACTGTGGCAAACTCTGCCGCTTCAGAATTGGCTTGATTAGTCACTGCAGAGTCTACCTTGTCTCAAGACGAAACCAAAACTAGTAACTCGTGTTATGTTGTAAAATACGGACGTTACTTAAGAAAAAGAAGATGATTACGTCCTACGCGTCATGCAACTAGTCATGCATGTTAACCAATGAATTAAATTCTGCCAAGTCACTGGTTTTCCTGGATTGTTCAGACAAACCATTCCATGCTCTAATAGCTCAGACAACCCATTCCATGCTCTAATAGCTCAGACAACCCACTCCATGCTCTAATAGCGCTAGGGAAGAAGAAGCATTTGTGCAAATTGTCTTCCGAGACAGAAGGAGCCCTATATAATACAAGAACCAATTCTAGTCCTACGTCAACAAATGTCCAATGTGCGTTGGTTTGATTTCAATTGCTTTGCTTCTGGAATTCCGTCCCCTCTGTGTTCCATGATGGATGTCACCCTGTGCAGTCCGCATCCCTCTTACCCCCTAGCGACGCCACTGGATCTAAATGGACCTACTCTCTGTATGCCATGAAGAGTTACGTAAAGCGAACTGTATCTTCAAGTTATATATTGATTCACTTCATAGTTTAGTTATTATTCAATAGTTTAAGAACTAGGAAGATAAGAAATAGTGTAAGTAGCAAAAGCGGCACTAACTGTCATGTTACTCAAGTTAGACTATGTAGACACACGGCACTAACTGTCAGGTTACTCTAAGGTAGACTATGTAGACACACGGCATTAACTGTCAGGTTACTCTAAGGTAGACTATGTAGACACACGGCACTAACTGTCAGGTTACTCTAAGGTAGCCTATGTAGACACACGGCACTAACTGTCAGGTTACTCTAAGGTAGACTATGTAGACACAAACAACACAAAACGTCTAGTGAAGTCAACAAAAACTGAATCACGTCCCTCCTAGAAAAAATTGTCAACAATTTCAGATGACTGCTGCACAGGTCATACCAACACACTTATTTTTTTTCTCGTCAGACTGGTGCTCGATCGTTTGGTTTAATGCTTCAGTGATTACCATTATAACAAGTTTTAGGTGACTATAGAAATGCAGACAGGGTTATTTTTAGGGCACGTTGGATTTGGAACGGGATATTAACTACATTAGTTGTCGCCTATATTGTTTAGTTGTTTGATTGTTTTAGATTTTCTTCTGATATGCAACTAATTCTGAACGATCTAGCCTTGGGTTTAACGATTTTTTGTGCCATCGCTCGATATGCTAAGGTATTTAACTGGTTTACCTAACGATGTTGATTTTTGGAATAATCGAATACGATTTATCGGGATATTCGAATACGATTACTTTTTTACCTTCTGGTTGATTGATTTCTAACAAAAAATCTTTTTCCCTTATTCATTTTTAACTAGAGCAGTACAGGTAAAGTGGTTGATTAGTAGGTTGTTGTTTTGTTTTTAAATTGCAACATTTAGCAACAAGAGTATTGAGTTCGTTCAAAGTTGTTTCCCCAACCTTTTCTTTACGAACACGTCGTACATTCTGAGTATTTTTAAAGCGAGGTTCATTTCCCTGATCACTTACTAGTTAACTATTACAGTAGTTCGTGGAACACCTATTCAAGCCTCGCGGAACACTAGGGCTCTGCGAAACACAGTTTGGGAAACACTGCCTTAGAGGTTAAGTTTAGGCACTTGTTCCAATGTTCACAACAGTGTTATATACTGTGGTCACTCTCTCTACTAGTTAATGTAACATGAGATGTTGTGAAATTCTGAAATTAAAAATATCAAGAATCACTCCGGAATTTGAACAAGGGATGCTTGGTATAGGCATTCTGGCACTTTACTCCTCGGCCACCTCGTCTCGTTAGTTCTAAGAAATTAAATAGAAAAATGTAAAAAAAATAACTAATGTAAGAAAGCAAAGAGAGAAGGGGTGAGAGAGGTAGAGAAGGCATACCAGTGAGGGAGAAGCTATGGGGGAGAAGCAGTGAGAGAGAAGCAGTGAGAGAGAAGCAGTGTGGGAGAAGCAGTATGGGAGAAGCAGTGAGGGAGAAGCAGTGAGAGAGAAGCAGTGTGGGAGAAGCAGTAAGGGAGAAGCAGTGTGGGAGAAGCAGTGAGGGAGAAGCAGTGAGAGAGAAGCAGTGTGGGAGAAGCAGTGTGGGAGAAGCAGTGAGGGAGAAGCAGTGTTGGGGAAGCAGTGAGAAAGAAGCAGTGAGGGAGAAGCAGTGAGAGAGAAGCAGTGTGGGAGAAGCAGTGAGGGAGAAACAGTGTGGGAGAAGCAGTGTGGAAGAAGCCGTGAGGGAGAAGCAGTGAGAGAGAAACCGTGTGGGAGAAGCAGTGAGGGAGAAGCACTGAGAAAGAAGCAGTGAGAGAGAAGCAGTGAGGGAGAAGCAGTGAGAGAGAAGCAGTGAGGGAGAAGCATTGAGAGAGAATCAGTGAGAGAGAATCAGTGAGAGAGAATCAGTGAGAGAGAAGCAGTGAGAGAGAAGCAGTGTGGGAGAAGCAGTGTGGGAGAAGCAGTGTGGGAGAATCAGTGTGGGAGAAGCAGTGTGGGAGAAGCAGTGAGTTAGTAGCAGTGAGGGAGAAGCATAGTGGGAGAAGCAGTGTGGGAGAAGCAGTGTGGGAGAAGCAGTGTGGGAAAAACAGTGATGGAGAAGCAGTGAGAGAGAAGCAAAGTAGGAGAAGCGGTGAGTGAGAAGCAGTGTGGGAGAAGCAGTGTGGGAGAAGCAGTGAGAGAGAAGCAGTGTGGGAGAAGCAGTGTGGGAGAATCAGTGAGAGAGAAGCAGTGTGTGTCGCCTCTGAGCTTATGTGATAACACAAACTCTTTTTGTAATCTTTTTTTTTATTATTTGACTAGATTTGATTTGTGTTTTATTGCTTGATAGCAGCACAGAAGCCTCTAAATCATCCCAGCCCCTGTGTGTTATTAGTGAGAATGGTGCTGAAAATGTTATACGCAGAGAATTTCATACGCTGCGCTGATTTAAAGCATTAATAATGACTTGGAACTTCGAAATATTACGAATTTTCATGTCTCTGGATATACTCTGATAAATGATTATTGAATAGGACAAGTGGTGCTCCTTTATGGTGAATTATACTCTTGAGTCAAGCCAGTTTACGCGTTCGTTTAATCTAACCACACTTATATTTGACTTGATGTATCGATCACTGGGTCGGTTGATCTTTATTCATGTTTGCAATCCATTTATCAATGCTTAATCAAACCATAGGAAAAAGAATGTGTGTGTGTGTTTGGAAGGGGAGTACCTGTATAATGTCTTAACAGCTCGGGTGAACTACATTAATTTACGAACAAAGACTAAAGACCAAAAGAAGACTCAATAACCACAGGAAATTAAAGGCAACATTTTATTTGTAAAAGACATTGTTCGTCTAACTGTCCAGACGTTTCTAAGTTTCGTTTCAGAAACACTGTGAAGTGGACAGACAAAATCATTGACTAGTTTCTGATACAGCAATAGATTATGACTAGTGGAAACCATGACAATGCTTCAGACAGTTTGAAATGGATTATAATAAAGATCTGGTTTTGCATTCTTAAAAGTGATTAAAGAGAAAAAGACGAGATATGAAGAAATGTGTTGGCGTTATAATGGATCCCATCAGGAACGTAGGACAATGACAACAGGATGATCGACAAGAGATTTTGAAATAAAAGACAAAACAAGAAAAATAATTTAAAATCCTTATAAAAAACAAAACGAATCTAATTCAAGGGGAAGAACTCCGCACTTACAAATATATCTCTTAAGAATGTAGAAGTTATTTCCCTTTTTTAAATATTAAACCAAATATTAAACCAAATAATCAATGACCAATAAATAGACGACCAATCCATTTTTGTTAAATTCATATATTTCTTTTTAGGTAAAATGAACATTTTGTTTTAAAGTTTCAACTTGATTCAAGAAATTACTGGTATAATTATTTAAGGGAACAAAACCTGACATAGCTAATCATATCTGTGAATACTGAAGGATTAATTTCTCTAGTTGATGTAAAACAAAATAATCAATGGTCAGTAATTAATTGACCAATTATTGTTGCTTTTTTAAAAATGGATTAATGTATTTTCTTTGCCATTGAGCAAAGTTACAACATGATCCGAGAATGGGTGTGGCAGAAATAATGAGAGTATAAACTTTTTACCAGACAGACAGACAGACAGAGGGAGCGGATTTAAGCTTTGTAATAAGCAATGTCACAGACACCAACTGAAAAACAAATTGTGCCACAAAAGTAATAGCTTGTAAATTTGATTCCCCACTCGTAAATAATGTACACAAATTATTGTATGAATTTTAAAAGTCATTGCTATCAAGTGAAAATTTTCTTACATGGAGAAAAAAATTACAAATAGCAAGCTTTTTCTGTGTATCCGGTGTGTGAAATAATGTAAATGTTTATAAACTATATATACTGTAAGGATTCTTACTATCCAGGCACTCTGAAAACTGCTCCACACAACATTACTAGCTTAAATAGCCTAACAACTAAGGGCTCCAAAGTAACGTAACACTTTAATTCCAAAAAATCACATCCACTTCTGTGCACTTGGCAACACGGAACATAGACTGTACAAACATTTCTCCGTGAACAATCGTCCCGACGTATTAACTCTTGCATTAGCCTCTCCGTCTCGTCCTAGATTTCCACTGGGTTTAACTGCTCAAGACGGAGACCAATCGTTATAGAATGCCTGAATACTACATGAAACGTCACAAACTGTGGACAGCTTAGATCAATAGCTCGATGTCACGTCGAAGGTCTTTACGACTTTTCTTGACAGATTACTCCGAACCGTGGTAAAGCGCCGTACAGAACCACACCACTGAACTACACTGAACCAAGACGTCTGTAGTAAAAAAGGCTGAAGTGAACCGTCTAGACCGTGACACTTCCTCTCTTTGCTTTCCAGAAACCGACGGATCGTCGCTCGACCATTCTGGTTGATCACATGACTACATCAGACGTGACTGGCCTAAGTACTATTGACAACACAGATGTTTTTTTTAAACTTCTTAAGTCATTGCCGTGGACCGTCGTAACTCGTCACGGTTGACCGCGCATCTAGTGTTGGCATCGGGCGATTTGCGTCGGTTCATTATATACACACTACTACCCTTATCCACACCAGCAACAGAGTTCTAACAATATTTTAAAAGTCATATGATAATTTTGGAGCTCTTTTTAGAAATGCTGAATCATATTTTCTAAGCTTTTTTTTTTGTGGCACAAAATAATTTCTGTATGGGGAAAACTTTCTGTGATTTTAATAATTTTGTTGCTCTAGTAACGACTCTAGTCAAATGTAGCATACATTACCGTCTTTGTACGTATAGTAGTCATAACAATTTTGTTTTAGAAATCGTTCAATTATTTAAACGTCATCCTAATGAACTCAAACCTTGACCTCTGTATGACCTCTACATGTTCAGCCTTGATGGCCACCACTTCGTTACACAAGTGCCCTTGAGAGTGCGAGCACTTAAAAACAAAGAGGGGCGTGGCGACAGTTTAATAGATCAATGGTAATTATTTTTTTATAAAACTTTCTAATGAGCGTGACCTTGGCCTAATTCTGACCTTTGTAGTAACTGCACTTCATACAGCTCCCCCCCCCCTAAAAAATGTAGACCTGTTTTACTACTTAATAAAATAATTGCAGTGCAGGTGTAAAAGTGCTGGAAATCAAGAGGTCTAAATACCAATGCACTAATTCACCCTGTAAGTTTTTGTCTCGTCTGGCATGCAGTCAATAGTGACGTAACACACTTTTTTTGAAATGAAAGGGGGACAACATGTTTTTAAATTTACCTTAGCCAGACAGCCTCCTTCCTATTTCCCGCACAATTAACTAAATGTATGATTGCTGTATTTTCTTTACAATGCTTCACCCCTGTAGCAGTAAATCATTTTTTACTAAGCTTATATATGCAGCAATCAGACCCCATGATGACCTGCTAACTATTGTAAATAAAACGCAAGCTTAAAATCTATGGCCGTATTGCAAGATCTTCGGGGCTCGCAAAGACCTTCCTCCAGGGAGCAATACCAGGGAAAGAGGAAGAGGCAGACAGAGAAAGCGATGGGAGGACAACATTAAAAAAAATTGGACGGGCCTGCCATTGAAAGAGGTTTTAAACAAGGCAAAAGACAGGGAGGAATGGAGTGCCCCAACAGAATAAGGGATAGGTCAAGGTAATATGAATGTACTCTTCTGTCTGGCTGGTCAAAAGTGTAAACACTTTTTTTTCTCCCACACACAATCTCGGATCAAGCTGAAATTGTACACAATTATTTTTTGTGCCTAACAAAACAAGAATTTAAAAAAAGGAAAATTAATCAATTAGTTAATAAACTATTAGTGAATGATTATTTTGTTTGTTATCAAACAAGGGAAAGATATTGTACTTGACTTATGTGGTGGTATGAGTTAAATTAGAATTATACTTTGTAGGGAGAAATAGGTCGCCGCTTCAACGTTTTAAACCATATATTTTTTCACAAGCACTTCGCTGGCACAGTGGTTATTGTGTTGGCTTAGGGAAGCTCAAGTTCGATACCAGGTAGTTCAACTTTTTATTTTATATAAATGCATTTAAAAAGCAATCATTGCAAAATACCTCTTTCTATCTCCCCCCTCCCCCACTTTCCGAACTGATCCAGACAAGTGGTAGGGTCACTCCAACCAAATTACGATCTTCAAGAAAAGTCCCAGTCAGTTCTTCTTATGTGTGCCAGAATTTGTTTCCACACTTTTAAAAAAAACTTTGCTGCTAAACTTTCACATTAATAGGGTCCACATACATCTGTGAACAAATAATATTTTTTCTTGTTTTAAAATAAACAAGTGTAATCACAGGTCGGTGAAAAAAAATATAAAAATATAAATTAATTAAGTCTTATGATGTTTATTTTAAAATTGATTAAAACTAAAATTAAAATTGTGAAACAAAAACGTATCTGTAACTCAAAAAGAATTTTTTTTTTGGTTTAGGATGTAATATTATTTCAAAATTGTGTAGTAATGTAGCTTATTGCGTCATATTGGGCACCATCAGTAGTTGAACGCTACATAGGGTTCATAAATTAGATAGTATAAAGATAATCAAGATTTTGTCCACTATTAACATTATGATTTTAGATACACAAACAACTTCTTGTTAAAATTTGTTCTTGTTAAAATGTGAGCCTACAATTCAATTCCTATTGGAATCTAATTATAACAATTTGAAATAAATGACAAATCCATGTCGAAAATAAGCTCCTCTCTCAGCTGTTTTGTGAGACAAAGATGAGCAACATGTTTAACTCTTATAAACTCTTTTAAGCTTTCCAGGTTAAAAAAAAACAACCTCCGACAGCAAGGAAAGAAATTGACTTATATTGATTAATAAAATTGATTAATTGATTGAAATTGAAATTAATTAATCATTGATTGATCTTTCATTTATTAATAATTTTCTGTTTTATTGAGAATTCAAATCTTTTTAAAAGGGTTTCACAGTCTGACAGAACTTGTTTGTTGACAGAGTAATTACTGCCTAAGAACATCGATATCAATTCATTTCACCTAACAATGGTCTATGAAGAATGAAGATTTCTAGGATGTAATACATTAAACAATGTAAATATAAATGACAATTTTTTAACAAGTTATTGATGTTCTAATTGAGCTGCAGGAAAAAAATTATTTACAATGATATGTCTTCAGTATAAAGAATGTTAACATAGGAGGCACAACAGATAGATATGGCTGCACTTAAAATTTCCTTTAAAATTTCAAAACTGTAGTAGAAAATGGAATTTTTATCTTTTTCATCAACATACATGGTTCCACTGTATTAAATGAGCAGCAAAAAACTGACTCTGGATAGAGCCACTAGAAAAGTGGCTTAATATTCAATAATGTAAAAAGGAAGTATACAAGGGATTTGAAAGAAAGTCATGACAATGAGATTAATTCTAGTGTGTGATTACTGCGAGTTATCTGACATAATTTTTATACTATAGCTATTCAATTAACGATCTGTTTTTTGACAGCATGTAAACTGGTAAATAAATGACATTTTATGCAATTAGCCATCTCACGTTTCTTTATTAATATTTTCTTAGAAAGGGGGGGGGGCGGATTTTTTTTGAAGAAAAAATTCGAAAAGTGGGCGGTAGGCCAAAAAGGGTTGAAGACCATTGATTTAGATCATCTCTTCTCTCAATATCTGCATTACGACATATCGGTTTATATCTTACTACTCATAGCCACCAACCAATCGATAACTTTTCTTACCGTCCATGGCAGATTCCATTGAATCCCATCCAATTTTTAATTAAAATATATAGTGAATATATAGTTATTATCTGTTGTTGGTAGATCATGTGCTTAGCCTGATGTGAATGTTGATTGGTGCGAATAGTTATGGTACTGAGGAGAGAGGATGCTACCAATAGTACTGTATTGGGCTTCAGCAGAACACAAGATGCGAGACAGTACAGCAGAACATGCTGTAGTACCTCTAGGCTGAAAACTCTTCGCAGAAGGTCAAGCACATGTCACCTTGAACCGTGTACACTTATTAATTATAATAAGGCTTGTCTTTGAGTCCGAAGATTAATGAGGACTGCAGTATTTCCCGTGGCTACGAGGCCCCAGTTGATTATTATTAGCTGGACAGTTAATGGAAGATCTTGATTGTGAGAAATCAAAATCTTGTTGTTTTTTTTAGTGACCTTTGTAGACGTTTTTGAATATGTAATTTGTATTCTCACTGCACCAGTGATGTCCAAAATACGGCCTACGACTAGATCAGGCCCGCTGAAACATCGGCACAAAGTATAGAAAATCCTCCCTATTTCTTTGAGGGATTGGTACCATGACCATTACCTTTTGAACGATTACGAAATGGGAGTGTCGAATAAACTACAGGTGGACTGTGAATTTAGAATCCATCTGGAAAAGTCAACATATTTGATTTGTAAAGAAAGTGTGGCTGTTTAAACCAACAACACTATATAAACGGCATTATAAAACCCATTATGACGACATTCTTGGTTCGAGTCTTTCAATTGTTAAACTACGCCTAGAGATTGCAGGATCGATAGGAACACCAAAAGGAGACCAGAAACTGAGTCGGTTGCAAAGCTAGTTACAATGTTGTTCACATTTTAAGTAGAGAAATGAAGCCATTTCCCGGGGCGTAAAAAAAATGTCTCATTAACTAACGTAAGAACTAGATCCACAGGTTTCTAAAAAAATGTTTCAGCTCAAGTTCATTTCGTTTTTCGATCAGTTGGCCCGCGACACGAATGTCGGAAACTAAAATGGCCCGCAGGTCGAACTAGGTTGGTCATCACTACACTACAGAGTATTTTTTTAGAACTTTCTCCTTTTCTTCTAACTTGCGATACATTTATAAAATAGTTTGAACGGAAAATCTGTTAATTTTCTTTAGTTCATTCATGCCATTTGGTCTTTACAACTACTATTTAGGAAACTACTTAGAACTAAAGAAAAAAAGTAGTTGCCTTTCCGACCTTGTGGTCTATAGGGCAGATGATGTAAAGGTCATCTGTTTCTGTGGCCTACGGTTAAAGATAACTCAGCCACCGCGTCTTTCTACTTAGAACTGGCTTTAGTCAAAACTGATTAAAATCAAAATTTAAGAAACTATTTGGAAAGCACATAACGAACAATCAACTCACCCTTAAAAAGGCGTATCACTGTTTTCATCTTCAACAGTCTGTCCATAGATATATATGTTGTATTATAACTTAAGGTTGAATTACAAACAAGTTTAAAATACAATTCCATTTTGTTAACATGAACAAGATTAACAAAAGACAAACACAAGATGGCAAACACACTGACAACACAAGAACATGAACAAAAACACGTCAACACACTGAACAAGGGAGAGAAAAGACAAACAAACAAAAGACAAACAAACAAACGTCCCAGCCAGTCTGGAGTTAAATATAAATAACAAACAAAAAAATACACGTATAAATGTAACAATAGGATCTGTCCTAATCTGCACACCATTCGTCAAGGGATCTTTTTGCACCTAGCGTACACGCGTACAGAAACTGAAACTGAAAAGCGCACAACCATAGACTATATCTAGACTGGACATGGAGACTTTATAATAATGCAGAAGATGTTAGAAAATCCGTATCATGAATTAGTAAGGCACTGTTATGTAAAGTAGTTAAAAGAAGTAAAGCGGTTGTTTTTTTTTTCAACCCTAACCTATGTAACATATAATTTAATTTTTAGATCTAGATTCAGTAATTGAACATCAAAAATAAGAGTATTCTGGTCTCATAATTATTATTTTATAAATTTTAGATACATAATCTAGAAAGATCTAGGTAATCAATCTATTTAAATAAGATGATTTAAATCAACATGAATTATTTCCACCTAGGATTTTTGAAACATTACCTCAATGAAAACAAATAGGAAATGGCTTTGTTTCATATATTTGCGTGGATATCCGAGAAATGATTTTGCATTATTTCTAAACTTTGAAAACTAAAGATCATTACTTTTCTAAGAGAAAATAGATTGATTGGGGTGACTCCCCCTAGAGCAGGCATGTCAAACATGGCGTTCTGGGACCGCATGCGGCCCGCGACCACCTTGCATGCAGCCCGCTTGGCCACCTCAAAAATTATCAAAATATTGTTAAATTATTACTCTGAAAAATAAAAGATGACAAGCTACTTGAATCGAAAAATAGTATTTGTTAAACTGAACAATGAGATTGAGTCTGCAGTGAAAGCCAGCTACATTTTTCAAACTTAATTGCAAGCCATAGCAAATCATTTAGTGAAAGGGATTTTATAAAAGAGTGTATCGTTAAAGCTGCCGAAGTAATTTGTCCAGAAAAAGTGAAAGAATTCAAAGTAATAGCGTTAACTAGGAACACTGTGGCAGAAAGAATAAATGAAATGTCAATCAGCTCGCGTGAACAATTAAAGAACAAAATAGATTTTGAATTATTTTCATTGGCTCTCGATGAGTCAACTGATGTAACGAGTGTAGCACAGTTGGCTAAATTCATAAGGGCCTGTGACAGGGATTTTTAGATACATCAGGAGCTACTTGAGCTTTGTTCTATACATAACACCACAACAAGCGAGGGTGTTTTTGAGAAATAACAGGGGATATTGCAGTACAATTTACCTTTGGTAGAGCTAGCTAGTCTAACAACGGATGGCGGGCGCACCATTATGAAATGGTTTTGATGCACAGCTACTTGCAAAAATAAGAGAGACTAATGCTAATTTTAAATTTGTTCATTTTCAGTGCATCATTCACCAAGAAACATAAAGCACAAAGCAATTCTAACATGAGGACTGGTTTCAGTCACTATCAAGTTTATTCATGCCCGTGTCTTAAATCATCGCCAATTTTCAATATTTCTGAATGACATTGGACACGAAATTTGCTGGCTCTCTTGTCATAAAGAATTGAAGAAATTTGTTGTACTGCGTGAAGAAATGGTATTGTTTCTGAACATGAAAGGTGAACCTGTTGAACATTTCCATACCGACAAATGGGTTCAGGATTTGTGCATTTGCAATTGATCTCACTGCCACTGGTCACCTGCTAGACTTGAATTTGAAACTTTAAAGTAAAGACTAAATTGTCACAACTGCGTGTGATCATGTGAAGTGCTTTCAAGCAAAGTTACGACTATGAATAAAGCAAATATGAAGAGAAAATCTTGTTCACTTCTCAACGTGTCAGGAACTAAACAGATTAAATACGGCTATAACATTTGGTAAATATGTCTTACACCTGGAATCGTTAGTAGATGCTTCCACTGGCCGTTTTCATGACTTTGTTTCATACGAGCAAGAATTTTTGTTGTTTTTATCTCTATTTTCATTGGCTTCTGAAACTGCTGCTGGTGTGCAAGTAGAGCTGATAGAATAGCAGTTAGATTCTTTGTTGAAAGCGAAGTATAAAGAAGTGGCTGCGCCAAAATTTAGTTATTTACCTAAACGGTACGTTGAATAGCCGAAATTTGCAGCCAGATTTCTAGCTATTTTTGCAAGCACTGATCTCTGTGAGCAGTTCTTTTCTATAATGAAATCACCTCACCGTTCGAGATTATCTGATCAAAATTTGTCGTCAGTGATGATAGTGTCAGTGGCAAACAAACCTCCACTTGATATTAATAAACTTGTATTCCAGAAAAGATGTCAAGCATCAGGACAAACAAAAAAATGCGCAATCATACTAATTTAATTATCAAATAGTACTACGAATTTACCTAACTAAAGGACAGGTATGTCATTAACTATTGTATTGTTTCTAATTTACATAAAACTAGTAAGCTGTTTTGCAATTGATTTTTGGCTAACCCGTCAGGCCATAGTAAGTTTTTAAGGCGGCCCATACACCCTAACGAGTTTGACAAGCCTGCCCCAGAGCCTGAAAAAAAGAGTTTACGTACATAAAAATCTATATATAGATACGCTTGTGAATCGATCAGTCGCGGATAAGTATTTATTTCCGTCTTCCAATCTAGATCTAACCTATAAGTCTATGCGCATAACATTCATCTCTATCTCTATCCCTATCTCTATCTCTATCCCTATCTCTATCCCTATCTCTATCCATATCTCTATCCCTATCTCTATCCCTATCTCTATCCCTATCTCTATCCCTATCTCTATCCATATATCTATCCCTATCCCTATCTCTATCTCTATCCCTATCTCTATCCCTATCTCTATCCCTATCTCTATCCCTATCTCTATCCCTATCTCTATCCCTATCTCTATCCCTATCGTTATATTATGTCGTTCCCTGTTGGCCGATTGGTGAGGGGGGGGGGGGGCGAATACCTCTACTGCCCTTCCCACCTAAACCCTTTGAGTGTGGGGGGGCGGTCCTAATTTTATGGAGAAATAATAGTTTGTGAACAAAATTAATTAAATTAATTTATACATTTTATATTATGTCAATCCCCTTCTAGTATCTTGGCCGATTCGGTGGGGTTGGGGGGAGGGCAATTTCATGTACTGCCCTCCCCACCCTAGCCCTCTGAGTGGGAGGGGGCGGTCCTATTTTTATGGAGAATCATAGTTTGTGAACAAAATTAGTTGAGTCACCCCACCCCTATTCTTTAATGCCAAATGCAGTCTTTAGCAGAAATTATTAAACGAGCGAGGATTAATCGTTTTCACTCTCCGCCCCTCCCATTTGCAGACAGAGTTTATTTAATTTCACATGAATTTATCATAATTATTTTAAGAAAGTTAGAATTCAAACGAAATTTTTCAGTATAAGCGTCATGATCGAGGTGAGTTTTAAACCCAGACAATCTTATCATAGTCGCCTTTTCCCAACCTTTACTAAATCAGATATTTTTCTAGTTAAATAAACTTGGGACTATAACTCACAACTCTGTAGATATTGAATATTATTTATCAAATAATTATTTTTTCGGCGGCGATCCTCAAAGCCAAAATCTAAATATGTGGGGTATCTTATCTTTTCAAGGAACAAATCAGTTTTAATTGCAATGTATTAAGGACCTATAAATTCATATTAGAATATTTTTCAAAGGGTCCTTTTTTAATAGTATGAATAATGAGCTTTAAGTCAGGAGAATTATGCAAGAAAATGTTTTTGGCGTCGGAACCCCACTGATGAATAATTTATTTAGTTGTAGCTGTAGTTGTCAGGAGAACGCGTTTCTGCAGTGAAGAATGCAAGAAAACGCTTTTGGCGTCGGGGGCGAAGATTGATAAATAATGAGCAGTAGTTGTCAGGAGAATGCGTTTCTGCAGTGAAGAATGCAAGAAAACGCTTTTGTCGTCGGGACTTCGCCACTCTAGGGAACCTTATATGTATATATATTTATAGCTTTTATATAGCGCTACTTTCATGCTTATAGCATGCTCAGAGCGCTTTTGGTCCAATCTCATTTGTAGACCAGTTTGGGGGGGGGGGGGGGGGGGTATCTAGGAATTGGTTTTCCGTGCTGCCTTTAGGCGCTCAGTAAACACAACTCTGCCCGAGTCGTGTGTCGAACCTCGAGCCCCCTTCTAGGTAGCCAAGCCAAGCTAAGTTCAAGCGCACTTAGCCTCTCGACCACGCTTCCCACTTATAGCGCTGCCCCAGTTGTTTTATTTTTCGCCAAAGTTTGAGAAATGCTGCTTTTCTTTTATTCTCATATATAAATATATAAATAAATAAATAAATATATATATATATATATATATATATATATATATATATGTGTGTGTGTGTGCAGAACGCACGTTTATGCATAGGGTTAGGGTTTACTGGGCGTTAGGGTTAGGGTTTGGAATTAAATCGCCCCCCCCCTCTCCAAAGTTCTGGATCCGCTAGTGGATTCACAGTAATGGAATGGAACTGATAAGTAAAGGGTTTTTACTTCGGTAGGGGAAAACTTTTTTTTAACTTTGTATTTTTAACCAGCCATGATTGTTAGAACTGTCCCAAAAAAATGATTTTTTTTTTTAAAGGAAATGTTTTCTTACTTCTTGAGGCTTTGAATAAGAGATTGACTATTTACAAAACAATTAGATAAATAAGATAATCATTATCAGTTAGGCCAGGTTTACATGTCACTATACATTCACTTTCGCAAGATCTGTCAACCTTCTTTCTCCATTCTTCTCTGTCATTTGCTTTTGATGGAATTTCATTCTGATATTTCTTCTGAAAATATTGAGACATGACCTTTTACCTGCCTGGGTGGACCACTTCGGGGGCCAATTTTGAGTTTGTGTTTCCACACGAACTGTCTTTGTAACCTTGTTAATATTGATTTTAAAAAGAAGAAAGAAAATAAGGTCAAGAGTACAAGTGCTTCATTTCTTTCTTTTAAAGCGTGGCTTGATTTTACAGATAAGTAATATTTTAAATATTTTTTAAAGTGGAAGTGCGGTGGCTGAGAATTAAAATGTTTTGCTTCCCAACCCGAATCCGTGGTTCAAGTCCTGGTAAAGACTGGGATTCCCCCCAGTTCCAATGGATAGTTTTGGAAAAGTAAAGGTGGTTGGTCGTTGTGTTGGCCACAGATACAGATGACACCATCTGCCCTATAGGTTGGAGATCTGAAAGAAGAATTTAATTTTTTTACCTAATATTTGTAATAAATGGATCTTTATTAAAGCTTTTGAAAAAGTGTAAAGGCTCCCACAAAAATTCTGTCCCGGTGCCTCCACTTAAGTAAATCAGTCCGTGTAAATAGTCCTTAGATAAGATACATGTAAGGCATAGATGATCTTGTCATGATGTAAATGTAAGCTTGTGTATTTTTTACTTTGTCTTGAAACGTGCTGTAAAAAGTTCTTAGCAATATCGATACATAAATAGTTGTTTTCTTTAATGTAGTTTGTGGCAATATGAAGGGTGAACTAAACAAGGGAACTAATACACCAAAAGTATATTGCACTGTAATTGATTAGTGACTCCCCTTTGGCAGAAAATGTAGCCATGATTTCAAAGTGAGTTTCGTCTAAATCGAAAGCTTTTAATGAGCTACAAAAAAAAATAATTAAAAAAAAAAAAAAGATTACAATGAGAGTTTATATTATCACACAAACTCAGAGGCGACCCCCATCAAATTCACAAATTGACGAGAAATATATTCAAGCCATATTTTTGTTTTGATCGTTTAAAGAAATTTTTTTAATTTGGCGTTATTTTTCCACATAAAAGCAAACAGTACAACACGTCGTCTTTGATAAGACTCTTCTAACTCTTCTGGAATAAAAAGAAATAGCTTTAAGTGATCACCTAAGATCAGCATGGAAACCTCCCGATACAGTGTCGGTGGCCTCTAGTGCGATAGCTCAGGATGTAACCCTTCCCCACCAACTTTCTTGAAATATGTTCCAATGAACACTATTGCTAGTAATTTATTATTTGTTGAACCAATACAGTGAGCTGATAACTTACTTTTATTGATTTTTACTCAAATGTAAAATCCCAATGTTTATTACATTTACTCAAATGTTATTGCAAATTTTATCATAATATTTTATAAGGAATATAAACAGACTTAACTTTAAATGAACAGGTTTCCTTTGTAATACTTTAAATGTTATAACGCTGTGCTGTATCATTTACACTCAAAACTTTCATCTAGGTGCATATATCTAGAGATTTCGTTATTATCTTTTCCCCTGTGTCTGCTTCCAACTTGGTTGTCACTCCCAAAATGGTGTCGACTGGTGCGGACCGCACGTCTCACACCCTCTCCCCTTAGTGAAGCCACTGCTCCAAGATATGTATCGAGATTTTATTATTATCTTTTTAAATGTGTCTGCTTTTGCCAAGTTATAATTTTTCCAACTCGTTTGTTACCCCAAAAAGGTGTCTACAGGTGCGGTCTGCACCCCTTCCCCTTCGTGACGCTACTTCTCCAAGATATTAATTGAGATTTTATCATTATCTTTTCCGATGTGTCTGCTTTTGCCAAGATATAATTTTTCCAACTTGGTTGCCACCCTTAAAATGGTGTCGACCGGTTCAGACCCCCCCCCCCCAATGTTTCCAGCCCCCCTCCCAATGACGCCACTACTGCAAGATACCTACTTCTTCCCAACAATCACGATTAATATATTGGAGCAGACGAAATAAAAAAAAAAGCGCCTGCACAACTAAACAGGTTTCCCATGCGAACAGAAGAGGCTAATACAATATCACCCACTAATAGTCCTACTAGTCCTGATCATAATCGCTCTATTTTCTTAATAGGTCTAGACTAGATCCAGAATATAGAAGATTTAGGTTTCTTGACTAGCTCTAGATATGATATAGTCTAGATCTAGATCTACATCTATACTAGATCTCTAGAATAGTTCTCGACCTAGATCTAGACTTGATCTAGATAGAACTAGAATTAAAATCTACAACTATTATTCAGACTAGAGCTAGAATTGGAATATAAGCTAGAACTAGATTTCTAGACTAGTTCTAGATCTAGTTTAGATTTGGATTTAGACTCTTTATCAAAACTAGATCTAAATCTAGATTTAGACCTATCTAGATTTCGATCTAGAATCTAGATCTCGAATCTTGACTAGGTCTAAAAGTAAGATCTAGACAAGGTTTAGGTCTAGACTAAATAGACTCTAGATAAAGATCCAGAACTAAATTTATAGGCTAATCTAGACTAGATCTAGAAATAAAATATAGCTAGATCTAGGTCAATATTATGATCAGGATTAGTAGGCCTACTACTGGGTTATAGTGCACTTATGCTGTTCGCATCAGATTCACTTCTTGATGTGATACTACTACTTACATAATAAATAAATCTGCACCCCTAAGCTATTAGAAGATAAACTATTTTCTTAATGGATTATAACTGTAAATTTTGTTCAAATTGTTTAATACAATTAAATCTAAATCTAATTCTATGTCTGGCCTCTATTTATTGTAATTAAGATTGTCGTTAAGTGTATAGCCTAATGGGGATATGTGAAAACTGCGCGTTATAAAAGTAGTTCCTTTTTTTTTTAAACTTACAATTGAAACGAAGTTCGTATTAATTTTTTTAAGAACAACATTTGAATCAGTATTCTATTCAATGAGTTAGTTAATAAATGGAAAATCTATTTTATAATTATCCATTGACACTTGTTTCCATTGTGACCTTACATGCAAATTTTGTGTACCAAAGCGCGAATCTATAAATGAAGCTTGATTTATTAATGAAGAAGCCTGTGACCTTTGTAAGTGTCATACTACCTCTTCAAAAGTTAAAAATTAGATGGTTCACTTTCGGAAAAGAAAAAAAGTAGCCGTTGCATCAGAACTTTGAATGATCTAAAATATCATGATGTCCGATTTTCATTTTCTCATCTAGTTTCTGAGATCTAAATAGGACGGACGGACAGACAGACATGCCACACAAAACTAATAGCGTCTTTTCTCCTTTCGAAGGGCCGCTAAAGAACGCTCGGTCCCAACCACAAAGAATTAGGGTAGATCGGCGGGGTGGGGGCAATGTTTATCTGCCGCTCCCCTCTCCATTAGTGGAGAGAGGGGTAGGGGGTGGAAACGCCAAATCTGGTCCCCCCCCCCCCCCCTAAACCTACAGACAGACTAAGAACAAGTAATAAATGTATAAAGAAAGAAAAATACTCTAATTGAAAAAAAAAAAGTGCTCTAATTTAGCGATACATTAGTTTCCTACTGAAACCTCAGGGTCATAAAAAGCATACAAAAAAAAAAGGGAAACAACTAGAAGACGACTAAATCTGTTTGAGCAAGAGTTATCGTACTTGATGTAATCAGCGCATTGTACAACCCGTGAGTAATTTAAGTGGAAGGCTATAATGCTGTGTCATTAAGTTTGACCTTATGAACAAATTAAAGTGCGGGCCTGACCAAGCCAAATTCGACATTTGAGGCGTACATGTTGTGAAGTGCTTTCTCTGTCGCTGTGTTTTTACGCTCAATAATGTAGTTTATCCTACCCTGAATCGGGCCGCGGCCTTGACTGGAAACACTCTAAGTCGCTGTGAGGCGTGTTTCTAAATCTCACTCAATGAATTTCAAGAAAGAGAGATAAGATGGTTGCCTGGTCGTGTTAAGCACACTTCCTTACTAGAAAGGTCTGTCTTAACTTATCTTATACAGACTTTACTTAAAAAAAAAAAAGATAATTACTTCCTACGTATTGCATGTAACAATCTGTTCATGCATGTTAAACTCTTAAGTCGTTGGTTTTCCTGGCTGATTTAGGCAACCCATTCCATTCTCTAGTGGCACTAGGGAAGAAGATGCACTTCTACGAATATTTTTTTATCATAAGGAATAAGAAATGTGCCTCTATCTTTGTGTTTTTTTTTATGTTTCATTATTTTTTCATTGTTTTTCTATTTGTAAATTATGGCTTTGTGTTTTTTGCATTATAGCTACTTTACTTTTTATTCTTCTGTGTTGACGTTTTTCTTAGTTTAATGATTTTACTAATGGTGTTACTCTAATCAAATCTGAATATTCAGAGGATGCTTTAAAACGTTATGCTAACGTGGGTCTTACTAAGGTTAAATAGTATTTTAGTTTTATGTTCTTGTTTAATTTGTAAAAATGCGAATAGATTTTCAATTTGCAAAGGAGAATGTTTCTTTTGTACGTAAATGCTGAGCACCCAGAGAAATTTACTTTACACTCCGTTTTCGTTGCAGTTGTTTATTCCAGGTTATCTCTTCTAAGTGTTCTTCCAAAACCAAATACTAAGTATGTAGAAAAGTGGTACAGTTTAACTCTTTCTCACCTAATCGACGATACCATCGTTGATTTTGACCTCATTAAATTAATTAATGTTTAATTTTTTAAACTTGACTTTGAATTATATAAAAAGAGCATGCATTTCCCTTTAATTCTATACCAAATACAACATTTTCTGATAACAAAAAAAACAAACAAAGCTATTGAAGTCCATTCATAACAGGGGTAATGAAATGGTAATGAGCAAATGAACAATTCCTTCAAAACGTGGGAAAATAATTACGGGGAGAAAGAGTTAATATTGTCACCACTCTATGCGGAACGCAAGTATTCTTAATTGGTACTCATATGGGGTAAGGGTTGTCTTGTGGCATGGCGCTTTGGTTCTGAACCGGTAATCGTTTAGAATTTAGGGAAAAACTGGGATTTTGAATTTTGTTTTCAGGGCGTTCCTGAGTCCACCCTACTCTAATGGTTACCTGATGTTATTTGAGTTCCTGAGTCCACCCTACTCTAATGGGTCCCTGATGTTATTTGAGTTCCTGAGTCCACCCTACTCTAATGGGTACCTGATGTTATTTGAGTTCCTGAGTCCACCCTACTCTAATCGGTACCTGATGTTATTTGAGAAAATAAAATGCTGTTGGTAGTTGTGCTGGCCACTTGACATCCTCGTTAACTGTTGACTATAAAAACCAATGACCTTTTATTTCAAATTAGTTGCCTAATAGATTGCAAGTTCTGAAACGTGTACCTTACGTTTTTGTAGTACGCATCTACTTCCCATTGAGAACAGGTACCCACATATAGCAGCAGATACCCACAGATACCCAAAGATACCCACAGATACCTAAAGATAGCCAAAGATACCCACAGATACGCAAAGATACTGTGACAAGTTGGATTAAAATATTGGCCGTTTGGGTGTCTAGGGGATTTTATAGTTTGAGAACCCACATTTGCACATATAAACTACAAGCAGAGCGTTATAATGCAGGCAACAAATACTATGATGTAAACTTATGTACAGTTTATTATACAAAATAAGGTGAAAATGCTGTACAGTTGCTAGGATGGGACCTAGCGTATTTACATGTATAGGTCTATCATCATTAGATTTGAGAATCAAGTGGTCTGAGTGTCATTAGGCTGACTGCTTAGCTTTAGAATCGGTGCTGCACTGATGAGAAGGGGGTGGCTGGTACTGATGCTGTCTGCGGGTGGGCTGGCGTAATGGATCCAGGCTCCGGTTGCAGTCCAACGTTGTATGGTTCCAGAGCTAAGCTCTACCATTCAGTCAAGCCAGTGACGAGTCTGTGGCTAGCGTTGTTATTTGGACTCTTGAAGGATGAGTAGGACTGATGTCTTCAGATCTTGTGCCTACAAATCTGTTATCAGCTCTAGGTTGCTAAGATTTCAGGCGGATGTAGCCTATAAATAAAAGCTGCAACGATATGATGTATGCGTCGGTTTAGCCATAAGGATAACTCTGGGAGTTAGATGCCTTTCCGTGAAGGACATCTTCAGACTGATGTAGAGAAACTATAAGCTAGTTTCATAAATATCAATGGGAATTAACAAATGAATATAGTGTCCCATCAAGGGAGATAACACTAATAATGTGGACTCCCATAAAGGGAAATAACAAATAGTAATATATGATATATGATAAGTAATATAGGTGATGTTCACCAGTCACGGTGAAAGTAAGTACATACATCGCTTAGATAAATAAGATGAAAGGGGAAGGGGAGATCAACGTCTGATACTCGCCCATGCTCTCACATAAGTAAACATAGAGCATAAGTAATTACATACTCAGTAATAAGACATGTTTACAGAAATGTTTTGATAATTCCCTGCCAAGGAATTAATCAAAAATAATATGTTGAAGGCTCGTGCTGAGCGCTAATATATCAGAGTTAAATTAATGATAGTTAAAGAGCTAAATACATCTGGTAAGATTGTTAATAAATTCTAGTCCAGATGGCTAGAACATTTAGCCACAAAAGTCATGATATAAAATATAAGTATACAGTAATCTACTTACATTATCCATGATAAGAATGCACAAATGTATACACAAATAATGTAGTAATAAATGCACAAATATATATATACATTACTAAGTAAAATGGTTCTCAAGCAGTTTACAAAGTTACATACCACCAATCCAAAGTGAAATAAAGGAATGAAAATAGTTCAGAGCTCAAGCAAGAGATAGATGTGCTCCCTGTCAGCTCTCCAGCGAGAATGAAGTCGGACGATGAAGTTGTGTCCATAAACACGTGGAGAGGGGGCTGAGGCGGGAGATAAGTGCAAAGGTGGTCTAGACTATCCGGCGTCTTTGCTAGAGAGATCCTCGCTTGACCGTGAAGGCGTTTCCGGGAGTTAGATACCGCGCGAAGGCGCGAGTTGAAAGTCCAGGGAGTTCGCCCAGGTTGTCAGAGGATATAAAAAGGGGGGGAATTATCAGAGCTCGGCCGGATCAAGGGAGATTATACCTAGATAATGGCTAGTGCTAGACGAACAGCGTTGCCCGAGGCGTTGAGTTGAATGGGCACTTTAAAGTGACCAACCGTTCCCGGAAAGGGGGGGGGGGGTCAACGGATGTTTGCCAAGATAGATGGAGAAAGTGTACTCTTTTCAAGAGTCTAGTGTGACACGTGTCAAGATGGGGATGTTAAAACGTGACATCTATGCCAAAGGGGGTGGGGTTGGATTGGAGGGGTGGTGGCTGTGTTTTTAGCGCTTGATCGCTAAATTAGTAAAATTGATGATTAATAGCGTGCAAAAAAATTAATTAAATGCATAGACCAGAGTGATACCTTGAGTGAGCTAAAACGGTTTGTCACAGATACCCACATATAGCCACAGATACCCACGACGATGTTCAGAAAGTAGGAGCATAACTGAGTTCAAACCAAAGGCAAATCGAAGAAGATTACAAATAGAGTTTGAGTTATTACACAAACTCAGAGGCGACCCAAATCAGATTCGTCAGTAGACAAGGAATATTCAAGCCATGTTTTTGGTTTTGATTTTCTAAAGTAATAATTTTAAAGAATAATTTAACGTTGATATTTATTTGAAAACACAATAAACACACTGATCATCATCGATAGTAAGACTTCTGGATCTTTTGCAAGAAATTCTGAAAATCATTTGACAATGATTTTTCCCTTAAAAGAAAACTTGTGAAAAGAAAAGGGAAGAAGGGGGTATCTTAGTGAATGTTTACAGTTTACATGGTCGTTTTTTTTTAAATGCTTTAAAAGAAATTTCACTCAGGGATCGAGTTCTTAAGGGGGACTAATTCAACTTATACCACCACATCTGTCAAGTTCGATTTCTTTCCCTTGTTTAAAATACCAAACAAAAAAATTAATTAGCAATACTTGATTAAATAATTGGTTCATTTTTTAAATTTATTCTTATGTTTACGGTAAAAGAAATAATTGTGCAAAATTTCAGCTTAATCCAAGATTGGGTGTGGGAGAAATAACATGTACAAAATTTTTACCATACAGACATAGTTAGGTGACTTAAGCTTTGTAAAAATAGTCAAATGTATAAACATCCTTATTTAGATTCTCTATGTTCTTTCGTGTCTCTTAAATAAGTAGAGTCCCGTAAAACTATTAAATACACTGTAAACAATTCTTTAAAAAACATCTATATTAATTTACATATAAATGGGAATTTAATTTTACGATTCCAAGGACATGTTTGTCTTATTACTATAGTGAATTGCAATTAGTACGTAAACCTACACCTTGATGTCTTCATAAAAAAAGCTTAATCCATATTATTATGTATGCTAAATATGGGGCCTTAAAAAAATGGGTAAAGAAATGTTCACATTATGTTTGATTCATATTGGAATCATTAGTTTAAATTTAAAAAAACACATACTTCACTTTTAACTGACCACTATACTCATCATTTTCTATTTTTAAATTTAAATGCCTACTCTGTAGATTTTCTTCATTAAAAAGAAAAGTCAGATGATTAAAAATATTTTATGAATATTTTCCAAAGCTTCAAAAGTAACATACTTATATTTTCCAATGTTTAAGAGCAGCTAAGTTTCTTTCTTATCCTCATCCCATGTCTACGACCTTGCATGTGATTTGTTATGACAACAAAGGAGACTACAGTGAATCGTAACGTCTATTCTTAACTGTATAAATCATTCATTTGAGACGCCATTGATTAGACCTGCGTGCCGAAAATCCCCTCCTCTTTTTTTTTTAGCTCAATTTAATTCTTGCCCCCCCCCCCCCTCCCTCCCTCCAATATATTTTCCTAGCTCCCATTCAACACTACTCGGCAATACCTTCGACTTGTTATTGAAGTCATTGATAATTCTACTACAGAATGCGTTAGTAAGTAAGTGCTCCAAGGGGAGCTAAATCTATCGGACATAAATTGTAACGAGCAACAAACGTTAAAGAGTTATGCTTCTTTCTTTTGTGTGTGTGTGTGCTCTTAGCAGATGTTGAATGTCATGAATATTTGCTGAGCTCCTATGAGGCCAAGCTTTCTGCTAATTTCATTCTACTTTGAATCATATTTACGATAAATGAATTTCCAATTTAAAAAATGTAGATTTTTGTACCATTTTGTAAACTTACAATGTTTAAATAATAATAATTAAAAATAATAGTACTAAAATGGCGCAAACAGATTCACAGACAAGTAGACATCAATAATACAATAGGAAAATCACACTATATCACAATTCACAACCTTAATAAAGAAGATCGCAGCATTGGGTAGATATCAATTATTTAAAATAAATATCCTAATCAATATAAATAATGTAAATAAAGAAATAACGAACTAATGATTCAACGATATATATCAACTGTTAGAAATATCGTTAGAGCTCTTGTGGAGATCCGTGTCCAGGTTTCACCCTACAGGTTGAATGGATTTTTTACTTGAATAGAGGTATTGTAAAAATAATAAATCAGATTGAAAAAATAAAATAAAAAGTTGGTACTTAATAACGATACTGGCTCTCTAGGTAGTTACAAAAATGTTCCACAATTTTACAAAGAAAGGAGTACTAATAAAGACATTCTAATTGGTGATCTGCAACTGAATCTGGTTTGGAGGAACGGTACTGCACAGCTGCTGGATTGATGGTCAGGCAAACCTGCAAATCGTCCACTGCAGAAGCGGCCTTACCCACGGTTAATAGGCGATGCGTGTGAACATTGACTCTTATGATTATTCCATTTTTTTAAAGGTATTCTTCCTCGTGAAACCGAGCTTGATAGCTCTCCATCTTTTGTGTATGATAAACAACGAACTGTCCCAACTGTTGTGAAGTAAGAACAATGGAATTAGGGAAAAGTCAGCAGGAAAAAAAAAAAAAAAAGAGTTAACTCCTTAGCTGATTAGAACACTAGCCTCAATCACAGCTTCTTGACGAAAAGATGACAATCATGGAGGCATTTTCCTCGTTCCGATCGGTATCAACTTTGAAAAACTGAGTCCGTTCCTTCAACGTCAAGAAGAAACATTCATAGTACACAGAGACGTGGGGAGTCACTAAAACAAATATAGAAAAACACCAAACATTTGTTCACAGATGCCTACGCCGAAAGTCCAAAAGTCCATGGCCCGAAATATCAAAAAGCGAAAGTGGAGCTGGATAGGACACACCCTGCAAAAACCAGCTACCGATGTTTCAATTAATTGAGAAATCCGCAAGGAAAGAGGAAAGTGGGCAGACCCAATCTGGAATAAGTTAGTCATCAGTGAAGCTGAGGGTACTGGAATGGCATGGGAGCAGACGATAAAGCTGCTCAGAACCGAGTTCGGTGGAGAGGTGTGATTGCGGCCCTGGTAATGCACAGGATTAAACACAATCCCACAGAGACGTAGATAGCAATGCTCGGGTGGTGCGTTCCGCGAGGGGGGTATAGAGGTGAGGTACATCAAACTGTCTCACAGTATATAGGAAGCTTTTCAGTGAAGACTACACATTTTTGAATACACGCACAAACACAAACACAAACTAGAAAGTATTGTATTTGGAAATGAAACGAAAAACATTATTTATTACAATACCTCGATTTACGTTGTGACTTTGTACACATTCTGGGTGGGTGGTAGGTATAGGGAACCTGCTTGGACATGAAGCTCGAAAACAGCTCTAACGATTTTCCTATATATTTGACAGTTGATGTATATCTTAGAAAAAAGAATCACTAGTTCGTTGGCCACAATAGGAAAACTCTAGTTTAACCGTTATAATTTTTCAAAGTGAAAAAAAAAGAATTACATTTAAATAAATTTTATATCTTGAAAGGACTATACACCTTCGGGTATTACCGCATTCGTTTCAGAGTTTTCAGGCACATTTAAGCTCATTGTCTACTAAATCTAGATCTAAAAGCCAATCATTTGGATATTATAAAGTCTGCTAGATCTAGATCTATACATTCGCTTAACAAGGATTTTTTCTCGTTTTGTGGTAAATGAGGGTATTTTTTAAAAATCTAGCATTCATTAGTTATTAAGAACAAAATAATCGCTTTATGAGATGTATAAATGTCACAGCCTGGTTATCGTTACAGGTCTGGACGGACTTAAGCTGGTCTGCCTTTGTGTGTTGTAGCTACCTCTTTTGGTACCACTATAAAGTTCTTTGCCTTACTAACTAAATACCTTCTCACATGCACTATATTTGCTGGTGCGCAAGAACACTATCATGCTGAACTCTACGACCACAACATTCAGAATCATAAATAGACACAAGGTCAGCAGACAAGGTTTTATTACATGTAAAATAGTTCATAAAAGATATTGGCAAGTCCAGCCATTAAGAAATATACACAAAACATAGTACATTAGAATCCAATGGAATACTTTAGATATCACACATGCTCCTTGCTCTCAGGAGTCCAAAAATCAACCTTAATATCTATACATTACTACACTGGACAAGATATCCATAATATTCCTCTCTCTACGAGAGCCCAAGATCAACTGAGGTGTCCACCTCGTGGTCAGTCCCCGACCAGGAAAAATCTTGTGCTAACTGCACGGAATAGTTCAGTGACTACTAGTCACCAAATATTACAGGGGTTCTAAAACTGATATATGACAATAAAGGAGGTATTACCTTTTCTTCTTTTAATACTCTGGGTGTCACACTTTTAACGGTGAAGACCGACGCAACTTAAATGCGTGCACTGTCGTTAAACCGACCCTGTTTCTGTCCATAAGCTGTGGAAGAACGGTTCTCTGACTTATGCTTAGCATACGTTCAAGCTAATTCTTCTTGTTACTTTTGTCGTTCATTAAAAGGTACAGGTTTGAAACGGCAGATGAAAAACAAGAAAAACAAAAATACTTAAAAAAAAAAATAACCAGCTTATACGAAGTGTAGTTGTCTCAATTAGTTTAGATAAGTCATGTCAATAATTTGTAATAGATCTAGATTAAAAAATAAATCTTAGCGGTTAGAAATATTTTTACCATTTCTTCTTCTTTAGCGTCATTTCATGCTTTTTTGGTAAGGGGGGGGGGGGAGAGAAAATGATGTCTGGGTCAATTTTACCGTAATCGTTTTTTAAAAGCATTTATTTAAAAAATGGGGGGGGGGGGGGAAACAACATGAGCTTATGACTTAAGCCTCCTCAAATAGACATTCTAACCACTCTGCTAGTCAGGTGCTTATGAAAAATAGAAGATTTCATAGTTATCTTTTTTTTTCAAACTTACTTTACAGCGGCGACCCATAAAGGGGACAAATTCAGTTTACACTACCACCTCAGTCAAGTACTATTTCTTTCCCTTATTTGGGATACAAAACAAAATAATAAATTACCAAAAGTTAATTTACTAATTGGTTAATTTTTTTATTTAATCTTGTGTTGTAAGGTAAAAAGAAATAATTGTGCAAAATTCGAGATTGGATGTGGGAGAAATAACGTGTACAAACATTTGACCAGACAGACAGAGTGAGTTGATACAAGCTGTGTAAAAAAAGATTCAAATGTAGGTTTCAAACAAAGAGGTGAAAGAACAACCTGACATGCCTAGAACAACACTTTAAAAAAAGAGTTTACAATTCCAAAGGGAATGAAATATTTAGAACTAGAAACGTGGGGGTGGGGGAATCATGGCACAATCGATTTTCTATGTTTTGTTTGTGTATTTTAATCCATGGAAATGGATTAGTATAAACCTAGATTGAAGTGGTGAGACTAATAATGGTACAATTTGTCGTAGGGCTGCACGTGAGAGCATTCTGATTAGCAAATGCATTTCTTAATGGCCGTCATTGACTGTCGACTAATAAACATCTCAGATATTTGCTAAAAGTATCATATTATTGTTTTTACAAAGAATTATAATAATAATTATATTGGCTATGTTTTTTTTTGGTTTCGAAGATTAAGGATGATTGCAGTATTTCACATAGCCACGCAAACCCTGCGATCTGCATATTTCTCTATATTGAATTAGACACAGTCGTGGTCCTCATGAGGTGTACTATTGATACTAATTTTAAAAAATGTTGCTTTGTACAAAGCTAAGATTGACTCGATGTCTGTCTGTCTAATACAAATCTGGTGCACGTTGTATTTTAAATTCCTTTTATGAGATCAACTTTATACAATTATTCGTTTTGATGACACATTAATCAATTTAAAAAATTAACCAAATAGATTAGTGGTAATAAATTAGAGAACAAAATACTGAAAAGGGGACACAAATAGTGCATCTTCGTGACTCTTTCCATTATATAAGCTCTGCTTTGGAAAAAGGTATTTTTATATTTTCTATTATTCTATACCTTTGTGAAATATATAAGGGTGGTCTAGTAATAAAGCACTTGAATTCAGAATCGATGTTTTTATATTAGCATCTTAGTGAAGTCCCCTTTTTTTAAATTAATGATTTTAATTGAGTCTACGAATTTCTAATTAAGATACGGTATTAATGATGAGACTTTGTGCTGGAAGTGACCAACAGACCAACATAGGTCTTTTTTTTATTGTATTATCTTCTATAACGGAAACGCTTGGAAGATCAGCAAAGACGCCAACTTGCCTTAGGTGACATACCTGGTTGCATGCGGCAACAGAACGAGACAGTTGGAGGTCACTCACAAAGGCCGCGGAATACACATTTGAGACCAAAAGAAATCATTTGCCGAAGACAGACGCAGACAGCGAAAAGAAAATCTTAATCGACCACTGGCGGACAATGGTTATGGTTGCTATAGTTGAGGCAAAATATGTAGGTCACAGATGGGGCTGCGTAGACTCAGGAAATACTGCATTCCTCATAAATCTTCGGACTCGAAGAAAAGCTTTATTATTATTATTATCTTCGATGTATGAGGTAAAAGAGAAAAGAATGGAGGTCGGGGTATCCTGCATGTATATTGCAGTACAATAGATGATTGGAGAGGGGAATACATAATACGGAACCACGTTTGTTAGTCTAATAGGTGTAGTTTTGAAGTTGGCTGATGTAGGCTGAAGTTGGCTGATGTAGGCTGAAGTTGGCTGATGTAGGCTGAAGTTGGCTGATGTAGTTGTGAAGTAGGCTGATGTAGTTGTGAAGTAGGCTGATGTAGTTGTGAAGTAGGCTGATGTAGTTGTGAAGTAGGCTGATGTAGTTGTGAAGTAGGCTGATGTAGTTGTGAATAGGCTAATGTAGTTGTGAAGTAGGCTGATGTAGTTGTGAAGTTGGCTGATGTAGTTGTGAAGTAGGCTGATGTAGTTGTGAAGTAGGCTGATGTAGTTGTGAAGTAGGCTGATGTAGTTGTGAAGTAGGCTGATGTAGTTGTGAAGTAGGCTGATGTAGTTGTGAAGTTGGCTGATGTAGTTGTGAAGTAGGCTGATGTAGTTGTGAAGTAGGCTGATGTAGTTGTGAAGTTGGCTGATGTAGTTGTGAAGTAGGCTGATGTAGTTGTGAAGTAGGCTGATGTAGTTGTGAAGTAGGCTGATGTTGTTGTGAAGTAGGCTGATGTAGTTGTGAAGTAGGCTGATGTAGTTGTGAAGTAGGCTGATGTAGTTCTGATGTAGTTGTGAAGTAGGCTGATGTAGTTGTGAAGTAGGCTGATGTAGTTGTGAAGTAGGCTGATGTAGTTGTGAAGTAGGCTGATGTAGTTGTGAAGTAGGCTGATGTAGTTGTGAAGTAGGCTGATGTAGTTCTGATGTAGTTGTGAAGTAGGCTGATGTAGTTGTGAAGTAGGCTGATGTAGTTCTGATGTAGTTGTGAAGTAGGCTGATGTAGTTGTGGAGTAGGCTGATGTAGTTGTGAAGTAGGCTGATGTTGTTGTGAAGTAGGCTGATGTAGTTGTGAAGTAGGCTGATGTAGTTGTGAAGTAGGCTGATGTTGGCTGAAGTTGGCTGATGTTGGCTGAAGTTGGCTGAAGTGTATTCTGTCTAACATTTCATTTCAGATTTTCACAGTTTTTATATGTTAATAAAAAACTGTATAGGAGATGATCACGATAATCTAAGCAATATCATAACTACACTGTTGCCTACTAAATAAAAAAAAAACTCGTGCTATAATTTTAATGATATATCAATGTGTTGCAGTTAATCTTATCAAGCAGTGGCGTCATTAGGGGGTGCGGTATGTGCTGTCCACATCGGGTTACATCCTTTGGGGGGGGGGGGGGGGAAGGGGGTGATACCCGAGGGGAAAAAAAGTAGGCAACCTTTAAAAATAATTTAACTAGACACCCCAATTATTAATTTAAATTAATCTCAAAGGGGGCGCAAAATCCACGAATTGACCAATGCTGCTTCCTACTTCATTAGACTTGACGCCTTCTTTTTACTAGAATGAATAGTGCGCTCTAATTGCAAGAAAACCATCGGCCCGTCCCACCCCTTTTCACTATTTTGTTTCTTTTCTCATAATGCCTTTTTACTACAAAATAAAATCGGAAAAAAAGTGTTATAATTATAAGTCTTTAAGTTTCCTAAATTATGGTTCAAGAAAAATAATAAACAAACGGTTGATTTTATTGGGATTATTGTTTTGGTAAAGTTGAAAGGGGGAGGGAGTGACATCATGAGCTAACCGCACCGGATGACACCGACCCTTGTGACGCCGCTGCTATCAAGTGTCCTTTATTACCTCTAAATTGTTACCTGTTTGTTTTTAAATAACTTTTAAGAACTAGAGTAAAAGTGTAGAGCTAAATAAAAGGCAGGCGTCCTTTAGGCAGACCACGAATACGATCGCTTGATGATGTAAAGGCAGACCACGAATATACTGGCTTGGTGATGTAAAGGCAGACCACGAATACGATGACTTGATGATGTAAAGACAGACCACGAATACGATGACTTGATGATGTAAAGACAGACCACGAATACGATGACTTGATGATGTAAAGGCAGAGCACGAAAACGATGACTTGATAATGTAAAGACAGACCACGAATACGATGACTTGATGATGTAAAGGCAGAAGACGAAAACGATGACTTAATGATGCAAAGACAGACCACGAATACGATGACTTGACGATGTAAAGGCAGACCACGAATACGATGGGTTGATGATGTAAAGGCAGACCACGAATATACTGGCTTGATTATATAAATTCAGACCACAAATACGATGACTTGATGATGTAAAGGCAGACCACGAATATACTGGCTTGATGATGTAAAGGCAGACCACGAATACGATGGCTTGAAGATGTTGAGACAAATCTTGTACAGCTTAGAGTTCAGGCATAAAGCACAGATTAGAACTGATTGGAAAGATGTCTTGAAGCAGGCCAGGGCCTTCCTTTGGCTGTAGTGTTACTGAGATGGATTAGAGTGAAAGTCTGATGCTTCCTTCACATTGAAACTACTGTTAAGCTTCGGGATTTTTTAGAGTCTTTAGCTGGGGGAAGTAAAGGCGGTTAGTCGTTGTGCTGGCCACATGACACCCTGCTCTTTGACCGTTAGCCAAAGAAACAGATGATCTTAACATTATCTGCTCTATAGACGGCAAGGTTTGAAAAGGGGGGGGGGGGATGCTTTCTTCGTTCTTTTAACACTTCCTTTATTTTTTGTACACTGGAAACACCCAAACAAAAAAAAAAAAAAACTAGCTATTAAAAGTTGTTCTGCCATGAATGAGAATGTCTAATATATATCTGTTTTATAAGGAATAGTTTATATTGTTTGAAAGAGATGTTTTGGAGCTATATTCCAGGTTCTGTATCAAGTTAAGTACTACGCCTACACCGATCAGTCGGGCTATCAGAGCTAAAGATCGACCCACAACCCTATCAATTCAAAGTTAGGTCTCAAGCTCACTTCTGTAAAATTAACTCTGGGGCTTCCCCTAAGACCTGACCTTCTCTTCTAGCATTCCGTTCGCTTGCACCGCGTTAAGTATCGTATGTAGCACTCCAAGTGGTCCAGTCAGAACAATACGTGACGTGTGTCAATATTGGAAGAAGACTCGCCCAACCTTCAGTAATAGGTGGACACCCTAAGTGGACAGTTTCATGAGTAAACATCGATCTTAAGACTAAGCCGGACTGCAACATACAGAGAATAAGATGTAAACACAGTTGCCGCAGGACTCATTGTAGGCGATATTTGGCCATAGAAGGTCTCGTAGGTAGGCTAATGAATTCAATTAAGTCATAACTCATTGAAGTCTCACGTTCGTTTACTATCTATCGTGAACGATCATGTAAAACAAACACGAGAGTTTGTGTAGAACTGAGTTCAACAATACAAAGGAAAGTAAGAAAACAACAAATATAGGTATAAATTTAAAAAAAAAGCTTCTATCAAGCGTACTTGTATCAATTAGTTTGGATCATTCATGTCATTCAATGTGCGATACATCTAGACTAACAATTAAAAAAGATATTAAAAGAAAGGGGGGAACAACCTGAATTCAAACTCATGGCTCTCAAGCTTCTCAAGCCAATTCGTTAATAACTCTGCTAGTGGAGCGCTGATGAACATGGAAGATTGTCTAGTTAGGTATTGTTTCTATAGTCTCGTCTTTTTTTTTTCAGGTGTTTACTAAGACTCAGACGACGACCTATAAAGGGGAGAAATTCAGCTTATACCACCACTTCAGCCAATTACAACTTCTTTCCCTTGATCAAGATACCAAACAAAATAATTTATTAACAATAGTTAACCAACTTATTGATTAATAATTTATTATTGATTATTGTGTTGTCAGGTAAAAGAAATAATTGTGCAAAATTTCAGCTTGATCTGAGATTGTGTGTGGGAGAAATCACGCACACAAACTTTTGACTAGACAGATAGAGTGATTTTATATAAGCTTTGTAAAAAGGAGGACAGAAAAAAAAAAAGAAAATATAGGTTAGAAAAAAAAAAGAAGAAAAAGCCACAAAGACATTTGGGTTGTCTAAAGTCCAGTTCTTGAAATTCTTGGTTTCGTAAGTTTGTTATAGTCAGAAATGATATGAGCACTCCACTATCAATAAAATTGCTTCCAAAGGCTTGTGTCTAAAACATTTCTGACAACCAGTCTAACTCCTATCCTTCACATCTAACTCAGGTGTAGGTCCCGGCGGAACTTTTAAAACTAACAAGAGAAGGGGCATAGGCAAGTTGATCTCTGCTGTCTTGTGTGTTTCAGGTGCTCTTTCATATTCTGAAAAAAATTACAGTCAGCCCAAATGTTCCCCAGGATTACTATGCTTGGCAGCGGGCAGGATTCGAACCAGGGAACTTCGAGACCACCAAACGACAGTCCAGAGCGCACACAGCATGCATGAGGCTATACCCACACTCGGCAAAGGCTTTAGGGTTTAATCCTGTGGAAAAAATCAGGAGCAGCTTACTTAGGTAGCTCGTAGTACAAAGAGTTACACTTTTGCAGACCCTGCGATGCGGCTGACCGCAAACTGTATGGGCTTTGGACCCACCAGATGCGTTTAGAGGGGGGAAACTCTGAATGGACCGACCCTAGCTAATGCATTGGCTCTCATTAGGTCATCAATTGGTCCTCCGAAAGAAAAGCCAATGACAATAACCGGAAGTTCGGTTAACTATCTATCTGTCTATCTTTTTATCTCTCGCTTTCTCTCTTTCTGTCTGTCTGTCTGTCTGTCTCTCTCTCTCTCTCTATATATATATATTCTTTTTTTCTCATGTTTCCTCTTTCTTTCTTTTCTTTTCTTTCTTCTATTTATTTATTTCCATTTTCTTTCTTCGTTCCTTTTTTTTCAAAGCAAAAAAAGAAAAATAATAAAAAAAAACCTAGGTCTATACCTTGAGAATACTTGTATGGATTATGTGACAAATTAACCTACTTAGAGTTAGGGTTACCATAACGTATTAATGACGCCACTGTTTTGTAATGTTGGTCCTGAAAGAGGATACAGAGATTGATAAGTTTATTGATAAGAGTCTTTTTACCACCGCCCATCCCCGCAACTTTAAAGAAAAGGCTTGAAAATCTTTTTGTTTAGCGTGTTTCTCACATCATGGTGCTTGGCGTGCTGAAAAAGGGAACCAATAAAAAGGGTTTTTTTAAGGGAAAAATATAAAGTTTGATGAATAAGTATTTTAGTATTAAATTGTGAATAACACAAGTACATACGTCTTCGCTAATTCGATTCTAAGAGTCTATCTCCGCCTTCATTACGTCACGATGGTCAAAGATTTCAGACTGACGTTTCATCGTTTCGCTGACGTCTTTTGTGTGAAGAAAACAAGTGCCCTACAAGACGTATTGTTAGGATTTAGAGACAATCATGACCATACAGTAAGTACTGCATTGAACGTTTTCAAAGCATAAGCATGGCTACGTCCCACCTATTCTTGGTCGAACTTAAATTGAACTGCGCTATTCCAACTCACAGATATAGAAATTAAAGACTCGAAGAGAATGAAGCTGTACAGTAAGTAGAAACACGCTTGGCCAAGACCTCTAGCTGGCAAAATATAAATAGGGGGTGAGAAGGGGGAGTGAACGTCATTATTGTTTATCTCGGGGGGCGTCAGACCTGTACATTTGAGACTCACAGGTTTTGGCTTTCAGCTTTTTTTTTAACGCAATAGCTTTTAAAGAAAGGAATGATAACTACATCTAGATACAAGAAGTTTTGAGCACAATTCCTTAGATGTGTCTACCTTTAGGGCTACTAGGGCTGACATAGTGAGAATGATTTCAAAGACAAAGAAGTGATCAGATCGGTTATCACCCCATGAGGCCGACTCAGGGACGTGTAAACAAGCTTTATTGCTGCATAGAATAGGCATTCATAAACCCATACATTATGTATTAAAACAGAGAGAATAGCGCATCAAAGGTATATAATGATGTTTTTTTCATAGAGGATGATAAATTATTTACCCTGCCTTTCAATTCAACAGAATGAAACATCTATTAGAATGTTAGAATGCATATATTTGTTATGTACAATCAGAAATCTAATAAGATGCAAATGTCACTATGGTGTATTTTTTAAAAAATTCACTAACTTCATCCAAGGGCAGCTTGCACATGGGAATATGAGTCCCCAGAGGTCCCCAACTTTTTCTAGCCAGAGGGCCCTAAAAATATCAGTCTCATGTGTCACGGGCTGTTGTGCTGAAAAAATTGTCGAGTCTTATGGATTCGAACCTCTGCCGCTTCATTATGCATTGTGGACAGATGTTTTGAGGGGTCTGATAGGTCAGCTTCAAGGCCGGTTATGACCCACTTTTTATAATTTGGGCATCACTGGGCTATTTGTTTTTTGTTGTTTTTTTCACTCCGGAAGTTGATCACCCTCTCCTGGAAGCTGCTGATTGCCAGCGAGGACTATCTGATAAATACAATTAAAAAAAAATGAAGGCACACCATAATAGCCTTTGTTGTTTTTATTCTAATTATTGAAATAAAAACATTAAAAATATTTTTCATAAGTGGGGACAAAAACCTGGCAAGTGTAAGGATTATTGCATGTATTGACAAGTTGGCAGAATGGTTAGAATTTTTGATGAGAAATTGAAACATCCATTGTAAAATTAATGGATGACATAAACTGTAGAAGTTACAACGCTAATAATGGTCGACACATCCGAGCAGCGAATTAATTCACTATCACCTTTGGAGATCTAAAATATAAAATATAATGAATATCAAATTTTTCAATACTTTTTCTACATTTTTTTAGATCGAAACGGGACGGACAGACGGACTACACAAAACTAATAGCGGCTTTTCCCCTTTCGGGGGGTAGGGGGGTAGGGGGGGTGTTAAGAACAAAATATAAAAGCCTTAACTCGAATATGAAGTGACTGTGAAATTAAACTAAAGTTAGATTAGTGATAGTCCGACGGTTGTGGGACCGAAGAGGTGTCGGATTACCAAAAACGTTGGATTACCAAAAGTTATCTTTACTTCAAAGAGTTAAACCGAATATGTCAAGAAAATTGTATTTATGATGTGATAAGATATACAAATAAAAAAAATACCAAAAAATATTTAAAAAAAACAAACTTATATTAAATGTATCAATTAGATCTAGTTTGGATTAGTCATGTGATTACATTTTTAATAAGCCTCAGATGAAAATATACCAGCTTATACCACCACTTCAGTTAATTACTATTTCTTTCCTTTGTTTGAGATACCAATCAATGTAATTTTATTACCAATTGTTCATTAACTAATTGGTAATTTTTTGTTACTAATTCTTGTGTTGTAAGAAATAATTGTTCAAAATTTCGGCTTGATCCGAGATTGGGTGTCGGAGAAATAACGTGTACAATATTTTGGCCAGACAGACAGACAGGCAGAGTGCTTTGATATAAGTTCTGTAACAACAGATTAAAAAAAAGAAAAATGTACTGATCTAAAAGGTACAAAACATGATTTGAACTTTCCCATACTGTACTCAATTCAACTGTAAGACAGTGACCTATATTCTAGAAACAGATAAATATATATTGGCCTACTTCTGTTGTAGAACGACTATGGTTCATCTCGAACACCTTTTCATATGGCTGTGGAGCCCTATTTTGGAGAGGCACTCACGTCCACATATATTGCAGGTCAATGTGGCCTTCGCTTTGGTAGAGGAGCCGGCCACTTTCCGTATGACACGCTTTTTTTTTCAAGTGCTGAGACCCATGTTTTCTCGCTGTCCATAGCTTTCTTGGTCACCGTCTCTCTCCAACTAGTGCGGTCTAGAACTATGTCTTCCCAATGGTCAGTCAGTATCAATTTTCACTGATTTTAAATCCTGTTTTATCACATCCACGTAACGTGTTTTTCTTGAGCAAGGCGCGAGTTGCCCGTACAGAATGATTTTCGGGATGCGATTGTCCTCCATCAGGTGAACATGTCCTAGCCAGCGCAGGCGGCGTTGCCTGAGGGCTGTAAAGATGCTGGGAAGGCCCGTTCTCGAGAGGATCTCAGTTTTGCACACTCTTTCTTTCCATGTTATTTTCAAGATCCTTCGAAGGCAGCGTACGGATTATTAGGTGTCGGACTATCAAGAGATAATTAATATTGATATCAATAGCAAAAGTAGAGACAAGTGACCTCGTAGACATTTTTGTGACTATGTCCATTCTTAGGAAGACTGATTACTTGTCAGGGGGCAGAACTGCCACATTATAAACAAAATGTCTCACTGGACATTGAATGAACTACAACAATTGTATTCTTTTTCAATCAATCTCGTTGCTGGCACCGCCAGAAAATTTCGAAGCATAATTGTTATTATTATAATATTATAACAATATAAAAATATTCGAGCAGTCAGTCAATTTAAAATGTTGCATTATAATCATTTTAACAAAAATTTATTAAAGAAAAAGTTAAATACATTTCCTTTTGTCAATGGTTTTAAATAAAATATTCCACTGTTTGTTTAATTTAATTAGAACACAAAGTCTGCGGCTGTCTGAGCAATCAATTAATCAATCGATCGGTCGATATGTTGTTACTCTTTTCTAGTCATTCCGCCAGTCAGACAGATCAGGTAACTAAATGTTCCCACCTCATTCCCCCCTCCCTCTTTCCGCGCCACTTACTTTTTCCCCCCAAGCCCCATCGCCCTCTTCTCTTATAGGCGATAGACCTGTTGGCCATGGAAGAAAAAAATCATTATCTAAGTTCTTCGTGACAAGTGCTGGGTAGGGGGAGGGAGGTAAAGGAATGATTAAAGTTTGGGGTTAGGGTGCGGTAGGGGTCTCAGACACTTCGTAGGGCGCTCCCAATGACGTTGTTACATTTGTGGCGAACACGACAGAAACAATTGGCGGGGGAACTCTATAAAAGCAGGACAAAAACCCAGGTATTTATGTTGTCAGCCTTCGAATGATGATTTTTAATCGCATCTAGAATTGGATTTTAATATGTGTTAAGTTAGTAGTTAATGACTTAATTACATAAGCGACATACCATATAGATATAGACAGAATCCAACTTTACAAGGAAACATATTTTATATTTAAAAAACAAAAATTCACATATTTAATATCCAATTTTTCTTTCCGGATAACCATAGTCAAAAATGTTATTATAAATATTTTTGTAAGTCTATCTCAAGTGAAACTTTCGAGGTCCCTAGAGAGGTAAGCGTTGATCTATTTGTCTGCATCTATCTATCTACCAATCTTCATCTCTATCTGTCTGTTTGTCTGTCTCTCCCATTCATATACATGTAGTTCCTACACATTTTTTTGTGTGTTTCAATACAAATTGATAGATTAGCGTATGATCCAATTATCTTTTTTTTTTTTCAAGGAATTTCGGCTATCTAATTTATTACACAAAAAAATGACTTTAGTATTAGATGTTACACATACTAATCATCATATAGAGTTACTCTAGTGTTATCACTCAGTATGAAGTAACACAAACATATATGAGGAGTATCGCAGGAGACATACCTTTGTATTTAGTAACAGAATCTGTGTTTTTAGCAAGGTGTGTAATGCATTATATACGTACCATGACGGTTATCTTTTATCTTATACGACTGTGAAACCTACGTTAATTTAAGTGAGGCTGTGGTGAAATGGGGTTATTGTAATGCAATTCCACAGGTATCCAGTTCGAATCTCCATCAGTTTGTCTTAGAGCATCTTTTCTTTATTCAGATAAAGAGGATTGAGAGTGTCAAGCATTTGTTCGCCCTCACTAAAGGTTATAGAATACACTGCGAGGCTATGTTACTTTTTTTCTAAGGTGAAAACTTCAATCTTGAATGATTACTAGAGTATGTTAGCGTATAGCAGAGTGCGAATATTACAATCGAAATGCGAGTTGTACTCTTTCTCTCCTAATCGACGATACAATCGTTGATTTCATCCCATTCTTTTGGACAAATCGACAATACTATAGCTGATGCTTAAAATTCAGTTGTTTTCTTTTCTTTCCTGCTTAAATGTTTTTTAATTGCATTCAATTTAATCATTCTATTTTTCATTCTTATAAAAAATTTGTACACGTTATTTCTCCGAATCCAAGCTGAAATTTTGCACAATTATTTATTTACCTGACAACAATAAAAAAAAACAACAATTAGTTAATTAACTACTGGTAATTAATTATTTTGTTTGGTGTCTTGAACACGGGAAAGAAATTGAATTTGACTGAAGTGGTGGTAATAGTTGTATGAGTTCCTTTTATAGGTCGCCGATTTAAAGTAAGTTTGAAACAAACAATACAAAATTATACAAACTTATATAGTCATATGCACCTTACTTGCAGAGGGGGTAGTATGTCGGCTTGAGAAGGAGTGAGCCATTAGTTCGAATTCAGGTCGTTCTCCCTTAATCTTTTATGTAAATGCATTTAAAAACCAATTATGGTAAAATTTACACATATCGTTTTCTACCCCCTCCCCCCATTGATCCAACTTGTCCAGATACATAGAGTAGTGAGAAATTGCGCTTAACGAAGACTATTGGTAAAAGTATTTCTAATCGCACAGATGTATTATTGCTGTCTAGATGTATTACACTGGGCAACAGCCAAAAAATCGTCGGGGGTTTCTCAGCTGATTTAGACTAATTTTGGTGTCCTGAGTCCGAATATCACATTGGTTTTGCTCAATCAGGTCAAATTTTTGAGCTATCTGACAATCTACACAATGGTAATAAACGCACAACAAAACACCATCGATATCCACCATCGATATCTTACCAACATAGAAATTAATTTAGATCAATAGAACCGATATTAAAATAACATAAAATGATACAAAGACTACTGATTTACAAATATGTATATATAGGGCTTACTCTGCTGCTATTTCATTTACTAAAAAATAACTATCTAACTAATATCTAAAATGGCTTCAGCACGACGTTCATGCACGAATAACCCTGACGTTTTCTGCTACATTTGCGGAGAGTACACACTGTCAGCTAATAGGATGAACATCACAAAATTTGTGAAACATGCCTACCAGGCTTACTTTGAAATCAAGCTGGGTGACCAAGACAAGTCTTGGGCACCGCACACGGTGTGCAAAACATGCGTGGAATACCTCCGGCGGTGGACGAAAGGCGAGAAAACATCACTAAAGTTTGGAATTCCGATGGTATGGAGGGAGCCATTTGACCACGCATCGGATTGTTATTTCTGTGCCATCAATACTGCAGGCATCAACCGAAAAAATCGGCGCAGCCTCCAGTACCCCGACCTTCCATCTGCTCGTCGTCCAGTTCCTCATTGCGAAGAAATACCCGTGCCAACGTTCCGAGAGATTCCAGGCAGCGACGACGAGGCCACCACGAGAAATGTGGTACAGAAGAGGAGTATGAAGCACAATATGGTCCGCAGCCCTTCACACAATGTGAGCTCAATGATCTAGTTCGGGACCTAAGCCTGTCGAAGAATTCCTCCGAGCTGTTGGCTTCCAGGCTCAAAGAGAAAAACCTGCTTCACAAGGACGCGCGTATTACCTTCTTTCGTAGAAGGCATGAGGAGTACATGGACTACTTCCGCCAGGAGGAAAACCTTGTGTACTGCCGAGATGTCGCCGGTCTTCTTGATAAACTGGGCGGTCCTCAATACGATGCGAGAAATTGGCGACTCTTTATTGACAGTTGCAAGCGTTCTTTGAAGTGTGTGCTCCTCCACAATGGGAACCAGTTTGCCTCAATCCCGCTTGCGCACTCCACGACTCTCAAAGAGAAATATGAAGCAGTGAAGTATGTGCTCGAAAAAATCCAATATCAGCAACACCAATGGATCATCTGCGTCGACTTGAAAATGGTGAACTTTTTACTTGGTCAGCAGTCTGGGTTCACGAAGTACCCATGCTATATGTGTATGTGGGACAGTCGAGACAGAGCCCAGCACTATGTAAAGAAAGAGTGGCCGGCGCGAGAGCAGTTAGTACCTGGGGCGAGAAACATCATAAACGAACCTCTTGTTGACCGGGAGAAGATATTGATCCCACCACTACACTTGAAGTTGGGTTTAATGAAACAGTTCACGCGCGCTCTGGACAAGGATGGGAGGTGCTTCAACTACATGTGCCGAGCATTTCCTCAACTAACTATTGAGAAGCTGAAGGCCGGCATTTTCGACGGCCCACAGATACGGCAGCTCATAAACGATGCAGAGTTCTGTAGCTCCATGAACTCACTTGAGTGTGCCGCCTGGGAATCCTTTGTGCAGGTGATGAACAACTTCCTGGGGAACACTAAGGCAGCAAACCACGCAAGGCTCATCAGCACCATGATTGAGGATTTTCAAAAACTCGGGTGTTTGATGAGCATAAAGATGCATTTCTTGTTTTCGCACATGGATAAGTTTCCGGAAAACCTTGGGGCGATGAGCGATGAGCAGGGAGAAAGATTCCATCAGGACATGCACCAAATGGAGGAAAGGTACCAGGGGAGGTGGGATGCAGTCATGCTGGCGGACTACTGCTGGTCGCTGAAGAGAGACAACCCAGCAGCTGCTCACACACGGGAATCTAAGAAACGCAGATTTATGCCCTGAACTTTTTCTTCATATTATGTCAATTATGCTAATAAAATTTGATAAACTAAACAAAAACTGAATTAATTGAATTGTGTTGACTTTAATTATTGAGGAATACCGAAAAAATCGGCAGGGGGTTATCGACTGGTGAGCCGCAAAAATTTTGTTTTTTACAAAAAACGATTTTTTTAAAGTTTCTGTAGCAAAACATTCTGACCTGATTGAGCGAAACCAAGCTCATTTTCGGACTCAGGGCATCAACATTAGTCTAATTCAGCTGAAAAACCCTGGACGATTTTCCGAAAAACTTTTTTTGTTGCCCAGTGTTATAAATTTAATTACATGACTGATATGACCCACTTTTTATAATTTGGGCAACACATTAAAAGCTTTATTATTTTAAAAAGTATTTTTTTAATGAGAAAGGGCTAAAAAAAAGTATATTTTTATATCAATTTTTCACACAAAGACGTCATGGGAGAGTGAGCTCACGACAATAAAATTATATTTTTATTGTTTTATATATATTTGTGAAAATATGAATGAGTATCTTAAAAAAAATACTTTTGTTAAAATTTGATCATAAAAGTTTGCCTAGATCTAGTCTAGATTCAGTTGTAAAGAGACTTGTCCACAGCCGATAACTTTATTTTAAAATTCATTATCCAAATAAAATTTCATTTTGGTTTTATAAACTTTAATTTGTTTTATTTAAAAAGGCATGCATATACCTTTATTTTCTATACTAAAGATAACATTTTCTGATTATAAGCGAAAATGTTATGGAAGTTTAATCCTAAGAGGCTGGTAAAATACAAATTAGCAGAATTCCGTAGGAACGAGGAAAATATTTACGGTGATAAAAAGTTTAAGACTAGCATAGCCCAACATTTAATTAACAAAGAACCAACGTATGGGTTGATTTTGAATTATATACTTGTAATAAACAACGGGAGATCGGGCCAAAGTTTCTGGCTATACAACGAAGTCAACCATAGACATATATATTTACATATATTCTATGATGTCAAAACAATGGAGTAACCACGCTGTCTTTTATGTTATTAATTATCTAGACTCTGTTGAAAAATTACGTAACAATCCCCGTTGAACCACCTCTTATAAGTTACAGATATCTTTTTTTTTAGCTGATTCAATGTGTAATTTGTTTAGTCATAAATTTAGCATTTAAAAGCTTTTGTTAGCAGTATAATATATGAGCATTAATTTTCTGGTCGACATTTGTGTATGTAGAGTTATGTAGTTTGCATATTTGTCTGACAATATTAGTGCTACTTGTTTTAAAACTAATTTGCGCTCATAAGGGATCCTCTGAAGCCTTAAAAACTCGTAAATACTATGATAGTCCAATTATGTATATAACTAAAACCAGTTTTTTAAAACAAAATGAAAAAGGATCTGTGTTAATGAGTAACTTTTAAATGACCATGCATAGTGCATCGTAACCAGAAAAAAAAGGTCTATACCTTATTTATACACCTTTCTAGCAATTATATTTCTCTTAATAACCAATGAGTGTTAGATTTTATTTTTAAAAAATTGAATATTTTTACCCCATCCCATTCCCCACTCTACTAGACTTTATAATATTCCAAGGATAAGCCTTGAGAAGTTTAAATATAGATTTAGAGTCTAGAAGACGATGCGCAAAATGTTCATAAACATCAATTTATTAAACTCTTGAACGAATGCGGAAATCTGCGAAAAATGTCCGTTCAGGATAAATATATTTCTGGTTCTCTCTTTTAAACTTTGGCCAACGAGCTAGTAATTCTTTTCCCAACGCTATACATCAACTGTCAAATATCTAGGAAAATCGTTAGAGTCGTTTTCAAGATTCTTATCCAGGTTTTTCCACTCAGAAGATTCCACGAAGGTGTGAGTTGAATAGAGGTATTGTAAACAGTACAAGAGAAGCCAAAACGATTTCACATTTACCAACCAGTGGTCTTCGATGCGAATACCATGTAGGTAAGATTTATTGTCCAGCTAATCAAAATTTACGGATAATGGCCAGCCAATGACTGTACACTCCATTACAAATGTTAGACTGTCAATACTTTGACCACTTAAAAACACTACAGCCAGCTACAGGCTGTACTGCTAGGGTCATCACCAGCATCCAATGACTGATGTCAGACAACGTTACAATTTTGACCAGTTGAAAACTCTACATCTATTGGATATCCAAAACACGACCAAGTGACCAGCAGACTAAAACTATTGGCTAAACCAAAGATTTCACTGATGTCAGCTAGTTTACATTTCTTGTACAATAGTTCGCCCATCAGTGTTCAAACACAGTCAACGTCACGTCAAAGGAAATAGGCGTGTCATTTTACCACAATGATCATATACCACATTTTAACAATGTTCCACTTTTCATCAATGACCATATTTTATCAATGGCCGTACAACTATTCTACTTTTTAACAATCTTAATCTTCTTAATCTTATATAATACAGACGTTACTTCAAAAAAAGAAGATGATTACGTCCTACGCGTTATGCATTCAGTCATGCATATTGACCAATGACTTAAATTCTGCCAAGTCACTGGTTTTCCTGGCTAGCTCTGGCAATCCATTCATGCTCTAATAACACTAGGGACGAAGGAGTATTTGTATAAATTTGTCCTAGCATATGGGATGAGGTGTACGTTTTTATCTTTGTGTCTTTCTGAGTATTTTATTAAATTTTGTTTTTGTATTTGAAGATTATAGTTCAGTGTTTTATGCATAATTGCTACTTTACTTTTAAGCCCTCTGTCCTGAAGGCTTTCTAAATTTAGTGATATAACTAAAGGTGTTACTCTAGTCAAGTATGAATGTTCGTTTGTTATGAATCTCACTGCTCTATTTTGTGTCTGTTCCAGTTTCTTAATGTTTTCTTGAGTTGAGGGGTCCAAACAGAGGATGCATATTCTATTATTGGTCTAACCAAGGTTAAATAACATTTTAGTTTTATGTTCTTATTTGATTTATAGAATTTTCTTTTAATAAACCCTAATGCTTTTTTTATATTTTTTTTGATGGTTTCATCAACATGGGGATTCCATGACAGTTTTTCATTCATTATAACACCTAGGTATTTTGCGTTTTTAGTTTGTGTTACTGGTTTACCATGAATAAGATAAGTGGAATTAATTTGTTTTAGCTTTTTGTTACTCTTAATAACTGACATTTTTTTCTGGGTGGAAAGACATGCTCCAATTCGATTCCCATCTGTAATTCATCTAATTCTCTTTGTAAAATTTCAGTATCTTGTGTTGTTTTTATTATTCTATATATTATGCAATCGTCTGCGAATAATCTGACTTTTGTTCCTGAAGTAATGCAATTTGGTAAATCGTTTATGTAAATTAAAAAATAGTAGTGGACCTAAGACGGTTCCTTGTGGTACACCTTAGTTTACTGTTATTGGTGTTGATTTAGAGCCGTTTATTATTACAGTTTGTTCTCGCCCTATCAGAAAATCTTTAATCCACTGATGCAATGGACCATCAATGCCAAAATATTTTAATTTTTTAAGCAAACTATGGTGGTGAACTTTATGAAAAGCTTTGGAAAAATCTAGTAAGATAGCATCTATTTGCTAACTATCATCTAAACCTTTTGAAAAATTATCAATTAGTCCTATTAGTTGTGTTTTACATGATCTATATTTCCTAAAGCCATGTTGGTATGGAGTAAGGACATTATGTTTGTCTAAGTGGTTTATGATGTTGCAACATATTATGTGTTGTAGGATTTTACATGTGATGCTGATAAGTGATACTGGTCTGTAGTTTACTAAGTCTGATTTTTCTCCTTTTTAAATAGAGGGGTGACATTATCTTCTTTCCAGTCCCTTGGTACTTTGCCCTGGTTAAGAGATGCCTGAAAAAGTATTTTGAACACTGGTGCTAGCTCATTGCTTAGTTCTTTGAGTAATCTAGCTGGAATACCATCAGGTCCAGATAATAGTTTTTGGATTCCCTTTTCTTGTACTTCTATATCTCCTATGTTGTCTACTTGGTTCAAATTAAGTAATATGTCTTTGTCTCCTGGGGCTGACAATGCTGATGCAACGTATTTGTTTAGGATGTATGCTTTAGTTTCATTATCATTGTGTATTAAGTTGTCTTCTCCTTTTAATGGTGCTATGCCTGATGTTTCCATTTTCTTAGACTTAATGTATGACTATAGGTTCTTGTTGTTATCTCTAGATATTACATTGTTTATGTGTGAGCAGGTCAGAGTGGTGCTATTGAGTGAGGCCCTTTTTGGTTACTTGCTGCTGCTCAACATGTGTTCATTTTTTTACAGTAGGCAGGTGGTAGCTCTACTGGGTGGGCCCAATCTGTGCACCTCGGTCTGCGACCAAGGGACTAGAGTAGCCTAAGCAACCAGACAGCACAATTAAACTAAACTAAACTAAACTAGCTAACTAAAAATAAAATAACCAACTACAATTATAAAACAAACTTATATACACACTATTTACAACCAACTTACAAAGCAATAAAAATATAGGTGAATACGAAAATAAACATAGAAATAAACAAAAACTATATATACGCACTACTAAATAATTAATCAACCCTACTGAATTAACTTAACAACTCCACTAACCAAAACCCTCTGTCGCCTCTGTATCTATGTTGCTAAATCTACAACTAGTACTAACTAAACCGACCACCAAATAACCTAAATTACCCAAACACTAAACAGTAAACTAATAGCAGCAGTGAAGCAGAACTACCGCAGACAGTTAGGCCGTAAGGCAGTAGGTCGTAAGGCAGTTAGTCCTTAAGGCAGGAATTAAAGCCTGCAATTACAAAATAAACAAAAATAAGACAATATTCAAAAAATAAAATAATAATAGACTATAACACATATATTAGACTGGACTGGTCTAGACCTAGTTAGTGCATACACCTAACACAAGCATGAGGTAATTTCAATTACCTACATGTAGCTAATAAAAGCAATACCTGAGTTATTAAAGTCCCAGCCACAACCAAAACAGGTCAGGCTAGACTACAATAAACATAAGCTAGATCTAGATAATAGTAGATAAGACTAAACAAGCCGCCATGACAGCGATGCTTAGGCCGCAGCCATCTTTTACATTAAAAAGTAGGACAAAATGCCAACTTAAATAGAGTGGTTATCCTAACGATAAAATATTCATAAAAATACATAGGAAACATAAAATAATAAAATATTTACACATAGACATAGTATAGGAAAGCAAAAAGCATTAAGTGGGTGACACTACCCAAGTCTACAGAACTTTCGGTTCCATCAGAGGTAATCATGGCTAATTAACTAGGCAGTGATGCCACTACACTAATCAGTCTGCATCTAGACTATAGCAATAGATGCAGAAAAAATCAATACAAATACAAACGAAAGAAAGCAAAAATAAAAACATTTTCCAACTTACAGGCTGTCCCAGCTGAAATTACACTACACAAAAATAACTTTATACAGGCACCACTGTCAGCACTGACCACTGGTCAAGACAAAAGAGAGCTCAACGTGGTTCCGGAGCCAGCTATAACTGGTCAGCGCGAACGTATCGGAGAGCATGACGTCACGCTAATTATCTAAAACTAAACTGGACTACAGATTTCCCTAATTTGTACCTAGCCGTACACAACAATAAAATCTATCAAATTACTAAAGACACGGACTACACAACATTATATACCAAATTAAACAGCATTAAAAAGAGAATCTTAAAATATAAATTCTACAAAAATACAAAAAGGAAAATAAAAAGTTATTTCTATTCTAAACTCATATGGGGGCTCTATACCGTTTACAGACCTGCACATAAACTGATATAAAAAATAACCAATCCAACGCTAATGCCAAAGACAAAAATAAGCAGAACTAACCAGGGACAGAAAATAGGAAATAACATCCACAGCTCTAAGGCTAGTTAACTATTTTAAAAACTACTTTTCCTCTACGAGTAAAACACAAATAACAGAAAAAGACTAAAACTAGCAGAATGTTATAAATAGCGGAAACTACAAAATACCCAGCACTGAACTATAAAAATTAAAAAGGACACTAAATTACAAACATCATAGCCCTGGCCTATGTAAATAATATAAATTAGATAAAATTAGGTCAAAAATTAGATCTAGGAGCGCCAGCTCACATATGTATTCACTCTGCAGCTGTCTGCTTACTTTTTAGCTTAGGTGTTTAATTTTTATGTACTTTTTATAAACTCTTTCTGCCTTAGTTTCTCCAAATTTTCTATATAGGTTTTCCTTATGTTTACAAAGCTTCTTTAATCTATTATTAAACCTGCATTTATTTATTTTGTTTGATGTGTATTTAGTTGGTATATGGTTTTCTATAATATTTTTAAAATATTTTTTTATGAAATTCCAGAGGTCATCGACTTGTTGGTTGATGTCTCTTTCTGATAAGCATGTTTGTTGAAAGTTTAATGCAGCTTGTTGTAGTTGTGTTAGGTTGCATTTGTTCCAGAACAAGATTTTTTGGGGGGGTTTTATATTGGCTACTGCTTTTATTTGACTGTGTATTTTTATGATCTTATGGTCTGATAGACCAGGGATGATTTGATAATCTACTACTATCCCAGGTCTGTTGGTTAAGACGAGATCTAATGTGTTGTTTAATCGGGTTGGCTTTTTAATGATTTGATCTAAACTTAGGTTGTGTAAAGTTTCTATGAAAAGCACATTTATAACCTTAAGGTTTTGGTGTTTATCTATGGTTATTGTTTTCTAATTTATATCTGGTGGGTTGAAATGACCCATAATCCAAAAAACTGAATTTTTATTTGTCTCTTTAAGTGTAGTAAACTGATTACATAGTTCCTGCATTTATTCTAAACTAGAATTTGGTGGTCTGTAAATACTGCCTATTATTAGGAATGTTGAGGTGGTATTAATTTTACAAAATGTTTCTTCTATATTTTTTGAGTTAGGTAAGATATTTTTTTCTGCTGTAAGAGTGTTTTTGTTACTAAAAGAACTCCTCCATGATTATCAGCCCTATCTTTTCTAAAAAATTTCATAATTACTATTGAAAATTTCTGCATTATAAATTTCAGGATGAAGTTTCTGTTCCTGCAATTATGTCTGGCTTCTCACATTCTAATAAAATTTCTAAATCAGCTGTTTTGTTCCTAATACTTTGAAAATTTATTACTAAGGTTTTAAGGTATTTTGGTATTACTTCTTTAGTAGGTTTGTTTAGTGAGGGTGTTGTATAAGTTTTAGCAGATTTAACTGGAGTGGATCTGGCTAGTGGTTGGTGAGTTTGGTTTGGGATGGTGTCTAGGATGTTGTATGGGCTAGAAGTGTCTGCATCAAAGGAATCAAACAGTCTTGATGTAAACTGAGGTGACCCACACAGTACACAGTGCCACGATGCGTCTTTGTTTCCTAAGGCATATTCATATGGAGACATGATGCGTGGTACCATTCATCACAGGTGTCACATTGAATGGCTTTCTGTTTCATGGTGCATACTTTTTTGCAGATGTTGCATCTATCTTTAGATCTTAGGCCCTGGATTTGATTCTAAATCTCCTGCTATTAATATTAAGAGTGATAGGTATTTATTTCGGCTGCGTCTAATTGAGAACTTCCATTTGTGTTGGGTAATCTTCTGTAATGTTATGGATGTGTATGTTAGATTATTTTTGAAGTTGCATTGATCTATAGTGTGATGATTGGTAATGACTGTTTCCTTTTTAAGTTTAGTGTTGACTGATCTAGATCTGTGTTCAATTAGTGTGTATTAGTAATTATCAGAATAAATAGCCAGAGCGATTTCATGATGGCTGTTGGTTGGTTTTAGTTTTTAAAGGTCTAGTCTAAATCTAGTTTAAAGTTTACAATGCTTAAGGCTAAAGTGAAAGCTACTGTGCCACTGTATTTCCTTGGACAATGACCACAATTGTCACTTTTATATAATGCTTACCATTCTAGACTGGTTGACTAGACAACGACTCCATTACTAAATGCCCAAGTAACCTATTTACTATTCAACAAATAAACCATTCCACCACACTTTTTACAACCATGCAAGACATTTTCAAAATAAAGATGTATCCACATTCTTCGTTTTAGTAAGGACATTTCTATGTTTATAACTTGGTATATTCCAATGTTACAATCAATGTTCTAAATTTGTTTCCACTGTCCTGAGCTAGATATATAATTTTTTTCTCCCCCCGCGCGAAAATTTTTTTTTATTTATGTGTGTGTGTACATCATCTTTATTACATTCTGACCCTTCATTCTTTCGGAAGACGTTTATTGTGCCCTAGAATAGGCTCTTCTTGGAGTTAGTGAAAAAATTGTAGATTCCCCGCCTTTGTCAGCAAATGTGTCTGGGGGAGCGTTAGGAGCTTCCCAATCGCGTGGCGCAGCCCCGCCGCCAAGCACGATTTCTGGTATTGAAAGCCAACAAAATGCATATTCTGAGGTATCTACAGTGTATTTTCCTGCTTTTAAAAAGTTTTGTTTCAAAAAACTAATTTGCTATTCTTACTGACTTAGACCCTCCCTTCGGCATAGGATTTCCTTGATTTAGACTCCTAAAATCTGTCTTAGCCTTCTTTGTTGAGCCACATTTAGTGTTTTTCAATTTCAGCAGATGACTATTCACTGCACTTTATTAATGGAGCCCCGCCACTATGGATTCTATCTTAGCATTCTAGCCATCTATGTCAATATAATTCCGAGGTTCTCAAACTTTGTTAGTTCAGTGACCCCTTTACAAACCATATGATATTAGCTGACTTCCAACAGCCTGATCTGTCTGCCTAAATGTCCTATTTCTTAATCTACTGGTCAAATGAAACTCTCCGCAACCGTATGTACTTTTTTGCTCTTAGCTACTCGCAATGTCAATAATAAACGAAGCCTTTAGACCTTTTTTATTCACTGTTGTTGCATTGCTAAAAATCTGCTACGATTAAGCATACGTTTCTGCTTCACGTTTAAAGAAATCTACAAGGTTTTCTTTTCTTGATAATGATTCGTTAGAAGATGACGCGTCTCGTTTCATCTCTGCCTGTGGTTCCTTCTGACACTTCTTAGGCATAGGCCACCAAATACCTTTCTCCAGACATCTCGGTTCTGGGCAAGTCTCTTCAACTGTCCCCATGTCTTTCCCATCTGCTTGGCATCTGCTTCCAAATTGCGCGCAATTATTCCTGGGCACTCCCCTCTTCCTCTTTCCTTGAGGGTTCCAGGTTAGGGCTTGCCTTGGGACGGTCCCAAGCCCGGCTGAGAAAGGAGGAGGGTTGTGAGAAGGGCTTGTTACCCTACCCCCAGAGATCCACTAGCTACGGAAACACCAAACAGCGAATCACCTGGAGAACCACCATCATCATCATAAAAAACATCCAGGTAATCATCAATACCTGCCTGAGGACGATTGTGTGATCCGCTGGCCAGAGAAGATCTCGAATGAGGAACTGTGACAAAGAACAAAGCAGCAGTCCATTAAAGTATATATCCTTCAGAGACGCTGGAGATGGATAGGTCACACCCTTCGCATACCTGCATACAACATAACCTAACAAGGCATGAAGCTTAAGCTTAGGAGATTTCAAACTTTCGACATAATGTGGTTGCAGCCTTTGTACGGTGGAACTCCGAATAGTAAATATTCAGGAACATATTTACGTAATTTTGCCTTACATGGTGCAGCCTCTCTTACGGCATCAAGTTTCAGTTCATTGTCACTATTTCCATTACACTCTTCTTCAGGTGTCTTCTTACGCTTGAAACATTTATCCATAATCTAACGACTAGATGGACGTGTGAAAAAAATATTTTAACAAATGCAAATTACCGCTGTATAAAGTAGTAATTAATCATAAAATGTGCACTATTAGTAACCAGACTGATGTCGATGTGTCGTCAAGTTGTCGGTTGGAAACTTTAAAACGAAGTTTGATTTACTTCTTGGAATGGCGACATACAGAAGTATGAATAGAACGAGTGAGTTATAAAAAAAGTAAATTCATGCGTAAAATGTAATTCTATCACAGGACTGATATTTATCATTGTCATTTTGTCAAGCTGTATCAACAATGGTCATTGAATAGTTCGTAAGAGACATATAACACAGTAGTGTGGGGCAAGTTGATTATTATTCAAATAATCCGATCGAATTAACCTGGCTTTTAGTGAAGTAGTTATGATAATTGAATAATTTTCATCGTTCTGTGGACCCCCTAATTTTTTTTCCGAGATTCTCCCAGTTAGCTTGCAACGATTTGAAAACCATCGATGTAAATGATACCACCGTACGATAGAATGGGATAGATTTAGTATTTAAGAATAACTATTTCAGAATAACTATTGAAACACGAAGGGACACTATTTCATTGACGACAATGAGCATTCAATAATTCAAACTAGATAAAGATAGAAAGTCAGTGTGAGAATGAGGCGATAAGTTAAATCTAGATCTAGATCCACTTCTAGTGTTGTAGCCCTTCTGCCCTTACTTTACTCAACAATAAAATAATCTTGATTACCTCCCTTAGGTTTAAGACTTTACGAATTGGATGTCAACAACTGAAATGGAAAACAAATAGAATATTGGAACACTTGGAACAAGTCACACAAAATTACAGAGCTTCGAGTAAACGAGGCGCCCTTATTGGGCCTCCCCGTGGTGGAGGCTGCCCAGGCTTGGACAATCTATTATAGCATAGTGCAGGGCGGGTCACTGTCCCGCACAGTTTTGGCCGAAACTTCTACTCACACTACCCTTACTTCTGAGAGGAAGAGGAAGCCGTGTCTCAAGTTCTTTACCACTGCCAAAGGCAGATCTGGAGGCGCGGTGGCTGAGCGGTAAAGCGCTTGGCTTCCGAACCGGGGACCGGAGTTCGAATCCCGGTGAAGACTGTGATTTTTAATTTCGGGATCTTCGGGCGCCTCTGAGTCAACCCAGCTCTAATGGGTACCTGACATTAGTTAGGGAAAAGTAAAGGCGGTTGGTTCTTGTGCTGGCCACATGACAACCTCGTTAACCGTAGGCCACAGAGACAGATGACCTTTACATCATCTGCCCTATAGACCACAAGGTCTGAAAGGGAACTTTACTTTTTTTTTACTTTTAAAGGCTTTCTAACAGATTTGGGAAGCCACAAGCTCTTGACCTGTATCATGACATACATGCATTGCGCATCAGGGTTTCTGTCCAGGGTTTTTGAAAGAGAGGATTTATAGCTTTGCAGAGTTTGATGACCCCGAGATGTTTACATATGAACGTTGCTAAGTATCTAAGTACAAACTATAACTATGTTTTACTATTACAACTTTGTTACGCCGAAATGAAATATATAAATAACTTACATTTAAAAGGAGGCGCGTTGGATGAGCGGTAAAGCGATTGAATTCCGAAGCAGGGGTCCCGGGTTCAAATCCTGGTGAAATTTTTAATTTCGGGATATTCGGGCGCCTCTGAGTTCACCTAGCTTTTTTGGGTACAGAACATTAGTTTGGAAAAAAGTAAAGGGGATTGGTCGCTATGCTGGCCACATGATACCCTCGTAAACCGTAGGCCACATAAACAGATGACCTTTATATCATCTGCCCTAAAGACCACACGGTCTGAAAGGGGAATTTTACATTTAAAAAGCCGTACAGAGAAAGACCAGGCTTAAGAATAAAAGAGGCTTAACAAGATCAAGAAGAACTATATTTAGATAATGACTAAGTCCATTATCCATGTTCTCCATTAAGCAGTTGCTTTGTAAAAACAACAGAGAAGAATGAGTTAATTCAGCTCCTATTTTAAATTGTGTTTCTATTTTTTATTCTTTGTAATGCGATTAAAAGTAGAGAGAGAGAAAAAAAATTGTCTACGCCAGGGTTGACTACATCAGAGGCTGATAAAACAAGGGAGTTAATTTCACAATTAGCATCATTTCCAGGGGTGAAAGGGTTGATGCATACTCTTTAGTTGCGACACGAAATTTCGATTTACACCGTCGCATTGAAACACAATTTCTGATTGGTGATTAATGGACCGTGACTTACTTGACTTTTAACTGCAGTTTATTTTAGAGAGAAAAAATAAAAATGATTAATCACGTTCATTATGTTTTAGCAATTAAATGATTAATATCTTTTTATGAAGATGAATTGTTTATGTGAAATCAGGATTTCATTCATGCCATATTCCGCGGTTTGAGTAAGAAACAGTGTACACTGGTCTCATTCAGGCCGGTGAGAGGGAGCTCTTGTTTGCTTATGCTGGCCTAGAGTTCTAAGAGCCGAAAGCTCAACTCTACCTCAACTCTACCTCAACTCTCAATTCTACCTCAAAATACCTCAACTCTACCTCATCTTTACCTCAACTCTACTTCAACTCTACCTCAACTCTACTTCAACTCTACCTCCTCTACCTCAACTCTACTTCAACTCTACCTCAACTCTACTTCAACTCTACCTCCTCTACCTCAACTCTACTTCAACTCTACTTCAACTCTACCTCAACTCTACCTCAACTCTACCTCAACTCTACCTCTACTCTACCTCAACTCTACCCCTACTCTACCTGACAGTTTCAAGTAGAAGAAGAAGAAGAGTAGGGAACAATTTAGAGAGCAAACGATTGACTTTTGTGCTCCAATGTTCGTGAGACCAGGGGAAGGCTTAAGTTGAGGTTAGGGTTACCCAATGATTCAAGACAGGTGTGTTTCGTTCTTAGAAACAAAAGTTTGATTCATGTTTTCTTAGAAACAAAAGTTTGAAATTGATCCGAGAATGGGAAGTGGTGGAAAATACGTGTTCAAAATTTGTGACAGACTGACAGACACCCAAGTCTGTCCATGCTATAGGGCAGTGAAAATAAGACTCCGTTTCAGGTCGTCCTGGTTCAAATGTCTTCAAAATATGTCTTGGGATAGAGAGAAGTCTCATCCTCCACTAATACCACGTTCCAACTGGAGACTTGCGTGTGATCTAGGCAGAATGGACGCATTCCCCACTCTTTTCATTGAATGATTATCTGTTTCTTATGTCTTCCTCTCAAAGAGCCCGGGTCTCTGGCTAGGGTTAAAACTATTAATAATTAACAGAGAAACTGTCAGCTGTTCACCGTGTGAGGCCAGTACTATTCACGATAGAACATTGGCCAATGAAAATGAGATCTAGATGTTCCGAAAAAAAGAGGACATAGATTTTAGTGTCCTGTCCTGTCCATCTAATTTATCTTAATCTAATTTATCTTATCTGTCTGTCTATCTGTCTATATCATAACTTAAAAAGACATCTTTATTCCCTCTTGCTACTCGAATAAAAGTCTTGTACTTTGAACATCTCAAATCTGTCACAATTTATTCATTGTTGTATCAAGGTTGGCTTAGCTTAATAAAATTTAAAAAATTGTCATCATGGTCATTAACACTTGCTAATTAGAGCTTGTTATCAAAAATACGTTTTCATTTTCTTATCTTTATAATATATATATATTTTAGACAGATATTACCCGCTGCCCCGCGGGTCTTAACGTGCAGACAGACAACATGCTACACCACCTTTAAGAAGAACATTAACACCTATCTGTTTAAAACTTTTTTAGATTAGTTTGTCATGTTAGCTCTTGTGTTTGTGTTTGTAATGTTGTTACAGCGCCTTGAGCCTACATTTTGTTTGTTAACAGCGCTTTATAAATAAAATTATTATTATTATTATATTGCTGATATAGTCACTGATATAGTGCATTAGAAACAATTAAAGAAAATAATAATGTTATAAGTAAAGCGAATGCATGAATTCACGAATAAAACAAGATTACAAAGAGAGTTTGATCACACAAACTCAGAAGCGGCCCCCATCAAATTCACCAATGGACGAGAAATATATTCAAGCCATAGTCTTGGTCGTTTAAAGAAAATGTAATAATTTGGCGTTATTTTTCACGTGAAAGCAAACAGTACAACACGTCGTCTTTGATAAGACTCTTCTAACACTTCAGGAATAAGTTGAGTAGCGTTAGGTGATCACCTAAGATCAGCACGGAAACATACCGATACAGTGTCGCACCTAGTGCGGTAGCTCAGGGTGTCACCTCTCCCCATCAACTTTCTTGAAATATGTTACAATAAACACTATTGCTAGTTAGTTCTATTTGTTAAACCAATATAGTGAGCTGATTACCCACTTTTATTGATTTTTACACAAATGTAAAATCCCAATTTTTATTACATTTATTCAAATGGTATTGCAAATTTTACAAAAATATTTAATTAAAATTACAAACGGACTTAACATCACCTGAACAGGTTTCCTGTGTTATACTTTAAGACAGAAATGGTATAATGTTGTGCTGTGTCATTTGCACTTAAACTACCATCTAGTTGTGTCTAGGCATTTTGGCCATATATCTAGAGATTGTGTTATTATCTTTTCCCATGTGTCTGCTTTTACCAAGTTATAATTTTTCCATGTTGGTTGCCACCCCTAAAATGGTGTCGACTGATTCGGACCGCACCCTCGCCCCCCCCCCCCCCCCATGACACCACTGCTCCTAGATCCCTACTTCTTTTCAACAAATTCGATTATTATATTGGAGTACAGGTAGTTTAAAAAATTTTTAAAATGAGCCGCACAACTAAACAGGTTTCTCGACTATTATAAAAAAAATGAGCCCGCACAACTAAACAGGTTTCTCGACTATTATAAAAAAAATGAGCCGCACAACTAAACAGGTTTCTCAACTATTATAAGAAAAAAATGAGCCCTCACAACTAAACAGGTTTCTCGACTATTATAAAAAAAATGAGCCCGCACAACTAAACAGGTTTCTCGACTATTATAAAAAAAATGAGCCGCACAACTAAACAGGTTTCTCGACTATTATAAAAAAAATGAGCCCTCACAACTAAACAGGTTTCTCGACTATTATAAAAAAAATGAGCCGCACAACTAAACAGGTTTCTCGACTATTATAAAAAAAATGAGCCCTCACAACTAAACAGGTTTCTCGACTATTATAAAAAAAAAATTAGCCCGCACAACTAAAAAGGTTTCTCGACTATTATATAAAAAAAATGAGCCGCACAAATAAACAGGTTTCTCGACTATTATATAAAAAAATGAGCCGCACAACTAAACAGGTTTCTCGACCATTATAAAAAAAATGAGCCCGCACAACTAAACAGGTTTCTCGACTATTATAAAAAAAATGAGCCCTCACAACTAAACAGGTTTCTCGACTATTATAAAAAAAATGAGCCGCACAACTAAACAGGTTTCTCGACTATTATAAAAAAAAAATTAGCCCGCACAACTAAAAAGGTTTCTCGACTATTATATAAAAAAAATGAGCCGCACAAATAAACAGGTTTCTCGACTATTATATAAAAAAATGAGCCGCACAACTAAACAGGTTTCTCGACCATTATAAAAAAAATGAGCCCGCACAACTAAACAGGTTTCTCGACTATTATAAAAAAAAATGAGCCGCACAACTAAACAGGTTTCTGGACTATTATAAAAAAAAAATGGTTGTAAAATATTTTACTTGTTTCCGATGTTCCTTCAGAATTGAAGATAATTTATTTTCCTTGTCCAAACCTCCCGCAGGACGACGGGGGATGGGAGCGAACGACAGTCCAGAGCGCAACCCGCACGACCAGGCAGCCATCTTATTTTTGAGACTCATCACAAATTTAAGCCTCTAATTACACATACACACTCGGGTAACATAATAATAAGCTGGATAATTACATGACTATTTTGTACTGACTCTTGTCTCACGTGAAACAGGGTCTTAATGCCAGATTGGCTTTTTTTTTAAAAATGCAAATTTAATCTTCAGCAAATTGAAAATGTTAATTTGTAATTTCTTTACCCCCTACTCCCCCCCCCCCCCCCCCCCCAAAGGTTTCTAATCACAAAGCAATTTAAGGAGGAAAAAAGAAATGAAATGTATAAATCAATAACATTATATAAAATGAGTATTAAATAAATTGAGATATATAGCCGGCTATTATATCAAGTTATGTTAAAATTTATAAGATATATTCAAATCGACTGTCACCTATATTTATATGCAGTAGCAAACTTTGTGCCATGTCCCAATCTTTTAATTTCATTGATCATAATGGAGGCTAGTAGGTAACGGAAAGAACATTTTCATGCAGTCTTAAGATTAGAAGTTCTCAAACGTTTTGACCCGGGGACCCCTTTATATAGTCAAAAATTTCCCTGTAGACCCCTAAGTTAGCAAGATACATAAATGCATAATATAAAAGTTAGTTCGTCAATGAATTGTACGTAATAAACATATAAAGCAGCAGTGAGTAGCGAGCTATTAAAATTATCCAATCGGAAAAAATTTGGCTTTTAGCCAAGAAGTTATCTCAAATTTACACAATTTTCACATTTCTGTTGACCACCACAGTCGTCTTACGCAATACAGTTTGTGAACCACTGCTTTAGACAACTAAGTTAAATTTGAAATAATAATTCTTCTGAATCGAAATTAGAACTCGGTCCCCCTAGTAAGTGGTTTATAGTAATGTGTCTTTTTTTTTGTTTTCAAAATCTCCCTTTGTCCTTCTTTTAACATTCGGTGCATGAGTCACTTTGAGCGGACAGCCCTCACTCTATTCGACCAAATCAATGGAATTGCTTTTAAATTTACATTTGATAACAAGAAAAAAACTAAAAATTATTTTTAAAAAAGCAGCTTATATTAAGTATAGTTGTATCAATTAGTTTGGATTAGTCATGTAATTAAGTTTATAATAGATCTAGATTAACACAAAAAAAAGCATTTATAAAAATAAAAAAAGGTGGAACGACCTGAAGTCGAACTCATGGCTCAAGTCTGCTCAGGCTTCACAAGCGAACACTGTAAACTCTCTTCTAGTGGAGAGCGTATGAACATGGAAGATTGTAGACTTATCTATTGTTTCTAATAGTCTCGTCCTTTTTTTCATGTTGTGTTCAGTACGACTCAGACGACGACCTATAAAGGGGACTTATTCATCTTATACACTTTAGCCTAGTACAAATTCTTTCCCTTGTTTTTAAAATACCAAACAAAATAACAAATTACTAATAGTTAATTAACTAATTATTGTTTTTTTTTTTATTCTTGTGATCTCATGTAAAAGAAATAATTGTTCAAAATTTCAGCTTGATCTGAGATTGGATGTCGGAAAAATAACGTGTACAAACTTTTTACTAGACAGACAGAGTGTAAAAAAAAAGGAGAGAGAGAGAGAGAAATTAATTAATACTTTCCAACTACCCAAGATAGGCTACAACTGATCACACAGAGCATAATTGTGCTGTCTCATTTATCCTACAGTAATGTCTAAATGGCCGGACACACATCAAAACCTGCAGCTACTGCCCCTGTTGTGTCTAAAAGCACAACTGACCAACAAAATGCAACAAGAAAAATCTCAAGGCAAGCTTCAACGGCATCTTTGTTTGGACTGAAAAGTTCATTACCCGAACTAACAAAGGTAAGAATAGATAGATACGGATGGACAGACGGACAAATAGGCAATCATACAAATAGATAGATAGATAGATAGATAGATAGATAGATCTGAGGTAGAAAGACACGAGTTTCTCTATTACCTACTTATCACAGAAACATAAAATGTATGAGCGCAAGACCAATGGAATAGAACCCTTGTTAAATAATGATTACTCACGGTAGCTCCCTACAGGTAATATTTCACAAATACTTTACAGTCAAAAGTTGTTTCCTCTATATTAAGTTTTCAGACTAGAATGCTAAGAAACTCAGGATCACGCTTTTTTCCATGCTTATAAGGAGGATCGCGTGTTATTTTTTAAGAAATATTATTTTTTGTGAAACAATAGAAGGACTGCATGGACCAAAAGTTAAGTTGGTCATGGGGGAATTATTATTATGGCGGTCGAAGCTGGACTGTCAAGCAAAACAAGGGGATGGGGCGTGCCGTAACAATAGTGGCTGCCTAGAAAGTAGAAGCATAGCCAGGTTTCTTAAAGAGGGTTGTTGAAAATGTTATAAAAAATAAATAAAGATGTATAGTTATTATGAATTCGTGTTCGAGAGGCTAAGTACGCTTGAACATGGCTTGGTTTGGCTACCTATGAAAGGGGCTCGAGGTTCGACACCTGATTCGAGCAGTGTTATGTTTACTGAGCGGACTGAGCGCCTAAAGGCAGCACAGGAAAACCTTCTCCAAGATACCCCCTCCCCCCACAAATTAGTTTTGGCCATAGCGCTCAGAGCATGCAATAAGCATGAAAGTAGTGCTATATAAAAGTTATAATTATGAAACAATTAAATATAGTAAGACATAACATAGTCATTAACAATACTTGTTTAATAAGACGATAAACCTATCTAAAGTGTCTCCATCATAATGTAATCACCATTATAACAATTAATATTTAATTAATTAATTATTTTCCAGTCTTTCAAGAGCAGGCCTAATGAGGTAGTTTGTCCAAGACCTTCGAAAGAAACGAGTAATCTTGTCGCAGAGAACAGTCACCAGACAGCTGACGTCACCCTAGAAGGCGACAGGAAGTCGAAGAAAATGAAGAAGAAGAAGGGCAGGTTGACCTTCAGGGACGTTGTGGACATGAAGATGGAGGAACACACGCCTCACACGTCTGCGGTAAGTTGGCATAGCTTCCTGGTCGTCTGGTACCGCGGTGGACTGATTTCACTGTGGTCTCGAGTTCAAACCAGCTCTCTGCCATCTCCTGCTCTCTTGCAGAAAGTTAATGACATGACGTCATAATCTTCATTTTTGACGGAACTGCCAAACAAAAGAAAGAAAAAGAAATCAGCTGCGTTCAAAGGGAAGCTATTCTCAACCAATTTGTTTTCTTTTTTATCGCCTCATTCTTTTATGTGGCCTTTTTTTTTTTACAAAACCTCTATTCAGGTCGCACATTCATGGGCAAAACCTCGAATTTTCTAGAAATTGGACTATTGAAGCATATCATTCGGAATAGAATAACTGGCTCGTTGGACACAATTGAGAAAACTCTGGTTTGACCGTTATAGTTTTTCAAAGTCTAAAAAAAAATATATTTTGATTTGGCTAGAGGACTTGAAAACCGTTATCTTCAGCAAATTACATCGTCGGGTATTTCCGCATGTAGACTCTAAACTTTGTTCAAGAGTTTAATAGATGAATGTTCAGAAACATTTTGCACACCGTCTTGTAAGTCTAGATTACTCTAGATCTATAGGCCTAGCATTGGAATAGTATAAAATCTTTTAGATTTATACATTCGATTAACCAGGATTTTTTTCTCCGGTGGGAGGGGGGTGGTGACGTGGGCGGAGATGGGTGGGAATAAGGCTGGATAAATAATGTATTTTTTTATTGTCTTTGTTTTTTTAAGGAATTTATAAATGTTCTTGTTTATCCTTTCTTTGTGTCCATCTGTCTGTTACGATTAGATTTCAAAAGCTGTAAGAGTTATATAAAGTTATTTAATTTGACTATCATTCTTAAAATAAAGGAAAGTGTAGATTATTAAAGAAATGAAAAATCCTCATGTTTCTTTATGGTCCGAGATTGGTAATGATGGTTTCATATTTGTTGATGTTAGCTTATTATTGTCGACGCTGTTTTGGTGTGTGCTACAGCTATCGTGTAGATCAGCGTCCAAATGTATTTTTCACGACATTCTTTGTAGTCAAGGCCTGGCCAACAACATGGCAAGATTTTAATCGCAATGCCATTTAAAAATTAAAATGGCTTTAAAAAATACAAAAAAGAGTATTGCTTTAGTTTAGTTTTTGCTTATGTACTTTATCCTGTGCACCATTAGGGCTTAAATAATGTTTCTAGAAAAAAATTAGCGAAACATGTTGGAAAAATGTTGGACTACACGACTATACTATATTTTAATAAATGGCGCGTAAGCCTAATTATATTTTTTGGGCTGTTTTTTTTTTTGTTTCATTTGGTGCCTCCTAATTCACCTGTAGGGCCACCAATTTTCTAAGGCGGCCCAGAGGCCGAAACCATCGAACTCGGATCTGGGCCTCTTTCTTCATCTGCTCCCATGTCATTCCAGTATCCCAGTTAGGTTTTAGGGTACAAAAATAAATTACACTTATTTTGTCAAAACTTCTGTAAATCATAGGCAGTGCGAATGTTGAAGTCACTAAGACATTGATATTCCAAACACAAAATGTTCTTTATGAATAACAAACTCTATTGCAAAGATCTCCAGGCAACTGGTTGTATACTGTTGCGTTCTGTTACCTGAATTTCTGTGTGCAAACTCACTTGTCGACTGTAAGTTTGACATGAGTTCTTTTGTTGTTAAGACAGAGATTATCAGACGTCTAAAGATCTAATTGATCAATGTACAGTAATGAATCTATGGGACATGAAGTGTCTAAATTAGAGACAACAGGTATTTTCCCCTTCAACAGCCTCTAGAAGTCACTATCACTCTAGATTCTAGAGCTTAATTTGCGGTCTCAACGGAAAATGAAAATTAGTAACGACAATGTAACAAAAGGTGTGGTCGATAAGCAAGATTTAGTGCTTCCTTGCAAGTTTTCTACGCGCCGTTTGGTCCATTACTTTGTATCAAATATTGTTTGAAGAAATGTCTACAATCTACAGCATCTTTTTTGGCATGAACATTGTACACTGCGGGCAAAAGTGTCTAGTCCCTAAATAAAGGACCGGATATGGCTGGCTGTAGGTTGGTTATCAACGGCATATGCCTCATGATAGAATAAGTTTTAGTATTCAATGTGTGACTTATTTCTTTTAAGTTTAGAAATAATTGGGGGGGGGGGGGAGGCACTGGCGGATCCAGTGGGGGGGGGGGGGGGCGGTAAGGGCGATTGCCCCCCAACCCCTTGGCCGACTCCCCCCCCCCCTCCGAAGGGGGAGCGGCGGACGAATTTTAGTATAGAATTCACACAATTTGTATACGAATTTATTACTTATGTTAATACTATATTATTATACTAATCATTTATATTTTAACCTATTTTTAGATTATTTCGGCCCCCCCTCTAGTGTGTTGGCCGATTTAGTGGGGTCGGGAGGGGGCGATGGCATCATTTCCGCCCCCCCCCCACCATAAACTTTCGAGTGGGGGGGGGGGCGGTCCAAGTCATTTGTAGAAATCACAGCTCGCTAGCAGAATATAATAAATATCTATATGATTAAAACTTGTTATTGATGTTTTAACCAATCTTTATATTATGTCGTTCCCCTGTTGGCCGATTGGGTGGGTGGGCGGGGGGGGGGGGGTATTTCTCTACTGCCATTTCCAACTAAACCCTTTGAGTGTGTTTAGGGGGGGGCGGTCCTACTTTTAGGGTAATTAAATAGTTTGTGAACAAAATTAGATCAATTAAAATATAGTATTTATATTATGTCGCTCCCCTTCTGGTATCTTGAACGATTCAGTGGGGTAAGGGTGGGGAGTGATTGCATCTACTGCCCTCCCCACTCTAGCCCTCTGAGTGGGGGGCGGTCCTAATTTTATGGAGAATTATAGTTTGTGAACAAAATTAGAATATCTATATAATATTGGCTACCTATTAATATGTGAACCCATTTGTATATTATGTCGCACCACACTCTAATCTCAAATTTTATCATTAGTAAATATAAAATGAAAAAGGGTTGTACCAGGTGGGAGGGGCGATACATGCAATCGCCTTCTGCCCATCGGACAAACCAATACTTTTTCTTTTTGTAGTTTATGTAATTTCACACGAAATTTTAAGAAAGACTTTGCTTTGGAAAATTTAGAATTCATACGAAATTTTTCAATATAAGAGTAACGATTGAGATTAGTTCTGAACCCAAGTATTCTATTCCTAGTCGCCTTTTTCCAACTTTTACTCAATCTGATATTTTTCTAGTTAAATAAATTTGGGACTATAGCTGCTCACAATATATGCTTGAATCCTAAAAAATGCACACAAAAAATTAGAGTAGAATCTAATTGGTCCACTTAATTTCTCCTCCCACTTCCAAAATTTTTGTTTAGAACTTTGAATTATAGTTCTGTAACAAAACAAAGTAACAAACATGCATGTTGAACAAAATATGTCACTTACAAATGCGCTTCTCTTTTTAAATATTATATTTCGAATATTTTTTTTTCGACAACGATCCTCAAAGCATTAATCCAGATATGTGTGTGTGGGGGGGGGGGGGGGGGAGGGTATCTTCAAATCGTTTATTTGCAATGTAGTAAGGGCCTATAAATTCATAATAGAATATTTTTCAAGTAAAACATTTTTCAAAAGGTAATTTTTTAATAGGTTGAATAATGAGCTATAGATGTCAGGAGAATGTGTTTCTGCAGTGTAAAATGCAAGAAAACGCTTATGGGTTATGGCTTCACCTCAAACCCACTGATGAATAATGAGCTGTAGATGTTAGGAGAATGCGTTTCTGCAGTGAAGAATGCAAGAAAACGCTTTTGGCGTTAGGGCGTCGCCCCGAACCCCACTGATAATAATGAGCTGTAAATGTCAGGAAAATGTGTTTCTTCAGTGAAAAATGCAAGAAAACGCTTTTAGCGTGGGGGCTTCGCCCCGAAAACCCACTGGAGAGGCTTACAGCACTCCCTCAGACCCACAAGCTATCAAGTGAAAGGCTGTATATGTCAGGAGAATGCGTTTCTTCAGTGAAAATGCAGAAAACGCTTTTGACGTCGGGGCTTCGCCACGAACCCCACTTATAATAATTAGCTATAGATGTCAGGAAAATGCGTTTCTGCAGTGAAAAACGCAAGAAAACGATTTTGGCGTCTGGGCTTTGCTCAGGCTTACAGCGCTTCTCCACACCCCCGAGCTATCAAGAGAAAGGCCTTAACATGTATATTTTTTTTTTTTGCCGAAGGTTGAGAAACACTGCTTTTTAAAAATGTATATATATATATGTATGCTGTTCGCACGTTCATGCCTAGGGTTAGGGTTTACTAATCGTTAGGGTTAGGGTTTGGAAAAAAATCGCCCCCCCCCCCACTTCAAAATTCTGGATCCGCTAGTGGCTTTTAAACAGTTGGCCAAAGAAGCAGATGACCATAACATCATCTGCCGTATAAATCGCAATGTCGAAAGGGGAACTATAATTTAGAAATGATAAGACTTAACTGTATGTTTAATAACCTGAACTTGTGTACGTACACTAGTGTACCATCCACTACACATATAAAAACATATTTCTTGAAAATTAGAAAATAAAAGTGCCTGGCATTAGTAAAAGAAGAAACCAGGCCTCAAGGACAACCGAATGGAGTCCCGGACGTAAATACCAAACGACAATCACTTTCCTTTAAATCAGTGATGCTAAAACTACTGCCGAGGGTCAAATGCGGTCTGCGACTCAGAAAATCCTGCCCCAGTAACGAAAATCAACATAATGAATCATGAAGCCGAAGCGGTTCAATTCCATTGGACTCGGCGTTTTTTTTTTTGTGTGTGTGAGTGATTTGGCCAATGACTGGCGTTTTGAAAAATTCTTTGCCCCCCGCGCTGACAATAGTTGGTCACCACTGCTTTTCTGCTTTTGACTGTTCAGATTTAGCAGCAACTTGAGTATAAAAGGAAAAAGATCCATTGAACTGAGTGCCCTTTGAAAATGTCTCCCGTCACGTGGTTTGTCCCCATCTCATTCTAATCTGTGAGAACTTGTATCGCTGTTATCAGATCGACTTCCCCTGTCAGCCGATGTAATCGATCCTGCCCAAAGAGATGTTAAGCTTTACTCGGCACTTTCGTTTATTAGATAGCCGGGCTCAAACGATTCCATAATTAGAGAGAGAGAGAGAGAGAGAGTGTGTATATGTTTAATTTACAACAAAAAGACAAAAGTATGAACAAAAAATCGTGGGATCCTTTTTGTTTCCAGGGATATTGTTCCGACTAGCTGATCTAGCAGGTCACATAAGTCTTCTGATAGAATCTGGACTTTATTTACAGATTTTTGGGGGTCTCAAAATGTATTTTTTACCAATCTTATATCAACTCGCTCTGTATGTCTGTCTGTCTGATAAAAGTTTATACATGTTATTTCTCCCAAACCCATTCTCGAATCCAGTTAAAACTTTCCAAAATTTATCATTTCATTAGACAATACACGAATAATAATAATAATAATAATAATAATAATCTTTATTATCCATAAGGAAATTTGTCTTACAATTTGTGCATCAATTTAAATAAAAAACAATTAGTCAATTAATTACTGGTAATCAATTATTTTAGTTCATATAAAGAAGGGATAATAATCCTTAAGTATTGAAATACATTGCTAAATATTTATTTGTTCCCCTTACATAATTTCTCCCAAAATAATTTTCGATCAAGTTGAAACTTTAAACTATTATTTATTGTACCTAACAAACATGAATCAAATTTAAAAGTAAATAGTTATTATTGGTAATTAATTTTTTTTTTGATATCGAATAAGAAAAATAACTTCTACATTATAGAAAGATATAGATGTGAGTGCGGAGTTCTCCCCTAGATAAGCTTATGTATTTTGTTTTTAAAAAAAAGAATGTCTATATTTTGCTCGTTACAAAATGTACATCAACTCACTCTGATACTAACTTTGTACACGTCATTTCTCCCACTAAACATTCTTGGAAAAAGTTAAACATTTCTAAACATTTCATTGTCGAAGAAAAAACAATAATAACAACAAATTACTAATTATTTAATTAATTAGTGGTTATTAATTAATTTGTTTAATATGATATAATGTAAAGAAATATAGCAGCACTAGTGCGGTTATTTCCCTAATGTAGTTTTTTTTTATGGTAAATTATGAGCACATGTGATACTAGTTTATTCACATTCTTAAAGGTATTAGGCTGTGAAACAAGGCTAAATGTCTGTTCGAGGACTTACAGAATTAACTCCCTTAGAAGTCTTCTTTTACAGAAAAGTAATTTTAATTTATTTCAGTAACTTCTTGTTCTTCTTAAACTGTCAGGTAGTGTTGAGCCTTCGGCTCTTAGAACTCTAGGCCAGCTAAAGTAAACAAGAGCTCCCTCTCACCGGCCGGTATGAAAAGAGTGTACACTGTTTTGTCCGGCGGGTGGGTCAGACTCTCAGCAAGAGGCCGCGTGTAGATCTACTAAGACCCCCGCCATTTTTCTTTTCTATACTAGGTTAACCGTGCGGGACACGCCATTTGTTATGTAACGGCCCCTTGAGGAACAGCGCCTGGATTGTGACAAGGTTGTGGGAGCTTTTTTACAACTCCGCGCAGTGCAATGAGGATGCTCTCGCACCCCCTTAGGCACCCTCACGGGAGTCTTGTTTTGCTATCCTTTAGCCTAATCGTTTCCTCCTACGATCGTTTCCACCCGAGCGCCACTATGAGCCAGGGTAGCATGCCCGGGATTTGAGTTACAAATTACACATAATCTCACTTTGACTTCTTCTTTGGTCTGTTGGACATTTGTTGCGTCACACCTGATCTGTCGACGTCTTTCTCCATTCCTGTTGTTTTTTTTGGGCAGGATTTGAGTCTCTTTTATAGACATGCCGGTACATGCCTTTATGTTGCCTTGTGATTATTTATTTAGTCTCTCCTTCATTCTCCTGGTACTGTTCCCTGCAGAAATCCTTAACTCAATCTTTGAAAAAAAAAGCTATCGATTGGTTAGACCTTATGTAACTGTTGCACTTACTTTGAGAAATGTTTAAAAAAAACAATGGAGAAACACAGGGCCGAATTTAGGTATGCGGAGACCTCAAGGTAGGATATTAGTGGAGGCTCCTAAACTTCATCGAAAGCTTTAATAATCCACTTATGCATGATTATATCTAAAAGCATGTTATATTTTAGAAAAGTGGAAAAAAATAAATTAGTATGCATATTTAAATTTTTGTAAAGTGTATATTTTTGAATTTGTGGAGAGTAAGGCCATGGGTGTATACTTTTAATCAAATATATTTGCCAGTCGTAAAAATGCACACAAAAAGTATTAAAAGTTTCTAATCCGTTGAAATTCGTTTATATTTTATCTTTTTGGTGGAAGCCCCATTCTTGTGGAGTCGCCAGGCCTGTAGCCCCATCTGCCCTCCTTTAAATCCGGCCCTTGAAAAACTTAGGCCTAATCTTATCTTTCAATCTTATATAATACAGGCTACTTTAAAAAAGAAGATAATTACGTCCTATGCATTTCATGTGTCAATCTAGTCATGCATGTTAATCAAATGACTTAAATTGAGCTAAGCGTTGGTTTTCCTGGCTGATTCAGGCAACCCAATACATTCCACAATTTTCAATAACACTTTGTTTCCACATATAAATGTGACAAATAGACAGATAACATAAGCACAATAACAAAACGGTTAAAGGATACGCTTTTCTAAACTATTCCTTTTAGAACCCTAACTGCTATTGGCCTGTGATCTTCATCCTACTGGTAATACACATTTTAAAAGAGAAAGCGCCACTCGGGAAACGTGTGGCCTCTTTTTAGTTTTCTACTAGCAGCTTTAGCGAGTTTAAAAAAGGGCGATCAGGCGGAAGACAACTGATGGGAACATGAAGATTGTATCGAAGATTTGCTTCCCTTTTTTTTGTTTGTTTAGGAAGTGATTTTGTTTGTTTGTTTAGGAAGTGATTTTGTTTGTTTGTTTAGGAAGTGATTTTGGCTTGACGTATTAATTGACCATTACATCAACAGGGGCCCTAATATTAAGATGACCTCTTAATTAAGTTCAGGGTTAGTGAAAAAAAAAAGAGTTTTTTATAGCTTCATTTAGAATTGATTGTTTCTGTGGCTACACTGGTAGCATGCGCTCAGCACAACGACCAACAAGAGTTTGACATTATCTCCCCTAAGGATGCGGTTCGAGACGCAAAGTTACGGGTTGACGGAGTAAAAAAAAAAAAAAAACTATTTGGAGGGAGATAACTCTATTAAATTCCTTCTTTTAAATTCTATTTGCATATGTCAATTCGTTCGGGGGCGGTCGGGAAAAAAGGAGGGGGGGGGGGGGGGTCGTTGGGGTGCCAGCGTTACACTTTCACAAATTACATGCCATCATTGTTTGCTCTAAGTTGTTATTTTTTAAACAAGACTGCATGGGACTGTCATGTGTAATCCTTGATGTCTCTTTTGATATTTCTTTTTTTATTCTGGTTTCCTTCGGCCTATTGCTGTACTCGGTAGGATTTCATTGCAATGGTCGTCATACTTACAGAATTGTATGCATGGCTATGACCAGCATGTCATCGAAACATGTTTTTGAATGAAAATTTAATCTGCCTCGTCCATGGATGCGTCTCTGGAAATAAAGGCTTTGTCTTAATCCGATGTGGAAAAATATGCAGGTTCTTTTGGGCTGGCGTATCTATGAGAAACACTGCACTCCTTCTTAATCTTCGGAATCTAAGAAATTGATAATATAATAATTATTATCGTTTCGTTTTATTTTAAAAGGATCATATATAGAGAGATAGATAGATGGATAGATAGCTAGAAAGCTAGATATATAGATTGATTTGTTGATTGATTGATTGACAGACACAGACGGACGGACGGACGGACAGACAGACAGACAGACGGATAGACAGATAGCCAGACAGACAGATATATATATATATATATATAGATAGATAGATAGATAGATAGATAGATAGATAGATAGATAGATAGATAGATAGATAGATAGATAGATGCAGAAAATGATTACTTATCATGTTATTTTATTGATACAAGACGTTTCTAAAGTATTGCTTTATTTCACTTGAACTGTTGATGCTAACAAGCCTCTAACTAGTTTGTTTCAATGACGTAAAGAATGTTCATTAATTTCTTTAACACTGTCTTTTATTTTCAGAGGCAGTGTTCAGATACAGAACAGTTTAAATCTCTAGTGTATCAAAGTAAGATTGTGCTCTAATGTTTAGTATTCCTTTTTAACATTCATTCCTTGTTGTTGTTTTTTTAAAGAACTATTGAATTTTTATTTAAAGACTTTATATAAACCACATTTATATAGAGAGAGACAAACTTCAATGATCATTCGCTGGGATAGTAATGGTGTTGTTTTTTTATAGTAAAGTAAGTAATACAGTACAAACAAGAATAATCTGTCTAACATAAGCAAAAAACTTGTATTGATAATAATGCCTAACCCTAGTACAGGGTTCCTTAGTCGTTTTAAAGAGACGCCTTCATTTCCTGCAGTTTGGTGTACTGAGAAGTGCACAGCTTCTCTCATTGGGATCCTTGATGAAAATAATCCCTTCCTGGAATAAATGCATTTGCCTATCGTCTTCAGGGCATACTACATTATATTATTATAAGAACGTTAAATAACTGAATGAGCAATTATTACATAAGTGAGGCTTTCGATGATTATTTAGTGCATAGACGCAAGTGTTGTAATGACCATCGTAAAATCATTTTCCAATTTAGCCGAATATCCAGTAGCGACCTGTCTTACACACTAATAAGGCGTCATCATACCTACAGTTAACCGCTCGGGAGAAATTGGACCGTTCTGACGTCAGAAGGAAACGTATAATCGGGTTGGCTTAGTCATATTAAATATCGTCTGCAAAATAATGCTTGAGTCAATCTTGTTACACACGTTCAGTAATCTTTTAAGCATTGGTGATAGTCTCTTTTTCATTCTTTAATTCATACTAAAATTTGGCTAACTACAAGGTAACTGAAATACATTTTGGGTCTGCTGAAAAAAAAGAGACCTCTTAGAGCCCCAATTGTTAGAACTTTCACAATAACAACCCCCTTTTGGTAGGCATACCACACAGGTGAGAAATTACAGCAGTGAATATTAGCCAAGAGTTAATTTCTTTAAATGTAGAATTCCTTATTATTTAGTTAGATGTATGTTGTGTTACTTTCAAAGCGTAAAGAAAAAAAAAACAAGTGGGTCTAACGACGAGTTTTCACCTGAATCTGAACTCGCTTAAGGTAGAGTTGTAACACGTGCGGTTATTTTCAAGTTGGATTTAACTAGCAAATTAATTCTTTGACGTGTAATGGGTTTAATGAGATTGTTATAGTACGCCGGTCAACTGCGATTAATAACTTATTTCAGTGTTCCCTATAACGTTCAAGTGTTTGTTTTTGTATAGGTATACACGTTCATTAATTAAGTTTGTTATTTTAAAAATACAAATAGTTAAAACTTTACAAGTTAACAAAAAACAAAAAAAAATATTCATATGTGTACATAGAAGTGAAAGAGGCTGTAAAGGCTGTCACGGCGGACGGAGACAAGGAAATCAATATTCACAATGTTCTGACCTTACTGCGGACAATGGATATTGATACTGCCCAAGACTCTATCCTGGAACTTCTTCGACGCGCAATAGCAGAAAGTAAGTTATTTTTTAAAAAAAATTGGCGTCCCGCGCGTAGAATACGCTGCTATTTAGTGACGGGTGAACACTTCCTGAAAGACACAGTCGTCCAAATGGGGGAGCGAGGGAGGGCGCGGGTGCGGGCGGGAGGGGAACACGGTAGGGTGGCGTAGAGAATGATATATAGATAGAAGATTACTTGTTCTCTCCCCCCCCCCCCCTTCTTTTTTTCTGAACCGTGCTCTCTTTCATTAACCCTTAAAACTCATGTGGTAGTTTACCCTCTAAACATCAGAATTGTGCATGCACTCATTGTAAAACAGTTCAGCACTTTAAGGATTAATAACTATCTAAAACTAAATGCCAACTGTTTTGTGCTCAAACGACCCGCGCACTATGTCCCGTCTTGAACGGTGTTATTTAAAAAAAAAGAAGCATGTTTGAGCAAAGAAAAAAAGAGGCGCAAATACAGTCATGAGATTTAGAACAAACGTGTACTTACATGTTGACTAGAGCTGTACAATCATGAATCAAATACTTGAACAAAAACGGTCAGAAAGAAACAACCCTAAATGTACATTTCTTTTTTCAAAATGCTGAGACAAGTGCGTACTAGAGTTCCTTCCTCCCTAGAGCATGGAAAAGGGTGCCTGTATCAGCCACAAAAAAAAAACCAACAAAAAAACAATGGCTTTGTAAAGTTAAAGTGTTGAATTAACATCTATAATTATCTTCTATTCGAAGGAACATACGTTAAGGTATCACAGTATGCCTTTATGTAACTAGTAAGTCAAGACGTCTTCCCCGGTATTGAGAAACTTTTTTTTATGCGAATGGTGGGCTACCTGGTCGAAAGGCAAGCACTTGAGACTGTCATAACAATGGCTCTCAGCTCAAACCCTACTGTCATCCTTTCCTTATTTGCAAAAAATTAGAGCAAGCTCGTACAGACTTCACTTATCACGATTTAGTAATTCCTGTTTGGCTAAGGGGAATCACTCTCATTAATAATATCTAAAATATTCTGTTTACGCGTTAAAAAGGACCCAGTTTTAACCTACATTTAGATCTTAAAAAGATCGCGACAACCCTTCTACAACATTAAAACAAAGTCATTTATGAATTAAAATATATTACAAACACAAATAATTAATTAAAACTTTCTAAATTAACCAAGGCCCATATAGCTGCTGTGGGCTCTGTTGGGGTTTACATTCCAAAGCCAGGAACGTAGTCGATGGAGTTTCTGTTATCAACACACAACTCATGTATGTACTTAGCGTTTTGTGACAACATAGTCAGCTGATACTGGGATCAAAAGTGTGGTGACTACACCATTATCACGTGGCCACGTATCTTAAGAGCTAATATCGCAAAATAATTATTATTTCATAATTTTTCGTTTGTTTTTCAAAGAGCTTTGTTGATTCCCTAGGATTGATTTTCCTCTTGACTGTAGCTGGTAAATGACGGAATATTTAAAAATATTTTATTCAGATTCTGGTCAGGTTGACCTTAATGACCTAGATGCTACAATTCTTAGGTTACTGGAAACTAGACCAGGCTCGGATGTCGACGCTTGTGTAATTTCTGCATTTAAGGTAACTTTATGGTTAGCGTTAGTTTTATGTTTATTGCAAATTACATAGCATGAATTCTGTTAGCTTAACATTGAAGATAAAGGTTGGGGAAAAAAGCAGGTCTTGATTTTATGCCTGCACATCTGTTTGTCACGTTTAGATCTCAAAATCTCAGAGCATTATTGAAAATCCGCATTTTTTTTTTTTTTTATAAGTCTTATATCAACAAATTAAGCAATTAGTCAATTAGTTACTAGTAGTTAATTATTTTTTTTCAACAAGGGAAAGTAATCCTTCAGTATGCACGGATATAGCTGGCTACAAATGTGAGAGTTTGTTCCCTTAGATAATTGCATAATTGTACACGTTATTTATCCCACACAGTTAATTAATTAATTTAAAAATTTAACGATTAGTCAATTAATTATTGGTAATAAATGATTGTGTTTGAGATGGAAAAGGGAAATAACTTCTACATTATTGAAATATAGTTATATGTTAGAAGTTCTTCCCGTCTATTATTGTATTTTTATATTTTGCTTGTTTATTGTTATCGAAGCAAGAGCAGCGGGTACTTTGGATCTTCTGAAATGGAATCTGGATTTTATAAAATTAAATTAAAACTATACAAGCTAATGCATACAAACCCATTTTATTACAAAAAAGGCATTTGATACTTTTCAATAGCTACATTCACAACGGACGTGTCACATGCATAATGTTTCACCATCAAGTGAAAGCTGTGATGTGAGGTTGTATTACAACTTAATATGTAGTTACTAGGTCTAAGTACTTTCACTCATGCTGTCAGGTCCAGATTTATGGACGTGTTCGACAGAAAAGGGCCTTTCGACCGAGATCTGTGGCATTTTACGTCTCGACAGACGATCTTGTCCATTTCTTGTGTGACCTAAAGATGCCAATCCTTTTATGCACAGCTGAGGTCATAGGTTGGGCTTATGTTATCACCAGACGCCGTTGCATTTTCACCCTTCTTTCTACTACTGTTGTGTAGGGCATCTCCAATCCGAGACCCTTATTGTATGCTCGCTCTCCATGTGGATCTATCCAGTGCCACTTTTTCCCAGCTGCTAGTGTCAATTTTGAAGCTTCATATCGCGTTTGCATTACGAGACAGATCTACAGAAAGAAGATTTAACAATAAATAGATTATTCTTGTGATCAAAACTGCTTGGTGGCTGAGTTGCTAAGAGCTTGGTTTGCGAACCGAGGGTTCTCAGTATTTAGGTATCTTTAAGACACTCATAAATTCTACCCAACTCTAATGGGTGACTGACAGTAATCAAAGTGGTCATGTGCTGGCCATTGAATCATATTTCCATTTCCTTATTTGCCCTATCGATGGCTAAGTCTGAAAGATGAATTTGAATTTAGTTTATTTTGTTTAAAGCAACGCTCAGGTTCTCAACGATGTCCGTTCTTGATTCCGTCTCTAGATTGCGTTTTGGAAGAAAGAAGGATGACGAAGGGGGGAAACCTTTTTCCTTTTTTGCCCAGAAATCGTACATAGATGTTAAATGCAAATATCAAAAAAACAAAAAAAACAACAACAACAACAAAGAACGGTCGATCAGTGGAGTGGAATTCTACAAGAAAACAGTTTTTAAACATAGCAATAGATTTGCTGCACCATCTCTCTATGGCTCATATCTGGTTGAAATAAGGATAAAGTGGAAATCGAAATTTTAAAATGTGTCGTTCGATATTAATTCAATAAATCACGAGGAGGTCAATGCAAGAATACTTGACCTCGCACTCTACGACACCTGAACAGGAATTTCTGTGCCTCTGGTCACGCTTAACCGCGTTCAGAATAAGTAGCTCGAAGTACCACCAGTGTGTTCATTTATTTTCTTTTTGTTTGGGTAGGTGTGTGGGTAATTAAGTCATGTTATAATATACTTAAGGATTCTACCGACATGTCACTGGCCTTTACGTGTTGCGAAATAGATCAGTAGATCATTGTTGGAGTCAAAGCTCCTGTGTTGCTTTCAAGGTCACCTTGCATAAAACGAAACAAGACAAAGCTTATATCAAATCACTCTGTCTATCTGTCTGGTAAAAATCATGCACACATTATTTCTCCTTCACCCAGTCTCTTATCAAGCTGAAACTTTGCATAATTATTCATTGACAGACAATAGATGAATCAATTAAAAAAAAATATCCAATTAGAAATTAATTACTGGAAATGCATTATTTTGTTTAAAAGCAACAAGGGAAACTAATTTTTCAGTATGCAAAGATATGGGTAAATTTGTTGGGTTTAGTCCCCTTAAATATTTGTTAACGCTATTTCTCCTGATTCTCTCAAATGCATTATCCAATCAAAATGATACTTGAAAAATTATTTATTGTACCTAGGAAAACATGAATCAATAAACACAAATGCTCAATTCGTCAATTAATTATTGGTAATGAATTTTTTTTAATCGAATGAGGGAAATAACTGTGTCTTACTGTTATTTTTTTTTTTGTTGTGTTTTTTTAAGGATTTATATATATATATTTTTGAAAGGAGTTGATAATGCAAAATATCAAGAATGCTCAGGAATAAAGAATACCAAATAATCTCGGGATTCCTGGATGTTGAGAACAGTTAAATAACAAGAGAAGCCATTTGATGAGAATGCTCCATGTCGGAAATCACTTAATGCTGAGAATGCCCGAAAAATAAGAATGTTTAATCTTTTTATTCCCTATGGCAAAAATGCCCAAATAGCAAGATCAGTTACAAAAAATGTCTATATTCATAATGACTTAAGCCAAGAATGACTTTGAGAAGAATCTCCCAGTGCTTGACGATGCCGGTTTAAAATTAAAACAAGAAATTCTGCCACTAAAAATCAACGTCACAAAAGCCTGCAGCGCCACACCGCCTGGCAATCATACTATCGTCACTGCTAAAAATCGAAATTTGGTTACAAAAATGGACAGTCATAGTTTGTGAAATATATTACTGTCCTAACCACGAAGCCAGCAACAGACATTGTAACAGATTAAAAGAGAAACCTGTCCAAGCCTCAAACCAAGCGTTGAATGTCTTAATAAACAAACCAACAAAACAAATAAATTTGAATAGACAGAGATGCAAATCATTGAAATGGTGGTAGAATAGAATATCTAAATCAAAGCACATACCATGTCCAATCATTCAATGACCTATTCAATTCTTCCATCAGCTGATCGATCACGACGAGGATGGTTACATCTCAAAGTCCGACATCCAGCAGCTGATCTTAAATTTGGGTCAAGAGTCAGATGATGACGTCATCGCCGATATGATGAAGGCTGTTGATCATGACCAGAAAGGGAGCATCAGTCTTAAAGGTGACCCTAATCTCTCCCTCCACATTAAGCCTAGATATTTTTTACAAATTAATTCCTTTATAAGAATGATAATAAAATTACACCAGTTTTGTAGATCTAGTTCTTTCAGCCAGCTTTTTGCTGCTGAGCTGTAAGCTCTATTGTAGTTTGCCGTAGGAAAAATAGCTAGCTGTTTGATTTAATGCTGGTTATACAGGGTTCTTCTTCCATGAAACCTTTTAAGTTCTTAAAAACACACACACACTTTTAATTTACTTAATTATCGTAAGTTACAATTCTTTGTAATCCTGCATCGTGGCAGGAACAGAGGTAGAGCTAGCTGACTTGATGATGCGCATTGCAAGACTTCCGCAACATATGATATGCAAATCAGTGCCGAAAAAATACTCATTATGACCTGAACTACTGGCCAGACTTGCAAAGTTTCAAAATGAGAAAGACAAAGGCAGAGCTCTTAACACTAAAATTTGATGCGTTCATAGATCATGGTCACATTCTTTATGCTTGAGAATTTTGGACACTATCTGAAATTGAGATTCAATAAAAGCATCCTAGATATCACCTACAAGGACAACGTCACAAACGAGGAGATTCGGGACAGGTTTACAATGGCTATTTGGCCAAACAATGACCTGCTGAAAACTGTAAAAAAAAAAAAAAAAAAAGCAAAATAAAACTTTATGGCTATATCACAAGGTCCTCAGGGCTCGCAAAAAAAAAAAACTTCCACCAGGGAACAGTACCAGGAAAAAGAAGACGAGGCAGACAACGAAAGTGAAAAGAAGACAACATCAAAGAGTTGATAGGTCTGTCGATGGAAGGATTCTACCCAAGAAAAAAGACTAAGAGGAATGGAGGAAAATGATCGACAGATCATGTGTGGCGCCTCAACAGTTCAATAAAACTAAGGGATAGATGAAGATGAATGTGGCATTTGTACAGACATGAAAGGTTTCATGGAACAAGAACGATTACAATTAACACATGGAAACACAAAGAACGTAGGCCTAAAATATGTTTTTGAGAGAAGGCCTTTAAAATATAAAAAAAGATAAATTGTTTAAGAGTTTGTTTGAATCTAATTGGTAGGGTGTAGAAGATTCTGGAGTATGCAAAAAAAAAAAAAAAAAAAAAAAAAAAAAACCAGCTAAATTTGACAGCTGTATGTAAAAATAAAGTCCACCCACCCACTCAAGTGTTCACAAGAAGCATATAACGTTTTTTTTTTAATCTTTTTATGAAATACATATTTTATAGCAAATATTCCTTTATTGACAGATTTTAGCGAATTTTTGCTGGGAAAAGACATCACAGCACGCTACCGAGGAATTGAATTACAGAGCCACGGAGAATCATTGAGCCAGGATCCAAGAGCTGAATCCAATAGGCTCCAAGTGAGAGAAAATAAAACCCAGGCCAGTGTCAGCAAACTGGCTGATGTTATTATGTCACTGCAGTCGGCTCATGCAAACAGCGACACTTCTCAGCGTGTCTACTCGGCAGGGTCTGTTAAGACAAGGAGCTTCTTCAGTGGCAACTTTGTAGCTCAAGAAGATAAGAGCTTGGAAGGACTTTTCGACGTCTTATCGACAAGGTCTAGCAACGAGGCTGCAGGTGAACAAAGTGAAGGTCATACAATGGAAGCTAAAACAAATTCCGATTCTATCAACGAGGAACAGGAAAGTAGCCAGCTAGTCAACAGTCAGCCCATCACGGTGCAAGATGTGTTGGAGTCCCAGGACGCTCCAGAGAAATATTCACGTGACGGACACGATGTGGAAGAAAGTTTAGAGGATGAGACGGTTGAAGACGAACTTTTGTTCGCCCCGGAGATTTACATTAAGATAACACAATGGAAGCACGCGGCGACGAAATCTCATAGTAACGAATCTTTGACAAATGCTGGACACAATGGCCAACAAAGTTCAGACTCGGCAACTGTGCTCACTCAGAGTCAGTCTTCCAGATTTGAGAAAATGTGTGTATCTCAAAATACTCACAGAGAAATGAAAACACAATTTATCTCGACAACGCAGTCTGACTCTGAAGTCGGGATGAGGGAACAAAGAAACGAGGCATATCAAGACATATCAGATAATCATAATGTCGACAAGAATGCAAATACGATATTTGATGCCGAAGTACCTAATGACAATGCAAATTTCGAACTAGATAACTCGATGAATTTTGAAAGCAAAACAATAGATAACTCTGTCAATAAGCCGGAGTACGTGCAGCGATGGTTGTCTTCTCCTGAGCTCAACTCTCCTCGTAGATTGAAAACAAACTATCAATCACAAGAACCGGAAGTAAGAGGGTTTACCGACACTTCCGGCAGCCGAGAAAAAAAGTTTTTGTCTATCCCTTTCACGTCCAAAGTTGACCTGCCTTTGGATCACTCTAGGAGTAATTTTAGTGATCTGCGTAGAAGTATGATCTCCTTGCCCTATGACGACTCTGTAGATTCAGAGAGCCTGGATGATGCCTCGACAAGTTTGCGTTTGTACAACCTCGGTGTTTCACTGTCATACAGATCCGAAACAAACACAGATAATTCAGACTCTACACAAACTGAATCAAATGATTCTAAACCAGATCGCAATGTTTTTTCGCAAACAGAACATCGTCCGAAATCAAAATTGTGCAGGAACTGCACATCTGCATCCTCGGTTCGTAGTTCAATAACGCCGCCTAACAGAATACCACTCGTCTGCAAGACAATAGAACTACAAGAAGTAGAAGTTAACTCCCCTGTAACCGCCAATCTTTTTTCAAATCGTAGAAAATTCGGAAGTTTACCAAAAGATGTTTCAAAATTTATAGTTTTTAGAAAATCGCCTAGCCCGGAAGTAAAAAGTTGTACCAAAAATGACCAAAAAGCGACTTTGCAGACGTATTCTAGTTTCGCAGGATATGGGAACTCCAAATCAAGTGTCACTCTGGGAAGATCCAGTGAAAAGTATGCACTCTCTAAAAGCCTATCATATTCTAGAAATTTGTCACGTTATTTGAAAAGCACGCCAAATAAACTTTTAGACAGAAGAGTGGAGCCAGTATCTTCTCAAGTAAATGATAGAATACAAAGCCTAGAATCGTTACTTCGGCTTGACCTAAAGAGCAGGTATGCATTAAGACAGCCAATAGTATACACTGTTAACAGAAACTTTTCAATAAAACAAAACGGACTTGCCACATCTGAAAGAGCAATAGACGAGCATTTTCCCACAGCTGAGAAATCTCGAATGTGTGCCTTAGATCTGTTGAAAATTGACTTAACAGGCTATAAACGAAACTTGATTATGACTAACACGCCTACAAATCTTTCTTTCATTAACTATGCCAAATTAAATCAGCCCCGAAATTCTGAAGCGTCTCTCTCACTATCCCGCCAATTACAGCAAGCTGGCATGACCTATAGAATGAAATCTGTAAATGTATCAACCAATCTAGCAGACGAGAAGAGGAAGCAAGCAACATCCGACAGTCAGCGTTCCAGATTTAAATTGGGTGACGAGATCAATCAAACGTTTGGGATTTTAAACAAAAGAAGAATATCCTCATTTGAAAGTTCAGAAACCATTGTCAATGGCAAAAGTTATGCATCGAAAAAAGAGACCGCCCTTTTCTGTCAGAAGTGACAGCGCGTGCATGAAGAGATCTCCGCCATATTGAAACTCTAAAACTGTTTATTATTGAACCAACGACATAAAAAAGAAAAAAATATGATTGATTAGAGTGGATAAGAATGTTTGTATGCATTGGTCAAAGATAGATCTGAGAATGTGTGGTGGCCGCTCTACACTTCGTATTCCTACAATGTTAGTAGCGGTACATTTTAGAAATACGAAGGTCTCCAGCGTGGAACTAAGCCTCCGGCCTTGCCACGGTAATGTTTGAGACTTCATCATGCATATTGGATGATCCTCTATAGTAGATGATGGAACTTACGGACAGAGGATTCGGTTAAGATCTAGTTTCTCAAGCTGGTCTTTGAGAGAAATCTTTTCCTTCTTTTCTGAATATTCACTAAAGCTACTCCACAGAAATTGCATTGTATAAATGTACTATGAGGCGACGAACACTAAACGTCACTAAACAATGTAGTCACCTCAAGAGTCTAATCTCAACCGTCTAATACTTAGACTTACTTAGGTCCTCCCGCGCCGTTCGGCGCATTGGGCGGCAAGCTGTCTCGATAAAGATCTGTCACTGGCAATGTCTGAAGCCTCCTCCCACCTGGTGTCCACTGTTCTGAGGTCCTCCATAAAGGTGTGTCGCCAAGTAATACGAGGACGTCCCTGTTTGCGCTTTCCTCGTTTTGGCTTCCATGTTAACGCAACTCTTGGTGTGCGTAATTCATTTTGACGTAGAACATGTCCCGCAAACCTCATGCGACGCTCAGTCACAACCTCACCAAGTGTTCGACTCCCAGTTTGGCATAGGATTTCCTTATTTGAGACCCGATCTGTGTAACTGACTCCCAAAATCCGTCTCAGCCATCTCTGTTGAGCCACATTTAGTCTTTTCTCAATTTTGACAGATGACTTCCACGTCTCACATGCATATGTAGCAGTTGGAATGACGATTGTGTTGAGAAGGTGTATTTTTGTCTCGAGTCCAATGGCTTGGCTAGTCTAAATAGGCTGCAGCCTTTGGAAAATGCTCCCTGCCTTTCCTATTCGGCACTCTACATCATGGTAAGCATCTCCATCATTTGTTATGATGCTGCCAAGGTACGTGAACTTGTCCAGCTCTTCAAGCTTTGACTCGCCAAGTCTGACGGGGACACCCTTTGCCTTATATCCCACTCGCATAATTTTAGTCTTATCCAAGTTTATGCGGAGGCCAATTTTGGGTGCCTCTCTGTGTAGGTTCTCCGTCATTTCTTAAATGCATTTATTTGTAGCCCCGAGTAGTGCAACATCATCAGCAAAGTCCAAGTCCGTCAATCGGAATTGTTCATGCCATGGAATACCAAAGGCAGTCTGGTTCATTGCTCTCCTCATTATGTAGTCGATGGCTAGGAGGAAAAGGAAGGGAGATAAGATGCACCCCTGTTTCACACCTGTCTCCATTGTAAAAAACTATGTTGTTCCCTCTTCTGTTTTAATGCAGCAACTAGACTGACTGTAAAGGTGTCGTAGGATCTGGACGAATTTTTCTGGGATACCGTATTCTCTAACTATTTTCCATAGTGATTCTCGGTGGACACTATCAAACGCTTTTTTAAAGTCCACGAAACTGATCGTTAGCCATTGTTGGTACTCAAGACTTTGTTCTATGATATTTCGTAGAACAATAATCTGCTCTGTGCATGATCTGCCTCTTCGGAAACCTGCTTGTTCTTCTTGAGCCTTTCATCTACAGACTGTTGAAGCCGTCTCAACAAAACAGTGCTGAAAACTTTGCCCGTGACAGAGAGGAGAGTAATGCCCCTCCAGTGGTTGCAGTCTGCCAAGTTGTGTTTTGGAAGCTTTACAATCACTCCCTTTTTGCCAGTCCTCTGGGACTTTTGAAGTTCGCCAACAGAGATTTAAGAGATCAGTCATTCTGTTTACAATGCACTGTCCCCCATATTTTAGCATTTCTGCTGATATCATGTCTAGTCCTGGTGCTTTGTTATTCTTTAACACTGCAATGGCCATGGTAACCTCCTCAGCAGTTATTGGGTCTGTCTTGACCTTGAGATCATTGTCTGGAGAGGGGTCCTTGAATATGTAAGTTAGGTCTGGCGAGGGTCTCTTTAAAGTGCTCTACCCATCTTGCAACCGTCTAATAACAAACACTAAAACCCTTTCAACTGTGACGCCACTAAATGCCGCGGTCAAAGTCTGTCAACTATGCTGGGTCACCAATCTAAATAATTACATATAACTTTTCACTCGGACAGGAAAACAACTTTTTTCCCCCCGAGGCAAATACCTGGCTACTTCATGGCGAGACACCGGTGACATCTTTGAAATGAAATGTTTATAATCTGTCAATAAAATGTTTTGTTCCTTAACAAATATTGCAATAAATGCTTTGTACGCTCATTATTATGATGGATTATGATTTGTTTATGGTGGAGTTTCTCAGCTCGTGTAGGTAAACTCAATATTTAAAGCCTTCATAAGGGTATAATCGTTCTGTGCATTTTTTTTTTTTACTAATGCCGAGACTAATTTCTAGGCTTATTGTCTTTAAGAACGAAGTAAATTGTTATTGTTTACTTCCAATCAGTGATATTGTTTATTGATGTATTCATCTCATCTGTGGCATGTAAAACACGATCCTGATGACCAGTGGATGGTCTGAACACAAACATCTACCCACTATACAACGCAGATTGCACTTTATCTTTGAGAGCTTTAAATTAGTACAATATACATGTATATGTTGTACATCGACAAACAAGTTACACATATTGGTAGAATCTATTAATATAGGGCTAGTCTTCGAGTCCGAAGATTAACGAGGAATGCAGTATTTACCATGCCTAAGCAGCCCCAGCTGCGACCTAAAAATGTTGCTACAGTCAGAGCAAGCATAACCATTGTCCGACAATGGTCGATTTTGATTTTCTTTCCGCCGTATGCAACCAGGTGCTCTCTTCTATGTCAACTAAGGCAAGTGGCCCCTAAGCTAGTCTTTGAAGCGTTTCCGTGGGGCACCTCTATTACGTCGACCACCTTTCAGCTCACCGAAAAAGATTGCTTTTGGCATACGTTCTTCCTCTATGCAGAATAAGTGCCCTGAGTAACTGTGTTAATATATGCTGATCAACTTTAATTAGTCAATGAGTAGTCGTTTAAAACAATAAGGTGAAAAAGTAAGATAAAAGAATAACATAGAAATGCTATTAAAAATTTTTGTAAAATGTTCAATATTTAGCTAGACATGTAGGTACGGTATTCCGGCTCCGGCCGAATATTTAAAAAATGTTATCCGGTGCACCCTTAGTGATATCTTAAATAAATTTTATCGTTTCAAAGCTGACCAAACCTTTTGTGTCCAACATAAGTACCCACCCACAACTCTCCATCTGTACGAAATTCTTCGTACTGCATGGTACTACATTGTAGCACAACTAAAACAGTCGCTAACTGATGTTTGTTTGTTCCTAAACCAAATGCAAATGCTATCAAAGAACCAATACAGTGGATTCAGATCATTTAGAGATTTTTGTAGTGGTGTACTAGTGTAGCAATCATTAAATAAATAATTACACAACTACAAATGCAAATGGAATATTTATTAGCTTAGGACTATATACATATAAATATAATGATCGAAGAAAACAAAACACTGAAATGTAAATAACGAAAATGAAACTAAAACCAAACATCTCTTGACTTGATAGAACCAGTGACATCACAGGTTGGAAAGAAATAGACACCAAAACAAGTTGCAGTGTTGGGTTGCAGTGTTGGGCTGCAGTGTTGTGTTGTAGTGTTGGGTTGTTGCCGTGTTGGGTTGCAGAAATTGCAAGTCATCGCTAGTCTAATCACGATGTAACAGTAAGCAAAGAACCATAACTCCGACTGCCAATAGTGGAGCTGAACAGATGAAAATAGTCAAGTTGTTGATATCTGTTAGATGTTTAAGTCTGTTATGAAGGAAAAAAATCTTTTGGTGGCTATTGAAAGGCCAAGTGGACAAACAAATGAGAAGCATATTTATTATTTTAATGTTTTGACTACTGCAGACCATGTTTGGCCAGATGTTATATAATGCTATTTTCTATTTTTTGAATTATCATTGAAAATATGATGGAACTTTAGATTATTCTGTGAGCCCATTAAAAAAAGAAAGAAAAATTACAACCGATACTTATAAATATACTGAAAAGTTCCTATTTAATTATTTGTGCAGTTCTTTTTTTTAAATATTAAAAATGAAACATAAGCACAAATAAACTTTTGGCAAGAATCGATGCTATCAAATATTTAAATCAACACATAACGATCAACTTTTTTATCTGCAAGCACAATGACACTTTTTTTTAAGCTGCACGTAGACAATTTTTATTCTAGTTTGAAGTTAATATCATATTAAAATTATTTTACTAAAAAAAAAATAAAAAAAAAAAAAACCATTCTTTCCCTTATGAAACATTAGGTCTACAAGTTGTGTTTATAATTATGATATAGAGGTGACAGCAAAGACAAAAAATCCAAAAACTTAGTCCAGTAATTACAGCACTGAGTGTAACTGGTTATGGAAGCAAATATAGACCCTACAGCCAACTTTGAGTTTATAGATTGAGTGCTCATCTTTAACAATGAAGGAGTATATAAAAACTTGGAATTATGAAAAACACATTAAAGATGTATTTAAAAAAAATGTTACATTTCCTTTTCTAAACCTTTTCATTAATCTTGTTCTTCAATTCAAACAACTAATTGCAACACAATGACTGAACACAGCACTGCTGGTTTAGAGTTTGGTACAACTGATCAACTTAGCAAACAGAACAGAATCAAAACATAGCTGAATTTATTGTGTACAATGTTCAAAAACAGTTTTCTCATAATTATAGCATACAAAAAGTTTTAGGGTTGCACCTATGAGCAGTGGGGCTATCAATAGCAACCTTTGAAAAACAAAAAACAACAAAATCTGAATGAAGCTGGAATGATTAATAACTGTACATTGTCGACCTGCCACACCCTCCAACTGTACAGGCCCATAAGCCATACACACCATTTGAAACAAAATACTTTGAAGACTATATTTTCTAAGTAATTTGCCAAAGCATGCAATAGAAAAACAATGAAATAAATAATGACTTTATAACACAATGTCAATTCACTTGTGAGATTTCACAGATAGATTTTTTTCTTTTCAATCTAGACAAAATTTAACTCAAACAAAACAAATATATGAAAATATAACAATCTATTACACATTCCTTAACACAGATATTTCTTATAAATGCTTAATCTCTGAATATCCGAAATACTATTGAATTATATCTGTATCATTTAAAAAAAAAAGATCTGTTTTTTATTGGTCACTAACAAAATGCTTGACCTGGGTAGCTGTCTAGTTTTTACTAAGACTGACCACACAGCTTGAAAACCTAACATAATCTTAACAATTCTGGTTACATCTGAAGTGAATATTACCATGAAATAAATTACAAGTTAAAACTAGAATAAATATTGTAACCATTTTTTTTCTCATCTTATTTATTAAAGTCATTTAAAAACGCCATCTAGTTAGTGGAATTCAAAAATAAAATAATGGCACAAAAAAAAAATAATTATATTTGATTTAAACTATTGGCCATATTTAGTATATGCAATCAAAAGTAAAACTCAATAAAGAAAATATATAAAATGGCAAGTCTAGAAAACAACCAAAACATGAGTTAAATAGCTTCAAGCATAAGATAATAAAAAAACTGCTTTTCATAAGTTGGAAAGTTATCAATTAACACTAAGTGTATAGCATCCACAAATATTTTTCTAAATTGAAATATATTCTGTAATCACTATTATCTTAACTAATCTGGATGTGCAGTATGCGCACTGGAATGTCATTCAGTCGTCTTGAACGCCCCAGAATCACACCCTGCCATCCCCCATTGTCCTGAGGTGTTGATTATCTTCAATGCTGAAGGAATATCTAAAACATGTAAAACATTTTACAAAACAAACAGAAATAAACAACTTTAAAATTTCAAAGTAAAATAAAATCCAGGATAACTTAATGTCTAGATTTCTTGATAACACTGGCAAACAAGATTACATAAAATATTAATTGATATTTTAGTACAATTATTTAGTAAGTAAAAGGAATTAATATTTAAACTTTGCATTGCTAAAAATTTTTTTTTTTAATTTTCACATATGTTCAATGTCTAGTTTTTGTATTATATTTAAAAAAAGGATTGAGAATAGTTCTAAGAGTTATCTAACAAAAAGTATCAGATACAATAACTTGACCAACAATCTTCAATGAAAGACTTGCTTTATGCAGAGTTGGTCTGTACAGTAAATCTCAACAGGCATACTCCACCAGTTGTGCTTATAGCCAATGAGTGAACTGACTGGACAATAAAACTGATAAAGTTATTAGTTTGTTTTTGGAATAATTTTCAAGGGAGAATATTTACAGCCAACATACCAATAAGCTTTCAGATTCAAATTAATGGTCCTTCCATGTGTTCAACTGACTCGATTCTTGATCAAAAGTTACTCAAGTTACTTTGACACGATTTTAAAGAGCCAAAAAACAAAAATTAGGGGAAGATTTCGGGTGATTCAATAAGATAATAAACTAGTTCAGAATTCCAATGTAGCATATAATCTGTTAGTCATAATACATTTATATTTTGTTCTCAAATTTCCTCTGTTTAAAATGATTCAAAACTGTAAATATTTAACTGACAGAAACACATGATTTTGAAATTAACCTAATCAGATGCCTATTCTTAGTAATTAGAATTAAAATCCTTGAAGTACCTTATCACATTGAGTCACACATTTAATTCTGCTATGAATGGGAGGCTAAACTTAATGTTAGCAACAAATAGTCCAACTGAACACATACAAGTTTTCACTATGATTACAACTGGTGCAAAAGCAAAATGAAAAATAGAAATGGACATGGTTCAATGCTTATCGGCCATCAATGGTAATGAATATATTAAAAAGTGATTTACATAATTTACTACATCAAGAAAACAAATGTCATAGATTGAAAAGCAGTTGAAAGCTTCTTATTTTTATTTCTCTACTATACAAGAACACATGACGATGAATAGTTATCAGCTTCTTCGTAATGGTGTAAGGAAAAAAAAAAAAGAAATCAGTGTAACTTTTTATACAACACAAACAAAAAGGACACCATTTTTCATTTGCAATTTACAAAACCATATTTTTCAAGGCCCACCAAAACCCAGATTATAACTTGTATGAGCTAGTCCCTCATTCGTTTAACAGGGCACATAAAAGGAAACAAAAATTTGAACCTTCAGATTAAATGCACATAAAGAAATAAATTTGAATGCGAAAATAGAAGAGCTTTACAATCCAGGGCACAAAGTCATGACTTGCCTTTGTCTTAGAGAGGAACTTTCTCTTCTGGAAGTTTAATGTTCGATGCGTCCTCTGCACTCTCAGGGGTAGATAACAAGTCGTCATCATTCGAATGAGCATCACGCGAAGCCTCATCAATTTCACTAGAGGAACGGCTGCCAGTGACTTTAGCCTGTACAAGATAAAAGAGAAAAGCAAAGGTTAGTTCAAGTGATGGTCTAAAAGCAAGAATTTAGTAATAGGGAACATATAATGACAAACAGAATACAAAGTAAAGTATTTGAGGATTTTTTATGCACTTCCTACAATCATAGCATGCTCAGTGCACAGAGGTGAACTTGACATAGAAGGATATAACAAGGGGGGAGTTAGGTGAGGACATTTGAACTGACAGGTAAAATCTTTAAAGAAATAAAAAGTCATGATTTGTTTCAGAATTTTAGCTTCAAACTCTTTTTTTATTTCATTGATTTCCTCTATGGTGCAGATAAAAAACCATGGGGCCTCATTGTGGGAAAATCCACACTGATAACTCTAGCAAGGACTGTGATGAAGATTGCAATTTTTTCTTTTAAAAGATACAAGTTGCAGAATAAATTTTAAAGATGTTGATGTGTAGAATTTAAGAGATAGAAGAGTAAGATCAATAGGTTCAATTATGATCTCTTAAAGAAGTGTAATATTATCAGACTTCTTAGTCCTAAACAAAATACATCTTTTATTCTCTGGACTTGCTACAAATAGCTCTGAGACAGCCTGATTGAATTGAAGTTCTGATTGAATCAGCTATTCTGTCAGATCTAAGAAAGCTTTTCCTAACAGCTCTTGATTGGATCAGCTATTCTCTTAGCTCTGAGACAGCCTTACAGCTCTGATTGGATTTAATTGGGGCCAGGAAAAAGAAAAATCCCACAGTATTGAAATGAATCAACATTTTAAGTTTGCAGATATCAAAGCTTAAACCTCTGGATGTTGTGAAAATAATACGAAACAAGAAATTATCAAATCTAAATGCAAAAACCTGTCACATCAGACAAGAGGTCATAAGGGGGAGTCAACACACAAAATAAATTGTGCATAAAGATAACTCTTTAATTGGTCTAGTGCTAAATTTATTGCAAACAAATGCTGACAGCCTATTTCTAGATCTAGGCGTTATTATATAAAATATAAAACATGAACAAAATGTTCAATCAGAACAGAGTATGGTAAGAGCCAAACCAGAATTATCAAAATTTAAAAGAATGTTTAACTTCAAACATAGATTAAGGAAACAGAAAGATTTTACAAAACATGAAAAAAAATCTAAAGATTAAATACCATTGAAATGGTACATAAAAATATATATAAAAAGTGATTAATTACATTTTCAATTAAAAAGTGGTAAATTACATTTTCGAGTATGAAATGGTAGTTTTGAATACCCTCATGTATTTATTTTTTTACATTTTGCCTAGAAAAAGTTTTTATGAGATAAAAAAAAGTAAATCTCATCTATTTTTGTGGCAAAATGTTCAAAGGTATTATGAGGCCAGCACAATGACCAACTGTCCTACTACTACTTTATGGCCACTTCTAGATCATTAGGAAACTATTGATTGTATGTCAAACAAATAATAGTTAAATCTATTAGTAATTAAGAGCTATTAATAATAACATATTTTTTTGTATAAATATATAATTAAAATTCAGTCTAATAATTCTACAACTAAATTTAGAGATAATAAAGTTAAGTTTGAAAAGAAAAGAAAAAAGACACATTCTTGGGGTAAATATAAAAGTTTCAATTTATGCAAAAGAGAATATCTCATTGACACAGAAAACACACACATACAAGAATACAAAATAAAAATAGAAAAGTAAAATAGTTAAAAAAAAATAAAAAATAAAAAGCAGATATTGAAACAGCACAATCATACTCACAGAGGTGTTAGATATTTTTTAATTGAAAAAAAAAACAACCCAGAAAGAAAAAAAGAAAAAACAAAATATACAAATTACAATAAAAACAAAAATTATGTTGGTCAAGCTCAAAAATGGACTTAATTATTTAAGATGCCAAAAAAGTTTCAACCATGAATTTGTACACATAGGAGCATAAATACAAATCTCTAAGTACGACTGCTCAACTAAACTAAAGCTAGTCATAATACTTAAAGTGGTGAATAGAGGAGTTTTTAAGGTGTGTGTCAATCTTGTATTCTATCGAGTGGTGATTTCAAGTTGCAAAGCCATAATTATAATGAGCTTCCTTCAAAACAGCTACAGGAAATCTATGCAATTCAAACGGAGGAGACACATTCGGTTATGATGACAAGATCAAGATATGGCAACAAAAAAAAATGAAATAAAAAAAAAGATTAACAAAATCTTCGGATAAGCAGTGACGAAATCTGAGAGGATTCTTTACACATTGAGGGCAAATAAGAGAAACTTAAGATTAAGTTCCAAATTGTATCACCTATTTTAAAATTGCTTTAAAAAAACAACAACCAAGTTCAACGATACTGGTAGTTGAAAAATTATAATGATTTGTAAGAAAAAGAAGAGTTTTTGCTTTTTTGGACCCAAAAAAAAAAAACATTATCGATTACCTAAATAGAAATAATCACTATAGATCTAAATAAATGACTGAGTCAAAGACTTGACTGAAACGAAGGTAAAAAAATGTGACACATTGAGGCAAGACAACAGCAACTCACTCACCAAACGTTCCCTTAATCCCTCGATGGAACGTGACGACTAATCCATGAAAGAAATAAAGAAATTTGACATTTGCTTAAAAAATTATCTTTTTTTTTAAAATAAATGTGGATTGCCAGAAAAAAACTTTTCAAAGGTCAAATCATGTACGAAATTTTATTATGATAAGACAATATAGCCCATGTTTAAACCTGGAAAGTTTAAATATAGCTTTAAAAATATGCATTTTTTTTCCTGTTAAATAGTCTATGTTTAGTCTATACTAAATTTTGTTACATATCCTAAGTTTAAAAGGTTTACTTATATGCTTCCAAAAGTATTTTTTTTATAAAGCTAATATTTCATGTTGTAAAAAATGCTACTTTTTAGTTAGAATTGTAAAATAACACTTTCTAATTTTCCCATTAAACTGATTTAAGAAACTGTTTGGAGAATGCCAGTGATGTACAACATTTTACATTGTTTTTAGAAGAACAGTTGGTTTTTAAGTAATAAGCCTATATTTTCAATATTAACAAGAAAAAACATCCTAATCTATTGCTTGTTACTATATTATCATCTTCAAAGTCTTTGTAAGTGAGGGCTTGAGTGGCTGATATCATCTATTCCTAAAGCTATGACAAAAAAAAAAAATTGCAGTTGTAAGCAGCACATGTATGCCACAATACAAGACTAGAGCATGACGTGACTTCTGTGACATGTCACCATATAAAAAAAGAGCATGAGGCTTCTGTGACATGTTGAATTTGACAAAAAAAATGCACACAGTTTCTTCTTCCTCCCTGAGTCAAAGTTTGACCAGTCTATGATGCAACTATGTATAAATTAAAGGCCATTAAAGGAACAAACTGTCAGGTTCTTAAACACTTGAGGATGATTCTAAAAAAAATTTTACTTGACTCAAGAACGATAAATTGGAGAGTTCCTCAAACTTTTTTTTTTGTCACTACATTTTCGTTGCAAAACTGCAAGGAGTTAAAATAAAGATCTTTGTGGATTAGACATGCATGAGTTCATGAAGCCATACACAATGCAAATTATCTGTCAGGATCTAGTCCATAACTATCTGGCAGGGTTTAGTCCATAACTATCTGTCAGGGTCTAGTCCATAACTATCTGTCAGGATCTAGTCCATAACTATCTGGCAGGATTTAGTGTATAACTATCAGGCAGGATCTAGTCTATACTTATTTAGCATGATCTAGTCCATAACTTGAAATGACTTGCATAATTCATGAACATTTGTTAATATTTTAAAATATTTAAAAAATTATTTTCATTCACACTATTAATCATTTAAAAAAAAAAAATAATTTGCCAGTAATTATAACATTTGATAAAGTTCACCCTGCAATAGTTGCATGGTTCACATAGAAAAAATAATATAAAGAACCATGGGCGTAGATTTTTCGAGGGGGGTCCTCCAACCCCCTCCCCCCCTGGCTACGCCCATGTAAAGAACTCAAGTGAACTCAATGAACTTAACTGTCAGACCTTTTTTTCAAACTGTTAGAAAAAAAAAGGCTACATGTTTTTGGAAGAACAGCATCAGAAAATTTCAAATTAATCAGCATAGTTATTAAATAATTACAAAAGTTAAACTTATTTTGCTACAAATATGTATTCTTGTACATTATTTATTTATAGTCCTAAAAACTATAATTACAACCAAAAACAAAAGGAGAAAAAAATATTTCTACAACAGAAAAGACTGGTAATGATCTCATAACAGAAAGAAAAAAAAAAAATTTACTTGACATGCAAAAAGGAAATCCTCTAGAAGAACAAAAATAAAACAACAAATGTAATACACAAATTCAAACATGAACAAACTAGGTTTTAAAAGAAAGTTGGGTTGTTTTTTTTGTTTTTAATAAAAAAAGACAATTGTTTTTGCTTTGTTTGTTTACATCTTTTTATATACACATTTAAAAAAAAAAAAACTCTCTAGAGAGAATGATTTTCAACTAAACTGACTAGACAATAAGTAATACCTTTTGCATTTCTTATTATAGCTAAGTGAATTTGTCAGATAGAAAACTTTACTTCATAGTACTTAGGAATGTTTAGGAATTGCAACATAAACTCTGAGGATTAGCACTCTTAACTGGATCAATTTTATGTGCACACAATGTGTAATCATGAATACTGAATTAGTTTATAGATTGTTTCTCTTTTTCACTACTACATGAACCTTTTATCTGTTGTTTCTTTCTCATGTAAAGTGTTCTTAGCAGAGTTCAAAGTTCACAGTAATATTAACTACTTGTACCGTCCTTCATTCTCAGGGACTGACCATTGCTGTAACATTCAATAATCAGAAATGTAACCAAACTAATCTGTTCATATATTTCATCGAATCTCTCTCAAACTTCAAATTTTTTACAATCAAGCTGATATTCATAGTTACAATCTAGTATACTGAACCTAACTATGACAAAAAAGTTTTGTTCATAAACCTCATAAACCCCTGTAAGGGAAAAAGCCGCTATTAGGTTTGTGCAAAATGTCAGTCTGTCCGTCTGTCACACTCAGATCTCGAAAACTAGAAGAGATATGAAAAATATTATTTCATCATTAAATACAGCTTGAAAAGTTTAGGTGCAACGGTTAGTTATGATTTTCTAAAAGAAAAACATTCAATTTATAAAATTAATTATGCAAACGATTTTTTCAAAAAAATCCACCAATTCTAAAACAAATAGGTAAATGTAAGGGAGGCAATGTTACAATATGCTAACAAAGATGGACAATTTTTGTGTATTTTCAGTATCATTGAATCATATATATTTATAAAATGTACAGGAAATGTTTACAACAAATATAAATAATAGTTAAAGATGGTTTTTCTAGTCAACTAGCTGCTAAAGTAAAAAGAAAACATTTCTGCTTGTTTATAAAGGCTAATAATGCACTTTGTATGTAAATATCACGCACATTTTTTAAAATGGACTTTTTACGCAGCGACTTTCGTGCAGTAGCGTAACGTCACAACATGATGTGGTGCTAAACCAATTCCTTAAACTTTTTTAAAAATCAGATTTATTTATTTTTTGTTTAGTGCCCCCATCCGCATAAAAGAAGATTATTTTTGTGCGTTTTATCTTTTGGTCGGTTTGTCCGTCACGATTAGATTAACAAATAACACTAGAGGCTCTTCTAACTTATATTAGATTTTATTTCCATGCTTAAACATTGCAAGAAACACATGATCTTTGATATATTCTTCCGGTTTTTTAATGTAAATAGCATATAAATGCAAAATAAAAATATCTATACTAATTTATATTTCATTAACTATAAAGTTGTTAATAAAAGTTTTTTAATCGGTAAAGAATGTTCCGGATTTTGTTTCGAAAAAGAAATTGACCTACATTACCTTAATTTTCGTACAAATTGTCGCCAAAAATGATCCGAATTTTATATGAAAAATCTAATAACGCTAATAAATGTTTGAAATCCCTCTTCTTATAAATAAAACACATAATTTTCTTATTTACGGAAATTGGTTGCTCCTGATTTTTAATGAAAAATAGTTTAACTCTATTTATGTAAAATCGCATTTCTCTCTCACATTACATTTAACTTTCTAGCTAAAACGTTAGAAAATCTAATTTTCGTTAATATTATGCTCCCATTTTTAAGGAAAACAACTTCCTAACACCAAAGAATGGTTTGAAAAAATCTCCATAAGGCTATGGTGAATCTAATTTTCATAACAGACCATGCCACAAATGTAATTAACGGTATTTGATTATTCTGGAATTCTTATTTTCTCTCACAATAAATATATAAACATCCGGAATAATCTATTATAGAAACTTAAAACTAATGCGATGTTTTGGAAGGGAAATTAAATTTTAATCAGATTTGCAATAGCTTTTATTCTTTTTTTTTCTCGATATTAACATGATGGACAGACAGACAAAACAAAAAAAAAGCGTCTTTAATCCTTTTAAATATATACACATATATATATGTATATATTAAGTCTAACTAGCCCATGAAATGAAATGCTAAAAGAACAAACTCGGTGCACCAATGTCTATGATCCCTCGAGAAGCTGATCGTATAGAAAGACATTTTTTAATCTAACTAGGACGTGTGTGTCACGAGTCGAGTCTGTGACCTATTTCGACCAGTTTCTAGAAGCTCAAGTTCAACCAGTGCAAGTGTCCTGCGTAAACAAGTTCATTTTAGATATCCAATCGAAGAAAGAGGTTAAGAGAAAAAAATAGCACACGTCAGCTTCTAGAAGGTCAAAGTTACTAAAATAATTATCGGAGAAGGTTCCAGGATTCTGGAACGTACGATCAAAGAAAGTATAAATTAAGGGAAAGTGAGTTAGACGAGGTCCTCGCATAGTAGTAGTTCTTGTAGAGCGTTGGTCTTCGCTCAGTAATAAGTTATATGTTATTAGCGAATCCATTAAGTAAAGTTTTAGTAGTTGAAGTTGAAGTTATACTAAGTGAAGTTTTATGTATCATTTAAGTTTTATTTATGAAGTATCAAGTCAAGTTGTTATTGAATTAAGAAGTTAATTTTGATGTGAAAGTTTGAAGAAGTTATTAAAGAAGTTTGAAGAAAATACAGAGAGATGTTTCTTTCTTCATTTCATTGAATTGTCAAGTATTGAGAATATAATCCCCGGCAAATGTGCTCGTCACAGTGTGACATAATGGAACTTTTTTCCTTTGACGTCATATGGAGTTAAGTCTTTAAATAAAATGCTAAAAGATCTCACTCCATGCACCAATGTCTATGAACACTCGACAAACTGCTCGTATAGAAGACATTTTTTAGTCTAACTAGGACGTGTGACGTAATGGAATTTTTTTCTTTGACGTCATATGGAGTTAATTCTTTAAATGAAATGGTAAAAGAAATCACTCGGTGCACCAATGTCTATGAACCCTCAAAAGCTGCTCGTATAGATGATATTTTTTAGTCTAACTAGGCCGTGTGACGTAGTGGATTTTTTTCCTTTGACGTCATATGGAATAAATTCTTTAAATGCTAAAACAACTAGGTATAGTAATGTTTATTAAACTTTTTGTAATGTGACTCACATTTTAAAAAGACATAATAGCTAGATTTAGATCTAATCTAGATTTTTTACACTAGATCTAGATTTTTTTTCTTACACTAGAGCTAGATTTTTAAAATTACATTTAGATTTAAAGTTCTAATTAAAATCATTATAGAATCTAGATCTAGAATTTCTTGGTCTAGTTTAGAATGTTTGTTGTTTTACATGTTTAGGATGTTACTTCAGAGTTGTAGTCCGTTTTCAATTTGCTGTTGTTGTCAATTTGCATCTAAATTATCCCAAATATATATTTTAGATCTAGATCTAGTAGATATAGATATTGAGAGTGCTAAATTAGTAGTTTAATTTAGGTAGATCTACATCCTCATTCTAGTTCCATTTAAATGAAAATGCTCAATAGCGCGCAGGACTGATTATCCAACGGTCTCGGTTTCATACCCTGCTCGATGCCATCCTCAGTCAACCAGCGAATATGCGGATCCGACAGAGATCCGTCTCCCACAGGGGCCGCCTCTCTTTGTAATCTTGTTTCTTGTTGACATTGCTTTGTAAGTCACTTAAACTCTCATTGCAAAAGAGCTCTCAGTTAAACAAACTTAGCCATCTTTTTAAATGAAAAGTAAATAGGTTTTTTGAATTTTATTTCTTTTAACAATTTTTCAATAAGTGTCCATATCAGTTACCAAAATATATAAGCCCAAACAAACAAATGTAAATTTTATGAAAAATGTTTGTGTGTTGTACACATAGAAAATTTTTTTTTTATTTAATTTTTTTATCACATTATATTTGACTAAATATATTTGTTCTCTTAAAAAAAAAGTATATATTGTTTAAAATATAAGTACTTAGTATGACAGAAATACTTCATTTAGTAATAAAATGTTTTTAAAACATTGTTCTTCATAAAAAATCTAAAACCCTTTGCATAAATTTGTTAGATATGGCCCTAATGTCCATGACATCTATTGCGGTATAAACTAGGGTGTTTTGTTTTGTTATAGTTATAAAAATGGTGTATTTTTTTTAAAAAATGCTTGCATAGTTGATTTAAAAAATTAAATTTTTTCGCTTTCAGAAAACATAAAAAGTTGCAGTTGCATCAGAACTTTGAAAGATCTAAAATATGATATCGGATTTTCAATATCTGTTCTAGTTTATAATGGGATGGATGAACAGACATATCATACAAAACTAGAAGCGGTTATTCCCCTTTCAAGAGCCACTAAAAATAGTTTCAGATTTCATATTTAGATGCTCCCCTAATAGACATGACTTTTTTAAACCAGAGATAGAAGCAATAGGATTAAGTTAATCTTAATATTTGAATACTAAGAAAACAGACACATAAATTTGAAGCGTATGAATATAAAATTGAGAGAGAACCTCTATTTTTTTTTTTTTTTACCTATAATGTATTCAATCTAATTAAAGTGAATGTGTTTTGGTAAAAACAAAAAATGTCTATGACCTATTGTATTGGTTTTACCACTAAGAGACACTTCTTAGTGTACAGTGCTGTGTTTGTCTTTCATGCATGTGATGACATAACAAGAGAAGAGCTCAGAGAGAATGCAGACAACATAAATGCCAATACCCACAATAATACATGGATTATGGTTTTATAAGTGTTGAAGTATAAACTATACAACTTTAATGCCAAACTTCTAAGTTGCTTGATTTATTTCAGACTTTGTGGTCAAACTGGACACTTGGCCATTTCTTTATATCAGCCAATGAGGTAGAGTAGTTCTATCCTGTGCTCTTAGTTTGTTGTTTCAAAGGGAGGAAACTAACAACACCATAAAGAAATTGTATGACAAAAAGAAATGAGCCAAGGCTGTTGGAGTGAGGTTACATGCCAGTTACTTACCTTTACTGTGGCATATGTTGTATGAACCTTTTCATCAAAGGACTTGAATGTCTGAGAGTTTCTGGTGAAAACATTTGGACAAATAGTTTAAAGATGTTTACACTGTCAAAGGAAAGTGCATTATTTTTTTTTTTTTACAGACACTGGTTTGAATTAACTTAGTTCAAAAGCTTAACCCACGAAGCGTCGTCGGCTGATTATATCGCCTACATTTTGTTTCTGTGGCGTCCCGGTCGATATAATCGTCCGACTTTAGATTGCTGATTTTCTATTCCAATCCACGTTTTAAAGTGACCATTTTTAAACTTCAGATCTATTAGACATTCTTTTTCCTGTCAGATCCAAAAATAGCCCATTTCCCCATCTATTTTTGTGTTTACATGCTGATTATTCACCGGACTGGATCTGCACCGACCTGGTCAAAATTTAGTGAAATTTAAGACATTTTAAGATAGATTGAAGCATATTAATGATATTATTGATTTCTTTATGTATTAAGTATTCTATTTCTTCAATTTTGAAATGCTTATAACTTAACTGAACAAAAAAAAACGATTTTTATCTGTTTTTTTCCCTTCACTGTTACTTGTATTAAAAGGTGAACCAATTCACTAAAAAGAATTTTTTTTCAAATCTACTGGTCCATTTTTAACAAAAATTATATATATTTATAAAGGAAAATGAATGGGCTATCCAATTACATCAAAACTTTTGTTATAGCTCTAAAAATGTTTCTCACAGAGATCAGCAAACAAGCTTTTTTGTTGATAAAAAAATCAATCATACTAATTAGGTCAGAGTCAAGGTCAACTGATTAAATTCAGGTGTTCAATATATGATCTATAGTGTTCGCTGTCCAATTGCCTTTCAGAATATATATAAAACATGGATATAAACCTTCATTTTATGGCATAGGACTTAGGGGGATGGTAGCAGAAGAAAGGGACTATCGATCCACAATGACAGTACAGAGCACAAACCGCCATCATGATGGTTTTCATGTCAGATTCAAGTGTTTAGATATAAGTCACTAATAGAAGCTTATGCTTATGGTATGAGATTTAGACTGTCATGAAAATGGTTCAGAGTTCATATCCTGGCCACTTCCATCTTCTGCTGTCCTGCAGAAGATTTGGACTAAGATATGTGAAACAAAGCTATAGGAAGATCATTTTGTTAATTTAGCAGCATACATTTTTTTATGAATGGTGAAAACTAAAAGCATTTAGATCTAAAGTTATCTTCCCCAAGTTTTTCAAATTAATTTTTATTCAAGATTTTTTTTAGTCTAGTTTATCATTTATTACCTATCTTGACAACATGCCAATCTGTTAAGTGCAAATTTTTGGAATCTTTTTTTTCAATGAATTAACCCTAAAACTTAGATCACAGATTCCAATTTAGGTATCATTATAAAAGAACTTGCTAAATGGTTGATTACATAATATATGTCAAGACTCTTAAAAATAACTACATATGTGACAAATTTCTAAAACTTACTTGACATTACTCAGTTTTCTGGCCACTGCTTGACCCATGGAATTGATAGCGCTAGTAGTTTTCTCACTGGCAGTTTTCACTACAGCAGACGTCTTCTGGTAGCTGTGGATAGAGAGTACAGCATGAGTCCTAAACAACATAACAAGCAATGTAAAAGTAATCAAATGTATCAATATAGTGCTGAAAGGTTTAAGTTTGAAATGTAGAGCTTTTATTATTACAACAGTTAGCTCTTTTAAGACAATACAAAACATTTTGTTTTTAAATAATTGAGCTAGATAGTAACATTGAACTAAACCCTACACACAAAGTAAGAAAAACAAACATTCAAAATTTTTCTTCAGAATGCAGTTTTGAATGTTTGTTTTCAGCGTCTTTAACTTTCAGAGACATTTTTTTTTGTGACAAAGAAAAACAAGGCATGTGCTACTGCATGTAAAGTGTCAATCGTTATTTAGAACATTGGAGTTTTTCCCATTCCTCACATTTGGATAACTGAAACTCTTTTCATTGACTTTTCCTTCTCTTTTCTCTTTATGTTTAAGATGTTATGATGATTGTAAGTTATTTCTTGTATACAGACACAAAGAAAAATGTTATTTCAATATCCCAGGTATGAAATATGTGGTGGATATTAAAACTAGTTGATTAAGATTACAATTGATAAATTCAACACAGCCAGTGATTCAATGAGGTCAAGGCATCTTGAGTGTAATGGTAAAACTTCACACAGCATCTCCAATATGCAAACATGTCTCACTTTTAAGAACTCAATGTTTATTTTATACACCTGAGATGCCAAACCTACAGCTTATGGGCCATATCATCCTGTGGAATGGTGCTATCGGCCCCTTAAAACTTTTGCTCACAGTGCATAATGAAGCCACACACATTGCCTGTTTTTATTGAACTAAACATTTTTGTGGGGGTGTCAGGTCTGCATAATGAAGCCAGACATGGCCTGTTTCTTTTGAACTTAACATTTTTGTGGGGGTGTCAGGTTCTTTACGTGTGAGCCAGAAATTAATTTGTTCTCATTGCTGAAACATTACACTAAAAACATTAAAACATCAAGCACATGAAATAACAGTCTGCATTGAGCCAACAGTATTTACATATCAAAACAGAGTGGGTAGGACATAAGCATGCAGAGTAGATATTAGTTCTTACAGATTGTAGTATTTTGTAAGATGTAGGAATATAATTTTTCACTTTTGTTTTATAATTTAATTAAATCAGTTATTAGAAAATATGATAAAGAATGTAAGAAATATAGAATTATAGCATAAAAACTGATTAGAATCTTAAAGAAAATTAAGAAACTATTGCAACGGCTTTGCATGTATATGAAGTACATGTTTAGTTATAAAATAAATCTTGTTTTAAAATAGGTTTACATGTATGTGCACACAATATGCATTGTTCATTTAAATTAAAAAAATAAAAAATAAAAATATATATATATATTAAACCCTGAAGTAGTTCTGGCACCTATTTCAAGGAAAACCAAAGGTGAATGGTCAAATCATATTTTCTATTGCTCTCTTAGTTTTGTGAGATCTTGACAGACAGCATAAAAACAACAAAGGCCTTTCTAAACTGGGCTACTGAAGAGAGCATTTTTTTCAATAGGAGATATTTAATTGTTTGCAAAAGTTATTTTTTTATCTCCAAAAAAAAACAAAAACAAATCTCTAACAAGAAAAACATTTAACCTTTAGAGCAATTTGACCCAGAAGTTTACACTGTGATTCTAATAATAAAATGGAAATGGTTAGTTCTAGCAAAATGAATCATTCTTTGTTTATAACACTGTTAGTCTTGAATCCTGTTTTCAAAGCTTAATTGAGAAAAATATTTGTGTGCAAATGAAGCAGTTACATTAGGAGTCTGTTTTTGGTATGTAAATGGAGATATACACCATTGGAAAAACAAACAAACAGAGATAGCTGATAGGTTAGGGACTTGTGCATCATGTGTGAAAGAATGAAACCAAATTACCAGATGTTAGCAAATTAAAAGTAAAATAATGAGCTGAATATTTCTCCTAAACAAAAGTTACATTTTGATTTCTTCAAATACCAATCTTTGTCACTGAGATAAACCTAGGACTATGGGTTTCTGAAAGCTATAGAGTTAGGGTTCATGTACATTTGTTTTAGTGGAAAAGTTTGCTAATGAAGTCAAGGTGTTGTATTACATGGAATTCTGTAGCTTTAAGTACATCTCCAGTGCAAACTATTTTAGAATTTTACTTAAAGATAATTTTAGAGGACACTATTCAGTGCTCAAAACAATTTCCTACAAGAAATCTAAGGATCCTAAATTAGAGGAAACTTAACAGAAAGTGAATACAACAAATGTATGGTACCAATAGTTAAAGAAAACTGATACGTTTCCCAGATCTTATTTATCTGGTGCAACTCCAGATATTAACCCCACAAGGTGTCAAACAGAAAAGCATGCTTATCATGCATCATTTCAATTTTCATTTGATAATTATTTCTTAATCAACAAAGTCAAAGAGACACTAACCATAGAAAATAAAAAGATTTACAACTGCAGGGGGGAAAAACTGTATAGATAATACAATTAACATACACAAAGGTAACCCTGCCAGACAAAAGTAAAAACAAATGATGTTTGGGCCATGTGTCCTTCAGCAGCTTTCATCAACTGATGAAGGCTGCAGAGCAAATGTCCTTTGTTTTTACCTGGTCCGGCAGAGTTACCTTTATGTATATTTATTGTATTTTCTACTCAGAGAAAAAAAAGGCAGTTGTATCATTTATTAGTTTCTTGATTGTTCATTTGGTACGTTGAACAGTTTTTTAATTGTCCATTCATTAGTTTCTTGATATTCCAATGTTATAAATAATGCCCATCTTAGTGATTATTACTTCAAGCTTAAATCAGGGCATGGTACATACACAATAGTTACTTAGAAGCAACTCCCTAATTAACATGCATGACTACATTAACACATGGATATTGCATAGGGGGAATAATCTTTTCTAGTCTGTAATTTATAAGATAAGATTATGATAATGAAATGAACCTACAGTAATGTTTTTGTAAGTATGGAATTATTGCAGTTTTAAAGCATAAATTAAAAGAACTCAATTATGCTTCAAAAGAGCTTTACTAAAATGAAAATGCTGAAATTTTATAGGCTGATATTTTAGTAGAAAATATACATCCTGACAATAAAGATAAACCATAGTTGTCACCTTTAAAGAAATCATGAAGTGGCAGGTGTAACTATAATACCATAGGAAACAAAACAAAAATTTTTTAATTTATTTAATTATTTAAAAAAGGATGCAGAGAAATTTAAACTTTCCCTAAAACAAACTTCGTCCTATTGCAAACAGAGAAACGGACAAGGTGGTCCTCTTCTCCATATAGTCTATAACAAATTAATTAGTGTTTTCTTAGCAAATCAACATATATATCTAAACTGTTAGCAAGAGCAAGTTAGAGAGTTATAGCTTGGCCTAATGTTTATATCAAAACAAACAAACAAATATAGGAAAAGAAGGGAATCACCATTCCTAACAATGTAAAATGCATGCATAAAGTAAATCAATATTATTTGCCAATCAGAGGTATAAATAAAAATAACAACAGATTCAGCGACAAGGGGAAGTGACCCCATTTTATTTATCCCTGAGAGATGGCAAGAGTTATCACACATAAATTATAACACAGTACACAGACAACAGAGAACTCACGCCTGTGTCTGCGAAATCTTTTCATTGAACTGATGCAATGTATCGTTAGTCTTTTGATATCTGGGAAGAAGGTGGGTAAAATTTAAAATAGAGGAATTTTCTTTTAGCTTTTGTGAATTCCAACTAAAAGGGCAAACAGGAAACACAGTTCATCACATTTATAGAGTTTGAGATTCTACAGAAGAGAAAAAAAAAGAAGAAAGAAACAAAAGGTCAAACTCAAATAAAAAAAAACAGCATATTTTAATAAATAAAATTAGCCCAACTTCTTTACCTCCCCCACAACCTAAACCTATTAGTCTAAACCTAGCCTGTTTATGATTAACCTTCAATGTATCAGAAAGTACTCACTTATATAGTTAGAGTTTTTTAAAAAATTACGGCTAGAGAGAATACACAGAGATATATTCATTGATGAATACCAGTATATAAATGCTTACACAAAAAAGTTAAAGCAGATCTAAACTATTCTCTCTGAATGTTAATAATAATAAAAATAATATCTTTATTATCCATAAGGAAAATTGTCTTACAAGTAATCCCGATTCTATATTTGAAATACAAAAAGGCTTACTGATGATCAGAAGCCAACTCTAATAATACAAGATTAGCAGAAAAAAGTCTATGTGTACACATGAATATGAAGATGTACACATAATGTTACAAGGTGAAATTTAGCATTTAACATTCCATTGGAGCCGTTGATATTACATCTTTTGGGTGAACAATAAGTAAATAATCAAATGCCATTGTTTTAACATTTCATAGAGCCTGGTGACCTCTTGTGTACCCTAAGAATCTAAATGAAAACTCTTCATTCTCTATCTGCTCCAACGTAAGATGGTTACAGGAGGGATTTATCCTGGGAGGTTTAGCTTTAGGGTGACTTAAGTTGGGCCTCTGCCACCAGCCAAACGCAAAAGGCCACAAAATAGCCCAAAAAATAGAAGCATAGACACAAAAATTATTGAAAGTTAAACACAAAAGAGACTTGCACTTATATTAAAGATCAGCTTATTATGGCCTCCTTCAGTCACTAAGCAACTATGGATCATCTCATTGAAATGAGATAAATGCTCGGGCATTAGCTGTGGCCAGAATGATGTGACCAACACATCAGCATCCCACCTCCAAGCAGCTGATGTATTCAAAGGAACAGCAAGTGCTGAAACAGTTTGGGGGCATCGGCTGGGAAAAAGTAGCACTGGATAGTTCTACCTGGAGAGAGAGCATAAGGATCACATATGCCTAACCTGCGATCGCAGCTGTGTATCAAGGATTGGCCTCTTTAGTCACACAAGAAGTTGCAAAGGGAAATGCCACTCAGATATAAGGCAGCAGAGGTTTGAATTCAGAGTTATCCTTCAGTTTAACTAATGAGCTAGTAAAGAAATGTTAGGCTGTGTGGCATAAACCGTTGGCGAAGCAGAGAGTTTTGGTGTTGCTATTTTGGCACTAAATATTTTAGATATATATAATATATTCATTTTAATATGCCTTTCAAAAGATTTATACACATTTGTTCTGTAGGTGTATTTCTGATATAACACTGTTATTGTTAAGCCACTAAATCTTCACTTCTTGACAAAATAATTTATGCTGTATGAGTTTAAAGATTGTTCCTATTGAATGTAGCTTATAATAGTTTCCTTGTGTACATGTTTGCGTTTCTGTTTATTTCCTCTCCGGATCATTACTGTTTTGCCAATTTTAAAATATAATTACACTAATTTACAAAAAAAAAAAAAAAAATGGAGCAATGGTAAAAAAATGTAAAACTAAGATGAGCTTTTAAAGCAGATTGTTTACACTTATAAGTAATAAGAGGTAAGTTTCCACTTTTTAACTTTTTCCTTTTGTCAATAACCATCTACAGTGTAATTTTGTTCTTGTTTTGAAGGCGTTTGGTCTTCTATAATAAACTGATCATATAAAAGAGAGGGGACCTAACAAAACCTGGAATGTGAGACACACACCTATGTGCTGGCATGAAAGTGCGAGACGGAAGTACTATTGTTCTCTAGCTGAAGACACCAACAGAACCTTAAATTTATGGGAAGGAAGGGATATTGTACATTTACTGTGTTTAGAAATCTGACATGTCATAGTTCCCATTATGTATTTGCTAATTAGTTAAAACATTTTTTTATATATATATATATATAAACTAAAAAAAAATTATTATAAATTCAAACACTTTTTCGTATAAAAAAATGTTTTCTATAGAATATTCTGTTTTCTAAAACATAGACAGAACTCCATGCACCAAAACGGTCACCACCAAAATGTTGTGGGCTACCCAACAAGTGGGCATGAGTAATTTTTTTATGAGAACTGAATCAAGCTAAGTTGTGTTTGTTATATAAAAGCTGCCCAGAAAACTTGTCTCATAGACTGCCATCCTCCCCACATCCACAAAAAAAGGTAGGACCAAAGCACACTGAGTATATTACAGCATGAGAGACGAGCTATACAAAAGCAACTAAAAGAAAAGAAAAAGCTGTAGATCTAGTTCAGGTTATTAATTATTACATGATTGCTGCTAAGTATGATAGTTAATTATTAAATAGTTGTGAGTCAAAAACTGCCTTAACTCAATGAGTGCGGAGCGTCTATCCCTTAGACGGTCTGTCTGCCCCTAAATGCACGGAACGTCTATCCCATAGACGTTCTTACCCTACCTTTGTTTCGTTGCATTTTTAAAATAAACTTTTTAACTAACAACAGTGGAACTATTTTTATTTTATAAAAGAGTTCTTCATCTTTTGTTTACATAGAAATTAGAAGCTTTTGGCTTTATTTAGACATTTATTTATTACTTTTTTTACAATGTAAAAAAAACATCGCCATGACTACACTAGTCCAAGACACACCCACAATGTTGACTACTGAAGAAACTTTATAATTATTCTAAAATTTATCACAAATAAATATAATGAAGAATTTGATCTAGATATATAGATTAGATCCTGGTAGGCTGAGGTAGGTCTAAATTTAGCGTATTTATATCTTAATATCTATATTATTAGTATTTAGATCTAAATCTATTATTCAGTAGGCTAGGTGTAGTCTGTAGATCGAGATTGACTAGATCTAAGCTTTTATCTCTAGACTTGGACTCTAGATCTAGATATATCTCTAGATCTAAGCTTATGCCTATGGTAAATAAAAAGAAAGGAAATGGTAGATCTACATCAAATAATCATCCACTGTGGGCATGTTTTCCCCATTTTTTAATTTTTTTTTAGTATTGTTTATCTGTAAAAATTTACAACATCAAGGCTATGCTTGTCCAAGCCCCACAATGTTTACTACTAAAGAAGCTTTATTATTGTTTTATTTATACTTCTATGAATAATAATAGTAATAATGAAGATCTTGATCAAGATTTAGCATAGGATGAAGCAGACTTGGGCATTATTAGCATTTAGATTTAGATCTAGTATTGCCTTATTATATGCTTAGGCCTTAGCCTTAGACTAGGGCTTGAATGTAGATCAAGGTTGACTAAATCTATGCTTTTATCTTTATACCTTTGTAGATTCCTATGGATGTAAGCCTAAGATAAATGACAACAACAGACATGGTAGATCTAAATCCAATATTCATCCACCAGGCTGGGCCTTTTCTTGGTATATTTTCTATAATTTATTTTAGTATCATTTTTTGGTAAAAATCATCACCATCACTATACTGGTTCAAGTTGCACTCCAAAAGGTTTACTACTAAATAAAAGTAAAATATAAAACTATTCTAAATCCATAACTTATCACAAAGGAATAGTACTAATGATCTATTAGATGTCTAAATCTTTGGTCAAATGAATTAGGATTTTTATTGTCCTTTATCTAGTTAGAGATTTAGGCTTTGATCTCTCGCTAGCCTATGACTTGCACTGGTCTAGTATTAGAATGAAAGATGTTCTAGGCAAATAAAAAGAAGACAAATCTAGATCTATATCCCATTGATTCAAATGTACATAATATTTGAGATTAGATTTAGTACTGGTATCTATTGTTATTGGTAGTAATGAAAAGCGCAATAATTTTGACTCTTTTTTTGACTAAAAAACCAGGTAAAAATAATAATATAATCAATGATTCATCATCTTTTATTGACTTTTATCACATTTCTTTTTGAAAATGCTGTAAATAGTCTAAATATGCTGTTTCAACAGTAATACAAAGAACAAAATCTAAATTTAGGTCTCAAAAGTTCTAAAGTTGGCATCCATTTTTTTTTTCTGAGTGTCATATTAGTTATATTATAATTTGTATCTTATATTTAAATATAAAGATGTTTACATTTTCACATTCTCCATTCATTTACCTTTACTTTGATACCAAATATGCTACTATAGCATCATTGGTACTTAAACAATAAATTTTTGTTTTAGCCATGTTTGGAACATTCTTTTTTTTTTTTAAAAAGTAGCATTTTTTGGAAAAAAAAACACCGCTGTCAATGAGTTAAAAGAATAATTTTAGAACATAATAACCAAGCATGATAATACTAAGGTGCCTATACCAAGTTAGATAGGTTGTTAGCTTCTGACCTATATAAAAAAGTTGTCTGTTTATTTTTTTAAAAATAAGTTTGCATCATAAATAAGTTTCCCTAACAAAAGAGTTTTATCCCCCCCCCCCCTCCCAAAACCAAACAAAAAAAAAAAAGTTAATATTAATAAAAAAAAAGAAATATTTTTAATTCAGGAAAGAAAGATTACAACACTATTGATAACTAAATGCATATTATACCTTCCAAAACATTACAAAAAATGAATAACAACAGACACCCGACAAAAATAAAGCTACGATAGATTGTCAATAATAAATGGCGTTGATGAAACTATTAATAAAAAAAAAAGGCAAATCCATGGTAAATTTCATTTTTGCACCACACACATTCATTGGGGTAGGTAACAAACAACAAACAGCAAATGTACATTTATAAAAAGGCAGACCACTTACGAATCTGAGCTCTTGATTTGTTGAATGCCAAGCTGCAGGTCTTGTTTGAACTCTTGGAATGGTGTGATGCCCAGTTGCCTCTTGAGCTCAGTAGCATGTCGTATCTTGCTGCCCAACACCCCACGCAACATGTTGATCTCTGACTCGACCTGCGCAAGACAATGGACATACTTTGAGCAACTTGATGTTAAGGTAAGTTCAATAAAAAGTACTGATATAGCTTACTCATTTCTTGAAGTCATTAATTAGCAACAGTATCTTTACTAGGATTTAAAAAAAAAAAAAGAGCAGAATCAAATTAATCAGACCTCTGTTTACATAAACCTTTTACTTATACGGACTTAATCCCCAAAATCCATCTTTTAATGCTTAATAGGCCATCTAGGACCAAAACAAAAAAAAATCTAGCGCATTCAGATTATCTAGAATCAACAATGTGTAGATATTAGAGATGGGAATCAAGCCCAACTTTTAAAGTTCGGATTCGGTTCGGTCAGATTTAAGTTTGAGTTCGGTTCAATGACGAGTATAGTTTGGGTTCTGTCAGGTCTAAAGTTCGGGTTCGGCTCAGTTCGATGTTATGAAATTATGTAATAGCAAAATTAAGTTATAAGGTTTAATGTAATTAGTTAAAACACTTTCATTTGAATTTTTTACATAAAACAAATACTTTGCAATATATAACAGGCATATGGGCAATACTTTTTCCAAAATAATGTTGCCTACATACATTTTAAGCGTTGTAAAAAATTCTTAATGGAGATAGAAATGAAGATGCGGCAGGTTTAATTCCTGGCGTGACTTTGCGCTAAGCTTTTTCTAACCTTTTTCTCTTAGTAAGAAGAGAGAATTTTTAAAAACGCTAATATCGATGTGCTTTCTTTCAGAAGGCATTATTAATCATTATAAAAAAAAAAGTCGAGGGCCATATTAAATCTAAAAATAAAGAGGCAGACCTGGCCAATAGAATTCTGCAAGTTGGTAGTTAAAGTACAATAGCATAAAAAATGATAACATTCAAGTGTGTACCACTTGGAAAAAAATCAACAATATTTACATTTGTGAGTTGTTTTTCAAAAAATTCAGGTCAACAGTTCAAGTAGTTCACTGTTGTTTACAATATGCTTGTTTACATTACTGTGTATGTTTACTAATCATATAAATTATTAGCACCTCTAGTCATTACGAAATTCTATCTTATTGTCAAATTGTGATAAGTAAATATGTAATGTACAATTAATTAAAAAATGATAGTACCATAGCATCAATGAAAGGAAAAAATATCATCATGACCCAATAAAATGGTACCAGTATGTGTAAAAAAAATATGTCATGACCTAGTTACATGATAACAAGAAAAAATGTCAGGTTGACCTGATTGAAAAATGTCAAGTTGTTTCTAATTACATCATGAAATTAAACATTTTCATAGCTTACAGTAATATATCTTCCTCTAAATAACTTGTTATTAAATGTTTTAATAATTCTATAACAATCTTCTACTGTGTTTAAGTTACAAATGCAATCTTATTTGATCTATCTTGTGTTCTTATATCTACCCATTTAACATGTGCAACATTGCTAAACTCTCCCATGATAGTTATTGTAATGGGAGTTGTTATTCCTAAGGCTCCTTCTTTCTCTGGGGCTTGCACTCTGGTTTGATCTATAGTTTCTATATTGGTTGTTATAGTTACTAGGATTGTTGTAATTATTTTGATTGTAGTTGCTAGGGTTGTGGTAATTAGTGTAACTTCTATATGTAAAATTACTAGTATTAGCTTGTCTGCATTGGCTTTTAACATGGCCCTTCTTGCCACAATTAAAGCAAGTTTTTGAATTAGAAAATTTGAAGTTATCATTAGTATTACTGTTAGATGTATTAACTGTTGCGGCCAATTGATGTAGCTTACTTTTATCCATAGTATGACCAGGATGGCTATCCTTAAAAAGGTTTAGATTAGTAATGAGATCAGTTTCTGTTTTTACTTTCTTTTCTTTAAGAAAAGTGAACACTAAATCTGTTACATTAGACAGTACGTTATCAATTAGGATCATGTCTAAAATTTGATTTGGATCTTTTATATCACATTTAGCTAGTTCTAACCACTTAAGCATATTTGCCTTCATGTCAAAGATAATCCTGTTGAAGTCTCCATCCTTGTTTAGTTTAATTTTTTTAAAGAGCTTTCTGTAATAGTCTTTGCTTTTCCCAAAATGTTCCAAAAGTCTAGTTTTAACAGCTATGTAGTCTTTTTTTTTGTTCAGTTGTGAGTGTGCTTATTTTGTTTAGGGCTTCTCCTGATAAATTGGCTAAAAGATGTTTTGCCATATCCTCATTGTTTAAATTGTAAGTAGATGAAATATGTTCAAACTGGACTAGGTAATTTTCTAATGTTTCCTCCTTAATGTTAAACTTATGAAATTTGGAAATAAATGGTTTGTTACTAGTTTGCTGGGTAATAATGTTGGGGTTAATTTTAGCTGCTTCCAATTTGGCTAACTCTACTTTGTCCTGACTTTCTTTTTGTTTGTTCAAGAATTTTATCATATGATGCCATGGTTGTTGTTAATGTATTATTTTATGATCAATGAGTAGTTAAAGAAGTAAATCAATCAAAGTATATAGTTGAAAAAAAAAAAGAGATATCTACAAATGTTACACTGGAAGAATGTGTGTGAATTATCTTGTAATATATTTTTACAAAATAAGTATATATAAGTTCAATGATCTTAATTAATAGTCATATATTAAAATAATTGTATATGTATCAAATCAATGTTATTCACAAATCTAATAGCTCAAGTATGTTTCAATGTAGCATTATTTTGAACTTAAATATTTCTCAATATTACGTATGTATGGCTATTATTTATGCCAGTTTTAATACAAAGAAAAAAAAAATTTAAATTAATAAGAAGTAATGAATATATGTACAATGTATAAAAAAACAACACAGAAACAATATGAATGACGACACAGTCTGCTAAAAAAAAGATCAATAAAAAAGAAGAAATGAGACAGGAGAGTTACAAATATGTAGATACAAGACTTTAGACCAACAACAATATAAATACAAACAGAATACTCTGACAAAATACACAAACAAGACTAAAACAACTAATAAATAATTCCTGATATGATCTAGTACCTCCCTACCAACAAGGATGACCTCAAACACGTTGGGTCTTATTGAAGGTAAAAGAACAGATAGGATGTTCCCTTAATAGATCCTATTATTATGATAAGTCATAAAATAGTCCCTCTCCAGCCACCCTTGCAAACACTTAGAAAAATGAAAAATGTAAATGGTTACTCACTAGTGACTATCTTCAATAGTCAACATCACTTAATTGGATACTTTAAATTATGTCAATGTATAACAAATATATATACAATAATTATTCAAAACTTACAGGGGCTTTCTAGTGTAGTCTGATGTAGATAAGCTCAATCCTCTTAGTGTAGCTCCATAGTCCAGTGATAATCCAATCATCAAATAAATCAGTGAAATAAGGTAATATATCCAATAGTCCAGTCACAAAATAAACCAATCAAATAAGGTAATATATTCAATAATGAGCTCAATAATCCAAATAGAATTAATTACACTGGTATCTAGTAATCCAATAAAGGCTTAGTATAAATAATATGGGCAACGATGACTAGGATAATAAAAAGTATATATACTCCAAAGTACTTGAGCTTTTAGAAGATAATCCAATAATGAATAACTGACTCAATTAGCAATATAAGACAGGAAAAGTTCTTCACAGAAGATGTTATTTAGAAGATTCAGTTAGGACGATATGGTGGTATCACATGCCCTAGTGTACCACAATTTGTTACTGGAACAGTGAACAAATAATTAGGTGAGTCTCAAATGATGTACACCACGATGAATAGTCGACTTGAATGACGCTGGACTTGATTAGTACAGACAGGTTGCTGTGCTTCTGAGGCCGTAGCGCAGACAGATTGCTGTAATCCAGCTTCGGCTTTTCTTCAGTAATTTTTTTCACCCAGATTGCAGCTCATCAGGCATGACTGTATTCAGTTTCATACACACTAATTAAATAGACTTATGTGTATGAGGATGTTAAAGTAGTAGATCTCTAAAAGTTAATAAGATGCATGGGCCTTGACCTGGTGTTTATCATCAATCTGCATCAGACTTGATATTGTATTATAAGTCTAGTTGGTTATATTTTAGATCTAAGATAGCGTATTTAGATCTAGGAATCTATTTGAGATCATGTTGGAGAAGGTCACCTGAGTTAATTTCTTGTTGTTAAAGAAAAGTTTGTTAGACCTCTAAGTTCTGTTCAATTGTTTTCGCCGCCATAATGGAAGAAAAAGTTCTTGTACTTCTACACCAGAAGGAATGTAGACGATCAATGATTTTCTTTTTAAAGAGTGCAGGTTCGTTCTGTCATTTAAGACATACTGGCCACCATATGTCACAGCCTGGTTTTTTGTTTAGGCGTGATGACGCGAAACTTCTTTGCCTTACTAACTACTTTCTCACACGCACTATATTTGCAGGTGCGTGAGAACATTAACATACTGAATGCTACGACCATAACATGTAGAATTATTAATAGACTCTAGGTCAGCAGACATGGATTTTACTCACATAAAATATAATTCACAAAAGATATTGGCAAGTCCAGCCATCAAGAAATATTCACAAAACATAGTACATTAGAATCCAATGGAATACTTTAGATATCACACATGCTCCAAAAATCAACTTTAATATCTCTACATTACTACACTGGACAAGATATCCATAATATTCCTCTCTCTACGAGAGCCCAAAATCAACTGAGGTGTCCACCTCGTGGTCAGTCCCGACCAGGAAAAATCTCGTGCTAACTGCACGGAATAGTTCAGTGACTACTAGTCACCAAATATTACAGGGGTTCTAAAACTAATATATGACACCCATCCCCCAATTCAAGGTACTCGCCATCCCCACCCACGTGGGAGGACCCGAAGTTTGTGAAACGCTGCATTAAAAATACTGATGATCAATAATGCAAAACAGAATAATAGTAAAAATATTCAGGGGCGTAGCTAGAAATTTTTCATCACCTGCATTTTGCGTAATGTAGAATATTTATTGTAAAAAACACTTATTTGGGGACCCCTCAAGTGGTGGCCAGGGGGTATTTTACATTTCTCCCCCTCCTCCCCCACCCTTGCTACCTCACTGATAATATTCACAATTTTGTAAAAATAAATCACTTAATAAAAGATAATTAAAGATAATTATAATGTATTTTAAACTAGAACACAAATGAACTTATTGAAGATTTATATCTACACTCTCTAATTGGCAAAAAATATTCTACTCTCAACTAATAGCCACCTCAAATAAAAGTAACAATATTTTAATGTTAACTTTCTACTTACAATGAACTAGAGTCTAGATCTACATCTAATTAGAGAGCGCCTATTCGACTCAAAACCAATATTGCAAACAGCCCGCAAAATTCAAGGCCAGGAGAGAGTTGGCACGTACAGAAAAACCCATGGGAATCCCAGCACGCCGCTTTTTTTTCTTTTTAAAGTTTTCAAAATACCCCCCCCCCCCCCCCCCCCCCCCCCAAGTTTTCAAAGTATAATGGAATCATTAGAATTTAAATAAAATATTTAAGTAATTTTTTTTATTTTTATTAAACAAAAAATATATAAATATAAAAAAGGGATGTACAAATTGCAAAAATTAGTTTGGTTAAGAAAAAGAGGGTTCGTTCGATTTGTACCAAGCAGTTTCAAAGTTCGAGTTCGGTTCGGTCACAAATAAGGTTCGAGTTCGGTTCGGGTTCAGTTTGTTTCCCATCTCTAGTAGATATGTATAGATATTAATTCCAGATAATCTGAAAACATTAGGACATGATCATCAAGAAAGATGCCATTTACAAAATGTCACAACAAAGTGCCTATGCCATTAGGCAAGATAAAGGTGAAAACTGAGCAAGGAGACCTAAACTAAATTTGCTTGAGTAATGTTAACTGAGGACTGAAATTCTTTGTCACCTTTTCAAGTTCCTCTTTAAGAGCTGCTAGACGGCCTTCTCGTTCCTCTGGACTTTCATCCAAAGGACTTCCCACTCCTGATGCTGAGTCTGCCAGCTCAGTGGACGGTGAAGAATCTATGTTAAAAGAGAGACTTTGTTTAAAAATGTCATTAGCAACTCAATAAAAAATAAATTATATTAACAAAGTTATAAAAATGTTTTTTTTTGTTAAATTTTAATTCATTCCATTTAGAATGAAGATTATCAAGTCTGATTCTATACAGGGCAACAGAGAGAACAACAGCTTAATGTCTAGCCTCTCAATTCATGTTACTTTACATTACTTAGAACCACTGCAAATTGCAGACACTGTGCAGGTTAATTTGAAAATATTTTATCCATTTTATCCATAATAAATAAATGAACGCTTAATTAATTGATACTTTCAATATATTTACATAACAAGAAAAAAACATAAAAATACTTTTTTTAATAAACTAAGCTTATATGTAGTGTAATTATATCACATAGTTTGGAGCAGGATCTTGAATGTCACATGGAAAGAAAAAGTGTGCAATACTGAGATCCTTGCGCAATCAGGTATTCCCAGCATCTTTACAGCCCTCAGACAACGCCGTTTGCGCTGGCTTCGACATGTTCGCCGGATGGAGGACAAGCGCATCCCAAAAGTCATCCTCTATGGTCAACTCACGACTGGCACAAGAAAAACTGGTCGCCCCTACCTTCGTTACACAGATGTAATAAAACGTGACCTCAAATCAATGAACATCAATACTGACAACTGGGAAGACATAGTTCTAGACCGCAACAGATGGAGACAGTGACCAAGAAAGCTATGGACAGTGAAAGTACATGGGTCTCAGCTCAGGAAGAAAAATGCACAATCCGAAAAACGGCCAGCTCCTCTACCACCGAAGCAAAAGCCACCTTAACCTGTGCTATCTGTGGACGGGAGTGTCTCTCCAAAATAGGGCTCCACAGCCACATGAGGAAGTGTGCTCTGAGATGAGCCATAGTCATTCTACGACTAAAGGAGGCCAGTGAGTTTGGAGCAGTAATATAATTATATGTATGAATGACTTAGACCTAAAAATCTGTGCCATAGAAATATATTTTACCATTGCTTTCATTTAGCTTTTAGCTTTCTCAACGCTGTATGATCCTATCACTTGTCTGGACCAGTTGTTAAAGGAGGAGGGAAGAATGGGCTATCTTAGTGAATGTTTACAGGATTTTAAATGCATAAAAGATTCCTAATTCAACTTATACCACCACATTTGTTAAGAATTTTTTCTTTCCCTTGTTCAAGATACCAAACAAAAATAATTAATTAACAATAGTCAAATAACTAATTCCTTAATTTGTTTTAATTCTTGTGTTGTAAGGTAAAAGAAATAATAGTGCAAAATTTCACCTTAATCTGAGATTGGGTGTGGGAGCAATAATGTGCACAAACTTTTGTCCAGACAGAGTGAGTTTAAATAAGCTTTGTAAAAAAAGAAAGATGTCTTTGCTCATTTTTCTGTTTCTAATTATGCTCATCAAAACATACTACAGGTATAAAAAATGCATGTTTTTTTTTTATTGCAATATTACTCTCAAGTATGAAATGCTAACACTACAAATCAAAGAATTTTTAGACCTGAATTATAACAATTCAAACAATGCATCTAATAATGACTACTGGAGTGATCGTTAAATGAACTTGTGTGTTACCCGTGCTTGTAATCATGCTAGTATTTGTAATCGTGTTCGCATTATCGTAGTCTGTGAATCGTGACCAGTCTGTACTGTGTTATTGTGTGTATCAGTCGTGTTTTATTGAAATAAAGCCTTGTTTCTAAGGTTATGAATTGATTTAGTTTATTACAATTTATTTCAATAAAACCATTCTTAAATGGACAAGTTTTTGCGCCCCAATAGACTGGATGCTGATCCTAGTTCAACTAATGCTTCAGTTACATGGAAACATTGGATTTCTTGTTTTGACAGATTCGCAACAAAGGTAGGGGCTAGTGAAAGCAAACAGTTTGACCTGCTATGCAACTTTATGTCTCCATCCTTATATCAGTATATTTCTACCTGTTCTAAATACTCAGAAGCAAAATCTATTCTTGAGAATTTAATGAAACATTGGCCAGACATTTGCTTGCAACTTGCAAACAAGAAGTCGATCAAAGTCTTGATCAATTTGTACACAAGCTGAGAGTGTTGGCCAGAGATTGTCAGTTCCGAGCTGTTAGTGCTGACAAAAATGAAGAGGATGCCATTCGCGATGCCTTCGTTAGCGGCATGCGTTCGAGTGTAATTAGATAGAGGCTACTTGAGAAAAGATCCATTGACTTGAAAATGGCTTTAGATATTGCCTAGACACTCGACATGGCCCAAAAAGAATCCAGTTCATTTAGTGCTCCTTCTCAGTTGGTAGAGTCATCTCTTTCGTCATCGGCAATCTCAACCGAAGAATTGGTGGACTCAGAAACAATCGCAACAGTGAATACTAAATGTTTCTTTTGCGGAGGTAGTCGGCATCTCAGAGCAAAATGCCCTGCCAAAGACTGCATGTGTCATTCTTGCGGGAAAAATGGACATTTTTCGAAGGTTTGCAGGTCTCGCAACACACCTATAACCAAAACAAAAGTCAAAACATCTCCTTGCTACGAGATTAAAAGACAATCTTGTAGAGATTGTAGCTGCATTAAGGACTCTACACATCTAACATCACTAATTGCTACTTCGTCTGTACCTGGTTTAACTAAATCAACAGTACACATCTCTGTAAATGGCGTGAACCTAAAAGCCCTAATTGATACAGGTAGTGGGGAAAGTTACATTCCTTCAAACATACCAAGAGAGTACGATTGGTCAGTGACACGTTTAAAGCACAAAATTTCTATGGCGTCATCTCAACTGTCAAGCGTCACAAGAGGCCACATGTTTGCACCGCTAAAATACAAAGGGGAAGTTTACAATCAATTCTAACTTTCGTTACTAGATGAACTTTGCACTGATGTAGTGCTTGGGTTGGATTTTCTCGCATTACACAAAGAACTGATAATTCCATTCAACGGTGGTCGACCTGCATTTCATGTTTGCTCGCTCAATGCTGTTAAGGTAGAGGCACCACAATTGTTTGCAAATTTATCCCCTGACTGCAGACCTATTGCTACTAAATCTCGTCGTTACTCCTTCCAAGACACACAATTTATCAAAGCTGAAGTTGAGAAATTGATATGAAACGGTATCATTGAACCTTCCAAATCACCTTGGAGAGCTCAAGTCCTTGTCATGACCAATGAGCGGCACAAAAAGCGAATGGTCGTTGATTATAGCCAAACTATAAATAGATTTACTTACCTGGACGCTTACCCAATGCCAAGAGTGGATGAAATGGTGGAGAAAATTTCCAGGTATGAAATCTTTAGCACATTGGATCTGGAGAGTGCTTATCACCAAATACCTATCCAACAGAGCGAAAAGAAATACACAGCTTTCTACCAATTTTGCAGAATACCTTTTGGGGTCACTAACGGTGTAGCTTGCTTCCAGATAACCATAGACACTATTATAGAAAAAGAAAAGTTGTCTGACACGTTTGCCCATGTCGACAATGTAACAATATGTGGTACAGATGTAGACTCTCATAACAAAAATCTGTTGCGTTTTCAGAAGGTAGCTCTGGAATACGGAATAACTTTCAACGAAAGTAAAAGTGTATTTGCTACTAAGAAGGTAAAGCTGCTTGGATATGAAAGATCTGAAGTCTCAGAAAAGGATTGTAGGACTTTTGGAATATTATGCTCACTGGATACCCGATTTCTCCGACAAAATGTATCCTATAATGAAAAATCACATTTTTCCTGTACCTACAGAAGTAAAAACAGCGTTGGAAGACTTGAAACAAGAATTGCAGAAAGCAGCAATTTTCACCATAAAGTATGACCATCCTCTAATAGTGGAAACAGCTTCTGACATCGCAGTAGCAGCCACTTTAAATCAGAATGGAAGACCTATTGCATTCTTCTCTAGAACTCTTTCACCTAGCGAAAGGCATCAATCTGCCATAGAGAAAGAAGCAACTGCAATAATTGAAGCTATACGTAAATGGAAGCATTATTTGTGTGGCAATCATTTTACCCTTATTACAGACCAGCGGTCTATTTCATACATATTTAAAGACACTCATGACAAGAAAATTAAAAACGATGAGATACAAAGGTGGAAATTGGAACTGGCAGGCTTCAAGTTTGATATACAGTATAGAGCTGGGAACGCCAACACAGCAGCAGACACCTTGTCTAGAGGGCACTGTGCAACCATGACGAAACAAAGTAGCCTGAAGACGTACCATGACTACCTGTGTCATCCAGGTGTCACTAGACTTCTACACTATGTCAGGTCAAAGAACTTACCCTTCTCTGTTGAAGAGGTCAGACAGACCATTCAACAATGCAGAACCTGCAATAGAATTAAACCAAAATTCTATAAGGAATTTGCAGGTACGCTCATAAAGGCCACACAGCCGTTTGAAAGAATTAGTGTTGACTTTAAAGGTCCTTTGCCATCAGCTACTCGGAACAAGTATTTATTAACAATGATTGACGAATATTCGCGGTTTCCATTTGCTTTTCCCTGTCCTGATATGACATCTAAGACAATGATAAAGTTCTTCGACCAGTTATTTTTCCTCTTTGGAACACCCAGTTACATCCACTCTGATCATGGCACATCATTTATGTCCACAGAAACTACAGAATATCTACATTCTAAGGGCATAGCCACTAGCAGGACAACGCTCAACAATGCAAAAGGAAATGGGCCAATAGAAAAGCTGAATAAAACATTGTGGCAGGCTATTTTATTAGCATTGGACTCAGAGAAGTTGGAACTATCGCAGTGGGAATCTGTGTTGCCTCAGGCACTTCATTCAATTTGATCATTACTGTGTACTTCTACTAATGAAACTCCACACGAACGGATCTTCAAATTCAACAGAAGATCGTCAACGGGAACATCCTTGCCTACTTGGCTACAGAACCCAGGGAAAGTATTACTAAAATCACCTGTAAGATCTTCAAAATTTGACCCATTGGTATAAGAGGTTGAACTTATTAGCTGCAACCCACAGTACACCCATATACGATTTCCAAATGGCCGGGAAGAGACAGTGTTGCTTAGGCGCCGAAGGAAAGTTCCACTAACGACTATTTCAAACTAGAGAACAGTATTCTGCCTCAAGAGGTCGGTGACTTTTTGGATCTCTCACCAGGGAGTCGCTACGTGCCTAAAACTATAATAATAGTATAGTGATTGACAGAGTCACACCCCAATGATGTACAACCAGCCAGAAGTCCTCAGTGACTCACAGGGGAGCCACCCAATGCCAGAGGCCAATATTGACTCGAGTCCCGTACATGACAGTTACGACTTGCAAGGAGAAAAGTCAACGCCAGAGACACCTCCGGATCCTTCCCTTCATACGCATAGTTATAATGTAAGACCCAGAAAGAAATAAAGGAGGGGTGAATGGCGTGATCGTTAAATGAACTTGTGTGTTACCCGTGCTTGTAATCGTGCTAGTATTTGTAATTGTGTTCACATTATCGTAGTCTGTGAATCGTGACCAGTCTGTACTGTGTTATTGTGTGTATCAGTCGTGTTTTATTGAAATAAAGCCTTGTTTCTAAGGTTATGAATTGATTTAGTATATAAATTAATAAAATAAATTAAAATTAATTAACAAAAAAAAGGTTAAAGTTAAAAACATTTATTAAAATAAAAACACTAAAAATTTAATTTTTTTATCATTTCAGGTAGATAAATTATTTTTAATATTATCATTATTATATTCCTGAATTTAAAAAATTAATATCGTTACAAAAGAATAATGAATCCATATTTTTTTTTAAATAATAATAATTTTAAATATTTTCATTCAATAGAGTTTCTAAAAATGAGTTTTTAACAAAAAATAAAACAAACAAACAAACAAAAAACTTGTACAAACAAATAAACAAATATCTTGGTTTACCAATAAAGCTCAGAATATCACCAAGAAAAGATTTTTCTGGAGCTGTTTGTAAATAAAAAAATCTTTTGTGTTCCAAACAAAAATATTATATTATAACCACAAAATTTATGTATACATACAATGATAGGCGCTTTAAAGAATAAATATATGCTTATATTTTGACTATGAATTGTATTAAATAAGGGCATAACAGTAATATAACAATATATTTTCATTTACAGGCTTTTATTCCAGAAAAAAAAAGAATCCCTTTCTTCAAACAAGGTTAACAGCTAGCTATGAATAATTGCTGTGATTTGTAACGCATTCTCCATGTCCAATCCATGGGCAACTGTCAAACAATTAGCAATGAGTGCCTCTACATTAGTGTTGTCCACAATATGGACCATAGGCACAGATTGACTTGATTCCATCTAGCCCACCAAATCGCTAGCACAAAGTGCAGGAAATCCTGTCCACCCCCCCTTCCCAAAAAAAAAAGTTCCAAAATTATCTTTTCCTACTTTTGGGGCTTCATTGATAGATTGTGGTACTGATAAATAGCCAATATTCATTTTATAGAGAAAAATGTGGCTCAATTCAAAGGAAAATAACATTCAATATCATAACACAATAACCAAGTATGGCAGAAGTCTTGGTTTGAGCCATGAAAAAAGGATTGTTAAATTACGCCTAGAGTGGATGATCGATAAGAACATTTACCAAAAAGAGAGAAGAAAGTGAGTTTGCTGTAAGACTAGCTACAGAGTTACAAGGTGAGTGAAAGATTTTGGTAAAAATCTTCATTAAAAACTAAGAGAAAGTGCAGCAAATTTTAAAATGTTATCTATTTCCTTTGATAAGTCCATCGACATAGATGATATAGATCAAACGGTGTATATTTATTTGCAGTACAAACAACAATTTTAAAATCATAAAGAAGTTATTAGCTACTATGAGCATGCATGTGCCCATCACGGGTAAAGACCTGTTAAAAGAAGTTTCAATCATCAGAGAGTATATTTTGCTTTGTTGGGAGAAATTACTTGGAGTAACTAATGATAGTGGCAGAAGAATGGTTGGATGGCAACACCGAATGACAGCAAGAGTTATTAGATTAGAAAAATTGTCCAGTCTGTGACTTCACTACATTATTCACCAACAAAACCTCTGTGGTAAGATGTTGAATCTGAATCATGTTATTAGATGTGTTCATCATCATTGTAAATTTCATCAAATCTTAGAAAAGTTAATCCAAAGAACTTTCAAAGATTTTTTGACGAAAATGGAGGGGAATATATGAAGATGGGGGTTAACCCAAGGATAGTTACTAAAATGTTTTTTTCATTTGAGACATAAAATATAAATTTTTAAGACAAAAGTCAAGAAGTGTCTCAAATGAACAACTCGTCAAGGTTGTGGGATTCAGCATTTTTATGCGACATCATCTCACATCTGAAAACACCAGACTACAAAGGCAAAGGATAGATATACATATATGTGCATTTGCTGATAGACAAATTTTGAGTGATTTCTAAGCCATGTTACTACCAAAAACTAGATATAGATCTTTATATAAGATCAATATTTCTAAAAACAATTGTTACGGAAGATATCACAATTAATAATAATGCAATTATTAGTACAAACAAAACCTATCAATTATGAAACAGGCAAAACCTATGTTTTGTAATTACCTCACAAACAAACATATCTACTGATCTAGACTCTAGTGCTCCAACTTGCTCTCTCATTTGAGTATTTATGCAGCCAGATAATAAGAAGTTAAAAGATCTAGTTTCTAGATCTAGTAAATTTTTCATTAATTAATCTATAGAGATCTAATAGTAAAGTATTATATTATTATTATAGTACTACTCAAGATTCAACAGTAATTACAACGGAGTCCAGACTACAGTTAGGATAGCTACGTTTAGATATAGAATAGAATCTAAGTAAGAATCTTAGACTGTAGATCTAGATTGACTAATCAACTAAAATAATAGTCTTCCAATAGTAATACTATCTAATCTAGATTATTCTAGATCTATTGAATCTATTCAATGAATTCATCTAGATCTAGATTAGACATTAGTCAATTTTGTTACTAGTCTAGATCTAGAAAATAATATCTAGATAGATCTATATATTCACTAAGATTCTTTCTAGACTATATTAACTATGTACTCAACTATCTAGTCTAGACCTGACTACTAGTCAACTCTAGACTAGATTTAGAGAGTAGTCAGTATCATGAGTATGTATTTAAAATATTATAATATTTTAATATGGATACATACAATGATACATACATTAATAGACTTAGACTGTCACTATAGATAGAGTCAGAGAGATACAGATAGATTAGTGTTAGTCCATCGACATTAGTCTTCATTAGTACTATTTATCTATTACTAGTATTATGTATACTATACTAGTATACTATAATTAGTAGTAGATGATAAGATCATAGATAATCATAGACTAGAGATAGTAGAGTTGTAGAGTCTAGATAAGTAGATTCTAGAATTAGAATGTCTAGAATCTAGAGATAACTAGATCTAGTTTAGTATTTATTATTTATCTAGATTCTCTAGATTTTAGATCTATAAGACTAAGTCGTCTATAATAATACTTAGAATACTAGACTAGTAACTAAGTAAGTAATAAGTAAGTATTTTAAAGTATAGATACTCCTCGTTAACCTAAGGCTAATAAGGGTCTAGTGTATATCTAGAAATACGATCTATTTACCTTTATCAGAACCATAAAGAGCATCATCAGTAGGTGTTGCCGACATTTTAAGAAGATTAATAAAAATTAATTTAATACAACAGTAGGCCCAGAATCTTTTTTTTTTTTTTACCCAGATGTGACACTGCTTGTGTTCTACGTCATGAAAACTTACGGTGTTTACATCAGTCACACTTATTTGAGTCACATTTTATTCATATCGCAAATTAACTTTTTAGTATCATTTTAAATCATACCAAAAAAAATAATAATATATCTAGATCTAGATCAAAATATAGGTTAACAAATGATATAAAAGACCATAAATTCCTTCCCGCTGATTAATTAGTGTAACCTTTTGGCCTAGGGATTTTTTTTTTTAAATTTGCCGGTATTTAATAATATTTCCCTCCCCCCTCCAACTCTTAATAAGGATTGGCTCGCCAACTCAAAGTCTGTAGGTTACTAATTACTATAGACATAGACTATAAATCTAGAACTACCCAGCTGTTTAACAAGCGGCCGTGGCGTCACTAGGATGGGTGTCACTCGGTGAGGTAAGCGTGTCAACCCCCTTCCTTTTAGCTTTAAATTCCCTTTAAATCTTCCCAATAAAAACTTTCGTTATTTTGTTTTTTGTTGCGCCATGACCCAGATCGTAGATTGTTGTTACACAACGTCAAAATGAGTGTCGATTCTATTTTAAAATGTTGTTGTTTCTGACATAATTTCATTTGTTATTACATAGGACCTATATGAAAATTTAAAATGTTAAAATTAGAAACATATTTAATATCAACTGAACATGCTTTTCTTAGTAAACTTTGAAGAGCTCATTATGTTAGCCCTATATGGGCAGTTTTGTAGCCCTACCGTCAACTAATAACAAAAATGCAACCTTGCTAAAAGTATGTTGATCGGTACAAAAACTTCAAAAGAAATTGTTATTAAGATTAACATTTAAAAGCCTACAATAACTTGAAACAAAAATTACAAACTAAAAGTTTCCTTTTCAGGATTTCAATCTTGAAAACTTATAAATAACCTTTAAAGTCAATATCTTTAGCAAATTCGTTTTCTATGGACAGAATTGCCGCATCTGGCAGCAAAAATCAGTGGTTCCGTTGCAAGGGTGAGCGATTGGATGGTTGAGAATAAGCTCAAGATGAACGAAGTCAAGACACAAATAATTAAGATAGGCACTCGGAACCACATCTCAATAGTCGACAGCACAGATTCTCTTTTTATCACGAACTGCCAGGCTCGTTATGTCTATGTAGTGCGGAATCTTTGAGGTTGTTTTTTTTTTATCAATACTATCTTTCGACCCACACATAAGTCAGCTCTGCAAGAGTCTTTATCTGTAGCTGCACAGATTAGGCCAGATCCGACCATATTTAACAACGGAGTCAACAAAAAAGCTAGCTGTGGAATTCATACTTTTCCCGCCTAGACTACTGCAACGCCGTGCTAGCAGGTAGACCTGATGACAAAATCGCCTAACTGCAACGAATTTAGAATAACGCCGCACGAATAGTTCTAAGAAAAACAAGACGAGATTCTGCTACTGCTCTCTGGCGTACACTCCATTGGCTTTCTGTGAAACGAATAATCGACTACACTAGGTGGCTAAGCTTTGTCATCAGTGTATCTGTAACAAAGAAATGCCCTTGTACTTTCGCGAACTGATCACTTCAAATGTCCCTCAAAGAGCCCTGCGCTCAATGACTTAACGCTTTTCGTGGTGCCACGTTTCTCCCCGAAAAGCTACAGCCTTTGGGCTTTATCTGTGCACGGAAAAAAGCTTAGAACTCACTCCCCATTGATCTCAGACAGACAACATTCTACACTACATTCAAGAAAAACATTAAGACCTACCTGTTTAAAACTTTTTTAGATTAGTTTGTCATTTTAGCTCTCGTGTTTGTGTTTGTATGTCTAATGTTATCACAGCGCCTTGAGCCTACATTTTGTTTGTTAACAGCACTTTATAAAGAAAATAATTATTAGCCTATTATTAGTAGTATTATTATTTGAAATTCGTGTCTCAAAAGTTCTTAATTAGTTCTTGTTTTTTCTTTTTCTGTGGCATTTTACGTCTCGAGAGACGATCTTTTTCTTTGCAACTTCTTGTGTGACTAAAGAGGCCAATCCATGATACACAGCTGCGATCGCAGGTTAGGCATATGTAATCACCAGGCGCCGTTGCATTTTCAACCTTCTTTCTGCTTCTGTTTATGACATCTGCAATCCGTAACCCTTCCTTTATGCTCTCTCTCCATGTGGATCTATCCAGTGCCACCTCTTTCCAGCTGCTAGTGTCGATTTTGAAGAGCTTCATGTCGGGTTTGCATACATCCGTATAACGTAAAAATAGTAGTTCTTAATTAACTTCTTTTTCAAAAGCTTCTTTCACATGACGCCACAATGGCACATAGACATGCATTTGGCAAGAAACAGTTAAAGGTTCAAATCAAAGGTTGGTAGAGATTCGTTGAAGTCCCATAGGTATGCCATTTGAATTATAAGAGCAAGTACTTCTTAGTTTAGGCTTCTTCAAAATTAACCTTTTTCTTGCTATAGATGTATTCTACTTTTGTTATTTCTGTTAGAATATCTTGTTGTCTGGCTCAGTAGAAGAATATCTTGTTGTCTGGCTCAGTAGAAGAATATCTTGTTGTCTGGCTCAGTAGAAGAATATCTTGTTGTCTGGCTCAGTAGAAGAATATCTTGTTGTCTGGCTCATTAGAAATAGAGTCAATACTCACCAGCATTAAACTCTTGTTCTCTGAATAGTGAGTCCGTCATCTTCATACTACTTTTCTGACATTTTCATATTCTTTAAACTTATTTTACTGTTGCAATAACATCCTAGTTTGATTTGACAAGAGCTATCTGTATAACATTTTCAGCTAACGTATCACACATTCATCCTTTAATTTGAAGGTACTTTTCCCCAGTACATCTGCCAAAAAAATATGCATGTTTTCACAAACAGCTGGCAATAGCTTTTGCGCTTCGCCTCTAGTATATGTTGTTTCAGAGCGACGGCACACATTCATGGGTCTAACAACATCACGATGAACACTCCAGTAAAAAGTTGTTTCCAAGACATTTTAATGACACCCTATAAGTAATTAAAATAACCCATCGATCGATAAAAGCGGCAAAGAAAGAAAACATTGTTTCTAGAAAACAAAAAACTTCGAACATAAGAGACAGACAAAAGTCGTGCGAAACTACAACTATCAAATATGTATTTATAGATAGGCCAATATATATATATATATATCTTCATAGAAAAACTACATTTAAACCAAGCTTGATTGCGATAACACACAACCAGTGAACGAGATCCTGCCTCCAGAATATAGATTAAATACACTTAACGTGGACATCGTTTCAGAGCCAGTAAATATGCAAATAAAAATCTACTGCTCCGATAGTTATGGTTGATAAAGACCTTGTGGACCTAGCGTCTTTAGTTTAGGCACACCAGAAACCAGACTTAGCACAAAAAAGGCACACGAGAAACAAGACTTATCATCATCATCATCTTTCCTTTGCACTCTCATAGAACATAGAGCTTCAGTAAAAACACGCCACTCTCCACAGTCTCTTTTTAGTTTTTTTAATGGCTTCCCAGCTCTTTCCTCTCCTCTCGGCTTCACCTGGTACAACAAGACACATCAGAAAATAATTAGCTTAAACAAGGCACACGAGAAACCAGTTTTAGCACAAACAAAGTACATCAGAAACAAGACATGGCACAATTTAAACAAGGCACGCTAGAACCAAGAATTAGCACATACAAAGCACACCAGAAACTAGAAACATTAATACTTTGCATAAACATGACACACTAGAAATTGTACAATTTTAATAGTAAAATCATAAGAACCAGTGCTTAAGGTTTTCCAATAGTTTAATGCAGTAAATAGTTTTACATCAATATTTTAAAACATTTGCATATTTTCTTTGCATGCGTCCAATTATATACGCCCGTGGAAGGATACAAACAAGCATACAGCTCTAGTACACTTTAAACAGTAAATGAAATCCAGTTGTTGTTTGTATTTATGTATACAATATATCTTTCCAAAGATTAATAATCTTCATTATACAACAAATGCATAAGATACATATTTTTAGTACAATAAGGGCAATCAGATAAAAAGACAGTTTTTAAGGGGAAAAAAAATCAAATTGTTAGAATTTACAAGTGACTGACATTAAATTATAATGTATACTATATGTGTATTCTAGAAAATATATAATTTTTAATACATGCAGTAACTAATTGGTTAATACATTCTTAACAAAATAGACTGTATGTTTACAAATAAATAGACCCTACTTCAATAAAATATTATACGAGCTGGTAAAATATGGTTGTGCGTTGTGCAGTGGCAAATAATAATTAATTATACGTTTATTGTATTCATCGTTAGTTTCGATGTCACATGGTCTGAATAGCTAGCTTTCAGTGACTGGCTCTGTCTCACTTCATTACGGATAGTAGTTAAAAAGTCCTAAGTACATGCATTATGGGTAGGTTAAAAATATAAAACACATTTAAAAAGTTTGATTTAAGAAACCAAACCAATGAAAGAAGAAAAAGAAGGAAGCCTTTAAAACTAGATGAGAGATTTAGTTTAAGAGAACAAAGCTCTAGGGATCAGCCCTCCATCGGTGGCATAGCGATCCATCATGCTCAATAAAGAATAAGGTGAAGGCATTTAACCCAACGGATTTTCCTGACAGCAAGAGAAAGCATCTCTGTGTGTAAGTGCGGTTGGGGGGGGGGACATGAAATGAAGATCTATTACCCCAGGGAAATGGTGTTAACTTTAGCCACATTCCCCAGAGAAACAAACGCCTCCCTGAGAAACGCCTCAGGCAGAAACTTATACAGTACCACAACACCGGGGGAAAACTGCTCGGTAGAAAGTTTCCTTGGAGGAACTGCTATTTCAATCATGCCACCACTGGCGAACTGTTGTTTTTTTTAAGTGACACCTCTGCAATGTCTTTTTGCACACCTTTCAGAAACCATAGTGGACTTTGCTTATTGTCAAGTTTAGTCTCTTAAAAGAAGTTTTTTTGGGTTTTTAATTCGTAAGCCAGAAACAAAAATGTGCTCTCTCTCCAACCGTCTTTTCGACAAAGGGCAAAAGTGAAACGCAAACAAATAAAAAATGAAGATTTATTGCCTATTTAGAAATTACTGCTCACATTTAGCCTAACAGCACTGCATTAAAATCCATTTATCAAAAAAAGTTGACCTAAAAATTAACACGAGTAAGTTTACCTATCAGTTCACTAAAAAAAGGTTCACATATAAGTTGACTTACGAGCGTTGACCCAAGCAAGGTGACCCTAAAAAGATGACCCAAATGTTGACCCCAAAAAAGTAGACAAAAGTTTGGCCCAAGCAAGTTGACCCTTACAAAGATGACCCAAATGTTGACCTAAACAAGTTGACCCAAACAAGTTGACCCAAACAAGTTGACCTAAACAAGTTGACCAAAGCAAGTTGATCCAAACAAGTTGATCCAGAAGGCAGGTTGACTTACAAGTATCTCATGAATAGCTTGGTCTGTTTCATATTTTTACTTTTCATTTATGTAACATATATGTTATATATGTCTAAAGAGAGAAATATTTAACCAAATTTAGCATATATTTATCCCAAATCGCATGTCATCAATAATATAAATAAAACTCCGCTTATCTATAAGACAACACAAAACGGTGCTTCAATTAAATGCTACTTCCTGGTACAAACATTTCATGTTCAATTAAATTTTATCTGCATTCATGGTCAAGAAGTTTAAGAGATTGTACCATTCAAATCAATAGGTTGGACCCTTGCGAGCAAGGACGTAGCACAAAAGGCCTACTTCACGAAGCTAAGGCTATATATAGGTTAAATGGAACAAGTATCTTGTACACACACACATGTATTGTATTAATCTATGAAGTGTGTGTGTAGGGTTCAATGCTTAAAACTAATCTCGCAGCCACTTAGGTGTTATTTTTTGTAACTCTGTTACATAACAAGTAATAAAATAATATTTTTAAAAAATTCATTCAGTAAGCTCAAATAATATTGTATAGAATATCTTCATATTTTATTTGTCCTTAAAAAAGAAAATAAGGGCAAGTTTGGACATCGAACCCAGGGTAAAGTAGCAGGACACTCTGACAGGAATACAATGTGAGAACTTCATTATCTATAGATTTCACTTAAGGTTTCAACTATGACGTAAATGTGACATAATATTAGAAATTCAACAAGCAATATAACATTTAATTACACAAAAATTCAGTTATTACTTTAAGTTCAAATAGTCAATTAAGCTAAACAGTCAAGTTTTAATGGTCATTGAAAAATAAAGAGAAAAATAATACCTGTACAGATTGAGAATGAACCCAGGACAGTCGCTTTATTTATCAAGACGCTTGAATAGCTTTGCTAACAAGTGATATGTCTGTTGAAAATAAATCATTATTTATTTTTTTTATTTGTGGTTTTGAGATTTTGGCTTATGGTCTTTGGCTTATAATTTTGAGAATGTTTTTTTTTTTTTGGCTTGTCTTTTTGAGTCTTTGGCTTGTAGTTTTGAGTTTTTGGCTTATGGTTTTGAGTCTTTGGCTTGTGGTTTTGAGTTTTTGGCTTGTCGTTTTGAGTTTTTGGCTTGTCGTTTTGTCTTTAAAAAAATGTGAGCTACTAGTGGGTATTGAGAACATATATTGATAGATAGATATTTACATAAAACAAAAGCAACACCTTTGGCAAAGACATCAAACTTTAAAAACACTTCAGTACAAAATTTTCTAGATCTAAGTGTGTATATCTAGGTATGTGGCAATGAAACATAACGAAACATAAAACACTTAATTAATTGTTTATTTATACAATCTTATCTTATCTTATATAATACAGACGTTACTTCAAAAACAGATGATTACGTCCTACGCGTCATGCATTTAGTTATGCTTATTAACCAATGACTTAAATTCTGCCAAGTCACTGGTTTTCCTGGCTAGCTCAGGCAACCCATTACATGCTCTAATAGCACTAGGGAAGAAGGAGTATTTGTACAAATTTGTCCTAGCATATGGGACGAGGAATGTGCCTTTATCTTTGTGTCTTTCCGAGTATTTTATTAAATTTTGTTTTTGTATTTGAAGATTATGGTTCAGTGTTTTATGTATAATTGCTACTTTACTTTAGAGTCTTCTATCCTGAAGGTTTTCTAAATTTAGGTGTTACTATAGTCAAATGTGAATATTCGTTTGTTATGAATCTCACTGCTCTATTTTGTGTCTGTTCCAGTTTCTTAATGTTTTATTGAGTTGAGGGGTCCCAAACGGAAGATGCATATTCTATTATGGGCCTAACCAAGGTAAAATAACATTTTAGTTTTATGTTCTTATTTGATTTATAGAAATTTCTTTTATGTATCAAATATATTCACAATGACAGAAAGAAAAAAGTTCTTATTTCATAAACGAACAAACTTTTGAAAGGACAAAGTTTTTCTTTTCACCGATGCTATTTGGGTCACAGAACAGAAAATCATTTGCTAAATACAATATTAATTTCTAAGTTGAACGACTAGATTAATACGCTAATCCCTAATTACAATTCCTACATAACTACACACTAATTTCACATACTTGTTTATATAAACACATTCCCATACTATTTTATTTAAACACTTTCCCATGCTAGTTTATTTTAACACTTTCCCATGCTAGTTTATTTTAACACTTTCCCATGCTAGTTTATTTTAACACTTTCCCATATTAGTTTACATAAACACTTTCCCATTTTGTATCAACACATTCTCATACCATTTTGTATCAACACATTCTCATACCACTTTGTATCAACACATTCCCATACCACTTTGTATCAACACATTCCCTTACTAACTTGTAACTTGTAGCCAGACAGCTGATAAACACGCAGGTTTTACCTAACACATAGAAGTCATATTTTAAACGATAACTGTAAACATAATAAATTTACAGCACAATAATACTTTGTGATATAGGCAAAACATATGTATATATATATATATATATATATATATATATATATATATATATATATATATATACAAACACAATATATTATATAGTCTCTGTCTGAAAAGGATATTTAAAAACACAATACAACTGTTAAAAAATGTACAGTTAGAGGTTAGGGCACTGGTACAAGGCTTTGAGGCGTTCAAGTACTCTCGAACCTGCCCTACATGCACCAGTCAAGCATTGTGATCAAGTAACTCTAATACAACTTACTTGATCAGGACGGCGAGAGACATGTCCGTTAATGGATCAAGGACCAGTGATACACCCAGTGCTGTGCAAGTTACTGTCAAATTGTAACTAATTATAGTTACTAGTTACAACAGATAAAATATAACTAGTTACTCTATTCAAAATGTAACTAGTTACTTTACTAGTTACTCCAAAAAGTAACTAGATAGTTACTATTAGTTACTGGGATTGTCAACGATGGGTTGTATGATTCTCCAACAACGGTTATAATACGTCACATAATTCTTAATTAAAAACAGTATGATAAGTATTTATAAAAAAAACAATCATTCACCAATATATTAGTCAAAGCAACATCAACATTTTAAAGTGTAAAATTAACCTATCATTAAAAACTATTAATTGTTGTGTTGTATAACTAACTAATCAATAATCACTGTATCAGATTTTTATTGGCTCTTAGCAGTAAGATCATTTTAAAATGATCATCCGTTAGACTATTTCTTCGTAAAGGCAGTATTTGCCCGCCTATGCTAAATAGCCTTTCCACTGGAGCACTTGACGGAAGACTTGTGTTTTTACGAACAAATACTTGTTTCACAAGTGGATAGTGCTGGAGACTAGATATGTCTTTTGAAGAATCGTTTAGGAAAAGTTCAAGTTCAGACTGAGCAGTACTACCTCCAGTATCAGACTCATAAAAACAGAAGAAACTTCCTACATGAGATGATGAAGTCGTTGCAGTTGTAACATCATTGGAAGCATTGCCTGCAGCATCACAGTCAGCCATGGCCTGCATTGCTTGTAGCAGCAAATATTTAGCTCGAACTCTTTCAGCGTCAGACTGTATCCATCGGAGCTTGAATTGTGGATGAGAAGCACTTGCAATTATCAAATCATCTTCACCTTCAAGTGGGCCAAATCTTTTACTGATTCCACTAAGTAATGCATCAGCCAGTGGAGCCGCATACTTCAATAAGGGCTTCATTGAAGAAAGATGTGAACGCAAGGTAGAAATTGTTGGTAAGTGACAGACCTCTTCAGTGTTGGTAATTTATCATGTGCCGCAGGATGAACACTCTAATAATAAAAAGTAGTACAAAAATATAATCATAAAAAATAATAAATTGGTTTTTACAAATGTAAATGTTTTGAAACAATGGCATCTTCAGCCTATTAATTATATAATAACATAACTTTGCTAAACTGCAGTTGTTTTTTGAGATTGAGCGCACAGCTATAAGTCTGTTTCGTAGCTGGAGGACAAAGCTTGCAACGTACACGAACGTTTTTGTTGTCTATTTCAATTTTCGTAAAAAATTCGGTAAACACTGAACGTTCAAAAGAATTTTCAATTTGCTTTGAGTCCGCCATTGAGTTTTTCAAAAATTAAATTAGCTTTTTTATCGCTCACAACCAACTAGAACTTCCTATAACCATAAACATAAAAATACTTAACAAATATTATTTTTTTGCCATAGGCTCGTTCAGGCGCCATTAAACACACATGCGCATACGCACACATGATTCAACAACGACCAAAGTAACTAGTAAAGTAGCTAGCAATTTGCGTTACTAGTTACTGATAAAAGTAACTAGTTACTTAGACTAGTTACAGCTCAGTAAAAGTAACTAGTTACAGCATTAGTTACTTCAAATTGTAACTAGTAGCATTAACTAGTTACTACCCAGCACTGGATACACGGGATCAGAAGTGTAATGAATATAAAACAAAAACAAATGCTCGTGGACAAGAACCGTTTCCCCTCTTTACCTCTAAGTAACAAACTGACAAGAGTAAGTACAGAGGCCATAAAGATGAAAAACCAAAGACTATATTTCCCGATTCTTGTTTCTTTACTAAGTAGTTTTTTAAAAAAAAAAAAAGAATAGTGATTTTAGGTTTGTGTGTGTGATAGATAAATAGACAGACAGACAGATAGATAGATCAATAGATAGACAGACAGTCAGACATACAGTCAGATATATAGATAGATAGATAGATAAATAGATAGATAGATAGATAAATTAATAGATAGATAGATAAATTAATAGATAGATAGATATTCGTCGATTAAAACATACAAAATGTCCAAAGTATATTTTACTTTGTTAATTATATTCCCATTTTTCTCACTCCCCATACACAAACATATTCTAGTCAAGGCCAAAAAAGACGTTTGAATGACCCTGTCCACTATCTGACCATACAGGGCTAGCAAGACTTAATATGAACATTTTAGAATTGAAAGAATATAGTCATAAAAATGTATTAAATAGAGTCTATATGAAATTGTGTACCGAAGCATAGCAATATTTTAAAAACCAAAACATGTTCTACACTGATATACTATACAATAACAAAAAATAAAAATAAAGTCTCACTTAAACATGTTCACATAGTTACATGACGAAATACAGAATAAATAATTAAAATAGTAACAAACTTCATTATCTAAGAATAAGTATTATTAAAATAGTAATAATTTTATTATATGAAGTCAATTATAATATTAAAATAGTAAAAAAACCTTTGTGTTTATTGAATATATGACATGTTCTCTATGTTAAAATAGTAACAACTTTTTCCATACGGATGTTGATGATATTGAAATAGTAACGAAGTTATTGAATAAAGGTGCTCATAATATTAAAATAGAAACAAAGTTATTAAATAAAGACGCTATCATGAAAACAAAACTTATTCAGATAACGTTTCTTTTTAACGTAGTAAAAGTCATCAGAAGAGAATGTCCACAATTTCTAATCAAATAAATATAAACGAAACAAAATCTACAAATGTATGTGGCTTTCAAAAACATATTGGGGATTTTCAGGACAAACCAAGTACTGTTGCCAGCTAAATAAAAACATAAATGAGCTACAAACGAAAGAGCTTTGAAATTTGATTCTTCTGTGATAAAAACTGCACAAGCAAGCAACTTAAAAAAAAAAAAAAGACATAGCTCATCATCACTTCCTTATTTTGTTCGCCGGATACACCTAAATGCTAATTATTTATATCTTATCCCCCCCCCCCCCCAGAGATGAATATCTCATACGACTGGAAATATTCGCAGAAATTAAGTCATTGATTACCATGCATGACTAGATTGACCTAGGGACACGCTTAGGACGTAATTATCTTTTTTTTAAAGTAAGTCTGTATTATTAAAAGAAGTTGAGGTAAACTAAACCATCACCATCAATTCTTGAGACATGAGATCAAGTCTGATAAGTGTTGAAGATAATACATTTTTCCCAGATAGTTTTTTTTTTGTCAGGAGATTCCCGAATAGGTCCTATATCTATATAATTCTCTACGACGCCCAACCATGCGAGACACGCGCGCTCGTCGACTCTAACTCTCTATGAAAAAAGTCATGGAAAGATAACTCTCACTTTCACGGCGACAGAGAACGCGGCTCCGAAAAAAAAGGGGGTGGGGGAAGAACAAGTAATCTTCTCTTCTGTATTATATATATAAATCTCTACGTCACATTCAGGGACTGCGTCACAAATCAGGAGATTGGAGACAGGGTTGCTGCAGCGATTGGATCCCATGATAGCCAGCTAACTACTGTGAAAAGACGCAAGCTTAGAATCTATGGCCATATTGCAGGATTTTCGGGGCTCGCAAGGGCCTTCCTTTGGGGAACAGTGCCAAGACGGGCCTGCCATTGAAAGAGTTTCTAAACAAGGCAAAGGACAGAGAGGAATGGAAAAAGACGGTCGACAAGTCTTGCTTGGTGCCCAAAAGGTCCAACAGACTAAGGGATAGGTCAAGGTAAAGGTAAAACGTTGCCCTACCATGCCCCTCCCGCCCGCACCCGCGCCGCTAAATAGCGGCGTATGCTACGCCGCGGGTCGGCTTGTAGTTTATATTTCTGTTAAGGTCATTATAAACGTTTTTATTTTCTTTTGTATAGATCGTATCATGCATGCTCGGTATGTTCTGGCCCAATCACTCTTGCGTACATTTGGACTATGCCTACAAAATATGGAAGAAGGCTTCTGTACTGGGCTTAGGTCCATGGGAAATATAAATCATACAAGAAAATCTCCAATGTTTATGACAGAAATGAAATGCTTTGCGCTTTACTAGAAAAAATATTTTTGAAAGTTTAAATAACAAAGATTTGTTATTCAAATACTTTAATAAGAAGTATTTGTAAATGCAATTAATATTTTCACATTGGCAACCTTTCATTCTTAATATATTCACTAATCATTGTGGATTTCCTTTGTTTCCACAGGCAAGCTAGTCGGTCCCATTTAATGTTGTTTTTAAAAATAATTGACTTTTGATTAAAGATATTAATATGAATCAATATATATCAGTCATTCGTAAGTGATCTGTAGGATTTGAATAGTTCTTTTCTAGAGCAATGGTGTTTTAATTGTTACATGTCAAGATTTATATCTTGACGTTCAAGTAGATTTCGTCTTCTTCAAGAGCATCGTTGAGATAGAGCTCATGCCCTTCATTCTCGTTGCTCGGTTTTACCAGCTCTGAATCGTCGTTGGCGTATATTTCTTGCTCATCCTCAAGGTCTTTTGACTCTGGGCTGAAATCGTCGGTGCGCGTGCTCTGCTTCTGCGCGCCGGAGGCTCGCGCCACTTCCGCCTTGACTGTCTTGTTGTTCACGTACACGCCATCAGGGTCATCTAAGTCCTGGCGCAAGGTGGCGCTGTTGGCATACACATTCTCATGGGCGTCGTCGTGGGCGTCCTGCTTGAACTTTGAATGAGACATGTGAGATTTGCCTCCCTTGTGGTTATTACTGAAACGAAAAAAAAAAAAAATTCACACTGAATACTTTAACTATACAAAGAGCGGCCTTAGGCAAAACAAAAACTAGGTAGCCGCCTCCGATAGGTGGGGACCTCGCACTGGGCTAAAAACATTGCAAAAGTTGTATCAAATCTGAAATATAGTAGAACACTACAGCTCTAAGTCTACTGGCCTGACTCGAAGTCTCCGCTATGGCTTAAGCTTTATTCTGTACATGTTGAACTCCTTCTATTAGACAATGACAAGCTCGCTTGTTGCCTTCATGAAGTGCGCCATTTTAGTTTTTCGATGTTTATTTATTAATTTTTTTGCTAATTCATTGCGGCCCACTTTGCACAGGGTTCTAATGATCTAAGGCCGGCCCTAACTATACGTCATTGTGCGAAATAGAATTTCAATAAGTGTATAAGATTAAATATCAGGTGTAGTACGGTCCATTAAGAATCTTTATACCGAAATCAATCATGTTACTCTGCTTTTTTATTAGATTTTAATTTTTAAAACGATCCATTTTATGGTTTAGGAATAGGATATATTCATCCAGAAATAGCAAGCTTTAGGCCTATCCGTTGTCCATGATAAGGAATTATGGTTAAACAATACATTTGTAAAACCCTACAATGACTAGCAGTACGCACTGGCTACGCCCGTTGATTTTGTTCCAAGGCTTTGTATTGATTATTATGTCCGTAACACTCTCCCTTTTTTTTATTTTAATAAACGAACTATGTTTTAACGATCAAATTTAACACGCATTTTTAGCCCGTGAATTAGTGTATCTGTTACAATGAAATTTTACGGTTCGCTCTCTGTTTCCTTTTCTGTCTGTCTGTCTCTCTCTTCGCTCTCTGTAAACCGCATTTTTTGTTTTCTTTAAACCTACGCATCGTAATTTCTCCGACATACACTCTTGACTTGATTTGATTGGAAAGAAACAGAGAGTTTTCAAGAGGTCCGAGGGACACACATTTGAGGCCCAAACAAAGGTCCTTACTGAAAACAAATTAACACATGGAGGACAACAACTTTGTCTGCATTAGATACGAAAAAAATATGCAGTTGACAACTGGGGTTGCTTAGTTGCGTGAAACGCTGCACTCTTAATAATATTTTGAATGGAAAACATTGCCACTATTGAGACTTACTTCTGTTGGGGAGGCAGAGGGGCTTCTCCCAGGTCCTCTAGTTCATCAGTCTCTTCGTAGTTGCTCGAATTCTTTCTCTAAAAATACAATACAAAGAGCAAGTCTTATTTTGGATAGATGTTTAGTTACTTTTTTATTTAGACCATATTTGTTTCTTCTTTTAAACGTCAACCTAGTGCAAATCTTTCAGTTATATTTAGATCTTGATACTCAGAACGATACAATATCATTCAATACTATTCAATTTGTTTATGGTTCCATACTGGACCCTACCAAATGCTATTCAAGGATGCTATACCGCATCACAAATGAGGAGATTCTAAACAGGATGGCAATGGCCACAAGGCCCCACAAAGACTTGCTGACCACTGTTAAAAATGCAAACTTAAACTATATGGCCATATCAAAGGGTCTACAAGGCTCCAAAAGACTTTCCTTCAGGGAACAGTAAAAGGCAAGAGAAGAAGAGGAAGACAAGAGATGGGAAGAAAAAGAATTTTAAAAAATGGACAAGTCTGTCATTGAACGAGATTCTATCCTAGGCAAAAGACTTGAGAAAGTCTTTAACAGATCATCTGTGGAGCCCCAACAATCCAACAGATTAATGACTATGTGAAGATGAAAGTTATTTGCTACCAAAGAACGATGTCATAACATCAGTTGAATTTGATTTTTTTGTTCGTATTCTCCAAGCTAAGTATTATTGAATGGAAGTGTTAATCATTTGATATTCGAATCTGGTAGATAAAGTCATTTTTACAAAGTGAAATATATTTCTTTTGTTCTAATTTGAATTTATGTTATTTCTGTATGCTTTAGAGCACACACTAAAGCTCTGTTTGATGGCATTAAAGCGGCCCTGGGTCGAACAGTGTCTAAGCCTGCCCCCCTTCTATCCAAATCTGGAGATAAATTACAGATCAAACCAAGCAGCTAGAATTATGGACAGAACACTACCTCGATGTCAATGCCGCACAGAAAACAGTAGACGATGTCGCCCTGGCTTCTCTACCAGATCTTCCAGTATTGGAATGCCTAGATGAGCTTCCGAGCCTTAGTGACCTCAAAAAAGCAATTAACTGCATGAAAAATTGAAAATCTCCAGGGAGTGATGGTATCCCAGTGGAAGTAGTTAAAGTCAACGAATCACTTCTGCTCCCTGAACTCTCCTCTGCCGCTGCTGGGAAACAGGTCATGTCCCAAAGGACATGTGTGACGCAACTATAGTCACAATATACAAGAACAAAGGGGATCAGAGTGACTGCAACAATTACAGGGGTATCTCTCTCCTCAGTATAGTGGGCAAGATCTTTGCTAGAGTGGCACTATCCAGGCTGCAAGTGATAGCTTCTAGAGTCTACCCAGAGTCTCAGTGTGGATTCAGGAGTGGTAGATCCACTATAGACATGATATCTTCTCTACGACTACTGCAGGAGAAATTCAGAGACAGACCCTTAACATCGTTTTTGTTGATCTGACTAAAGCCTTTGACATGGTCAGCAGAAGTGGCCTTTTCAAACTCCTAAGGAAAATAGGTTGCCCTCCAAAACTACTGAAGTTCATTGAGTGCTTTCATGAGGAATCTAAATTTACTGTCAAATTGAATGGAGCCCAATCAGCACCTTTTGAGGTTTGCAGTGGTGTCAAGTAGGGATGTGTGCTCGCCCCTACTCTGTTTGGCATATTCTGATCTTGTCTACTGCATTATGCGTACAACGACATAAACGAAGGTGTGTTTCTACATACAAGATCCTCTGGAAAACTATTTAATGTATCAAGGCTGCGGGCAAAAAAACTAAATATATATATATATATATATATATATATATATATATATATACATATATTGTTATGAGGAAAAAAAATGGCTATAACCGAGTGATGCCAGACCTTTTTATGTCAGAAAAGGAGGGTATTTAAATTTCCGAAACGCACATTTGGGACGATCAAAATAATTATTCTTTTATCTTTTAGTATGTGCCGATTTCCAGCATTGCAGCCAGAGCTTTCGAAAGGCCAGATGGAACCGCATCATGGGACTAACAGAACCCACAGGCATTAGGTTGTGCATCACTGCTGTAACTAATTAACTGAGTTCAATAATTGAATACCTTAGTCGTTGGATCCCTGGTGTAGCGTAATACTTTATCGTGTGTCCTCTGAATGTCTTCTGCTAGTTCTTTGGATTTCTGATGCTCTAGATGGGGATTTTTCGGACGTGGATTTTGATCCTCTGTATCGGTTTGCTAAAATAGAATTTAACATTGCAGTAACATATAGATCACAGCTTGTTTGGTTAGACTACTTTCACGTGAAATATCCCAATATAGGTAGATTTAGGTGTCACTAAAAGATAAAAGAAATTATTTAAGAACCTTTCAGAAACACAAACTAATTGTATGTGTTTAACTTATTGACTTTCCTGTTTTTAAAAAGAATTGTGAATGTAAACTAATATATTACTTATTTTAATCAGATTTCTGTGTTACTGTGGACTGCATTTAGTTTAAAGAATGGTATTGGTCTGTGCGAGCCAATTATCACTTTAAAAATGCTTTGCGCAGGCTGGAGGCAATGCAGTAGTTAATATAATTAGCCCACAAATTATTCTAATCTGATATTCTATTATCTAATATTTAATACCTATAAGGCATTGTCTTTGATTTCGAAGATTCAGAATGTTTGCAGTGACTGTACAGCCACCAGTTGATGCAAACAAAGCCGTTGTCTGCGGGTGGTCTATTTAAATTATTCTTTCGTCGTTTGTACCTGAATTCTTTGGGTCTTAACTTCATCGAACGGCGTGAAAGATCTTCAGCTGTCTCATCAAGAAGTCATTTGCAGCCAGCTGGATTTCTCTGTGCCCAGTAGGGGCAAACTGACGCCAGAGTTGATCTTTAAAGCACTTCTGGAACTCATCTCTCTTAAGCAGTCCACTCTAGGCTCGCCAAAAAGAAATCTTCTTTGGCATGTGGTCAGTTTTACATTACACGTATATATTTATCTATCTAAGGTAGGCCTATTATAGCTTGGTCTTTCTAAACGATGTCTCTCTCTATATATATGCAATAAAACCCCACAAGTTTAATCTAAACTTACATCTAAATTTAAGTCATTCATTCGTTGACGCCTTCGTGTCCACTTCCTGAAGTAAAGTACACCGAGAACCAAGAGGCCGACCAGCAGAAGTCCACCCACAGCTCCTCCGACAGCGCCCCCTATAATGGCTGCGTTATTTGTAGAGCTGGTACCTATGCAACAACAATTACAAAGTATTTTTTAATTCTTGAGAGCAACTGGTTCAAGGTAATTTACATGTTAGGTTATATCAATATGAATATTAACAATTATTTATGCAGAATTCAATGTCCAAGAATGAAACATATTTGTGTGTGTGCTCTTCTGTAAGGGAACACTCTAAAAACAACAATATATTGAATCCTAGCTCTGACCCTATGATCTTAACCTTAACTCTAACCCCTAACCCTAACCGTAATATCATATTCAGCAAACGTCTTTGTTTTTTCCGCACCAAACTTTCAATTTCAATGTAAAAAAAAAATTAAAAAAAGAAACACAGTTAATTGCAGGATGTCACGTGATTTAAACAATATTGCTCATTTTGCAAATCTACTTCTTTCGATATACAGTTATCAACCTTCCCTCTCTCTTTCTCTCTCTCTCTCTCTCTCTCTCTCTCTTTCTCTCTTCTGCCATTTAGCCCCATCTTATCCACCCACCCGAGCCAATAAGACACTAGAAGCAAGCATATACTACATAGGGGATTGTCATAATTATGGTAAACATTTGATTCTTCAGTGCTAAAAGATGCACACTAATTTTTATTGTATTTTTAAACTACAGAGCTTATCAATAGCACTGGAGACACCAAGAAGTTAGATATTTATAGATATGTCTACAATAGTCTACATTAATCAAGGTTATTGACTGGAAGCGAGAAACGAAAATTGTATTTCCTGAAAGTTCATGAAACGTCATGGAGTCCAGCTAGATGTAATGGTTCGTCCATATGCTGGTCTTCTTGTACCATTTTAACGTTGGTAAAACAGTGAACTATTTTAACTGTGCCAGTGGACACGCCCTGGTCAACAGACAGGAACAGTATACACTGTACTACCCTTGTTAAAAAAAACAACTAAGTGAATGGGGAAAATAAGCAAATTTTACCTTAATAATATTTTATGAAGGATGTATTTATTTGTATTTTTTTATTTATTTTAATTACCGAATAAGTTTCTAATTTATATATTTTAACTGCTTGTATAAATGTTTATTATAGACTAAAAAAAAGGGTAATAGTTCTATTTTCCTGACTTGACTCAAGTAGTGGCTTGTGTTTGATTTTGTTTTTGGGACGTATTCTTTCAAGTTTATTTGTATGTGTCTTTTTGTGTACTGATTTGACTGTCTGACAAAAAAAAAATTACATTTTGATTTTTAATTTTGACTTCTTTTTAAAAACTTTTACAAATTTGAAAACTTTTTAACCCTCTTCTAATTAGCATACCTTTAAAATAAATGAAAACCTATTTCAATAAATTGGCACATATCTTTAAAAAATATATCTTCAGCAGTAATAAAAGCTTGTCTGAGGATAGGGAGAGGGTTCAAGCCATAAACATAGAAATGTAAGGTCTGTGGTTTCAAAACATTTTCCATCTTGAATCAAAATGTTTGGTTTATGTTTAACATGTTTAAGATGTTCCTTCATTTTTGAATATTATTACATTCCAGTCCAAACCTCCCGCGTAACGGCTGGTGATGGCAGAGGACAAGGTTTGAACGCAAGACCATCGTGACTATCGAATGTCACCGCAGAGCATATGGCTTTGTGCTAATATTATATGATATTACGTCATTGTTTGTTGTTTATGTTTTGTGCGAAAGCAATGGATCGAACGGAAATAAAAAGTGAGTTATATATGTCTACCTTGATAAAGACAGTTTCGTTATTATCATTATTAATTAGTAACGTCTACAGTAATTGATTATTAATCTGTGACAACAGAACATGCTAAGGGGTTGGGAGCATGTTTAATGCAAGAAGACAAACCAGTTGCGTATACGTCAAGATCATTGACAGAAACAGAGTGCGCAGATATGCACAAATAGAAAAGCAAATGTTAGCTATAGTGTTTGCAGCTGAACATTTTCACCATTATATTTTTGGAAGAACTGTGACTGTACAATCAGATCACAAACCTTTCCAAACTATTGTGAGGAAGCCTTTACACAAGATTTCACCAAGACTTCAGTTGATGATGTTAAGACTGTTGAGATATCAATTAACAGTAACTTACACTCCAGGTTCAAAAATGCAAATAGCTGATACGTTATCGCGTGCGTACATCAATGGTCAAGAACAATCAAATTCAAATGATGACATGGTTATGAGAATTCCTAGCGCAACAGCAAAGTTTCCGGGAAGTGATCAGAAGATTATTGAAATTAGAAGGAAAACTGAATCTGATGCTAAATTAAAACTTGTAATCAATTATGTCAGAGAAGGTTGGCCAAAGATAAAAACTCAAGTTCATGAAACAGTGAAAGTGTATTGGTCATTTAAAGACAGTATTCATGAAGAGAATGGAATAATTGTTTTATGCGAACAGAATTATAATTCCTTCAAGTATGAGAAATGAAATTCTCGACAAGTTGCACACAGGTCATTTTGGTCTTGAGAAAACCAGATCGAAGGCAAGACAGAGTGTGTTTTGGCCAGGATTGTCTAAAGATATTTTTTCGACAATAATGAAATGCTCAACATGTGCAACGTTCAAAAGAAATAATGTGAAGAAAAACTTGCTACCTCATTTACTCCCTCATGTTGTACCAGACAGACCATGGGAACAGGTTGCGACAGATTTGTTTGAATGGCGAAACAATGACTACTTGCTAGTTGTGGACTATTTCTCTAAATACCCTGAAATAAAACGACTGCAGAACAAAACATCAGAATGTGTTATCAGGGCAATGAAAGGTATTTTGCTAGACACGGCATACCAGAAGAAATATTGAGCGACAATATGCCATTCAATAGCTATCAATATAGAGAGTTTGCTTCTGAATGGGGTTTCAAGATAACAACATAAAGTCTCAGGTACCCTCAATAAAATGGACAAAGTGAGGTGTATGTTGGTATCGTAAAGCAGATATCTAACAAAGCATACAAAAGTAAGAAAGATCCATATCTCGCTATGCTCGAGTATAGAAATACTCCGATAAGCGGACTGCTTTATTCGCCATCACAACTGCTGATGAGTAGAAGACTCAGGGACATCATTCCAACTGATCCCAAACTATTGAAACCATCGGTAGCTGAAAATGCAGAGCCATTACTCAACGAACGACAGAGGAAAAGCAAAGTGAAAAAAGATTCAAAAGCAAGGTTACCTAAAGACTACTCTGTCGGGGAGAAGGTGAGAGTTCGTCTAGGACAAACATGGCAGAAAGCAGTCGTCATTAAGAAACATCCATCACCCAGATCTTACATCATAAAGACAAATGATGGAAAAACATACAGACGAAATCAACAGTTTTTAAACAAGAGCTACGAAGAAGACATCTCTGGATATTATGATACCGACGAAGACAATGAACAGCAAACTGTTAGAACTCACGAAACAGACAATTATAAACCAACAACTAGAGAACTTGTTGTGCCGGTCAAGACAACCAGAAGTGGTCGAGTTGTCAAAATTCCTTGTAAATATAGGTCTTAAGAACTTTAAAAGGAAGGATGTGATAATAGCTTCAAAAGGAAGGATGTGCTAATATTATATGATATTACGTCATTGTTTGTTGTTTATGTTTTGTGCGAAAGCAAAGGATCGAACGGAAATAAAAAGTGAGTTATATATGTCTACCTTGATAAAGACAGTTTCGTTATTATCATTATTAATTAGTAACGTCTATAGTAATTGATTATTAATCTGTGACAACAGAACAGGCTTACAATCAGGCAGCCCAAAAGACTTTTAAGCTCAGAATACAAGAGTTTAATTTACTATCAAAAGTGAATTGCTCTGCCAAGTAGGCCAGACTAGATTTTAGAAATATCTTTTACTACTCTCTCTCTCTTTCTCTCTCTCTCTCTGTATGTGTGTGTGTGTGAGATATTGCTATCCTTGAAAAAAATTTACGAGCTGTGCTTAAATATCTCAGGGTAAAAGGATTTAAGTCTCATCCAAAATAAATTGTACAATCTCTTGTATTACATTTTTAAACAACTCAATGTTCAAACTTAATTAGACACAGAGGGCTGGATGGTCAAGACACTAGGAAATACTTCTGTCTATCTTATTGAAGTCGATAACAGTAGAGGTTGTAGACAAGAGATGGTCAAATCAACTGAAAACCTTCTGAATAGAATGTCAGTTCTGTTCCTGGTGCAATACTAAGAATAGCTTCTAGGAAAAATGTGTTGGCATCCTTGCTCTCCCGCAGGGTCTAGTGAAAGCTTGTGACAATTATTGTAAACATCAAATTAAAGCAGCATATTATGATTAAAAATGGGGAAAGCGTGAGTGGTTGCTAAAGCCAAGAGCGTACAAACACAGATCACCGTAAGCGCAGCAAGGGAAAGTCCAATTGCCCAGAATCCTTGAAAACAGTACCCACCGTTCTTTGAATTTGTATCTACTGTTTCGTTGTTTGATCTCTCTAGGGAAGCGTTAACAACAAATATTGAAAATAAACTAATATATTAAACAAAGTAAACTAAAAAAAATACAAACATTAAAATAATAATTTAGACGAAATCAAGAATGAAAATGCTACAATTATCGGTCACATGACTTTATACGTTTCATTAGAAGTAAAAATTATTTAGTCCTGACCCAATAGTCGTCCAAGATGGCAAGAGATTATAGGTTGGCAGTATTCAAACTTCGGACCATCGCAGTGATAATTTAAGCGCATGTCGCACGGCCAAACATCCGTTATTGTTCTCTCCCCTCTTCCAGGACTGAGTGACTTGGGACATATTTTACGTTCGTCTAACATTTGTCTTGCAACATTTATTTTATCATACCAAGACTTAACTTGTAAATAATAGACGACTGGATTTTTCAAAAGCTGCCTGGTAGAAATTTTGAATACGTTATTTCTCCCAATTGGATTGGCCTCCGTGTCATGAAAATCTCCAATGTCGTTAGGTATTTCCATATTTATCAAAATGAAAAGTCTCTTGGATGAGAGAGTTCTAAAAAGGAAGTCATATTGATGTTCTTGTTAAGGTAAAAATCATCTTCGGTTTCAGATAGAGTCGAAAAGTGTCTGAAATATGTGTCGCCGAGAGACTTTGTACGCTTGGGATTGGCTAGGCTATCAATCAATGGGGCTCGAGGTTCGACACCCAACTCGAGCAGAGTTTTGTTTAATGAGGGTTTAACGGCAGCACGGAAACCGAGTTATCTCCCCCCCCCCCCTCCCAATGGTCACAGCATGCTGTAAGCATGAAAAATGCACAATGTAAAAGCACTTTTGAAAAAAAAAAGTGAAACGTGAAAAATGAAATTATTCAGAAAGAATCAAAGCCAGATTTTATCATATAAGTGCTGCATAATTTGGACCTTTAAAAAATGAAATAAAACTGGAGCTCCACTGCGGGACACATTTAACTGGTTTCTTCGTTAAATTCGACAAACGCAATAATATGCATGTGCATTAAAAAAAAAAGGCATATTGTTTTTCAAAGTGTGGATTCATTTTTACCCCAAACGAATTTTTAAAAAATTATTTTGACTACATTTGGAAAACAACTTTCAAAAGCGTCAAAGAAATGCAAATACAGATAGATGTATTTTCATAATTTTTTTTTTTTTTTTTTTTTTTACATTCACATATTTCAGTAATAATCAGCGCTATCCCCAAATCCACACTAGCTAAGGTTACCTGAGACATTCTTATAGCAAGTTCCATTGGTTTCATTCAGCACATAGCCTTTAACGCAGTTCTCACAAATTGTTTTGGTGCATTTGGCGCAGTTTGGGTCCTCACATTTCCTGCAGTAATAAGGAATCTGTGGTGTAGATGGCGCTGTAGGGGCACTAGAGGTGTGACTTGTAGGTAGAGATGTTGAATTGTGGATTGTGTTTGACGTGGTCGCTGAAATTACAATATTGCATATAGTTAAACTTATGTCTTAAAGTTTGTTTAATCTAATATACATAGTTAAATGTAAGGTGTATGTATGTATGTATGTATATATGTACCGCATAGAAATCAAAACCTTTTCACTGATCATGATAAAACTTGGCATAAATGTTTCTTAGATCAAATCGGACACAGTACAGTATAATTAATGTCTCTCCCTTAACCATAGGGCCCTAAAAATTTTAAACATTACCTAAATTGATCCTTATTAAATAACAAAATTCCTAGACTAATCGGGTAAAGCCATTTTTAGAATATTTTAAATATGGTAAATCCATTTCTACATTCTACTTTTATTTGCATGGCAAAATTAAAAGATGGATGGGAACTTTCGTCATGTTTGACATAGATGTAAAACCAATGCACTAGATCAGTGATGCTCAAACTAAGGCCCGCGCGTCATATCCGGCTATTTCTTAATATGAAAAGCATGCTGTTAGGAAGCATTGAAACACAGGAAAGTGCTAAAATACATTTTCAATTCTTGCGATGACAATATTGCGTAGCCTCTGACATCTTGTCCTACCCCTGGATCTACAAGTGTGGCTCAGATATCGAGTGCGGCGGAACTGTCTTCACAGTAGAAGCTGCAAAGATGAGTATCTTGGCAAAAAAAAATGTTATGAGTAAGTTTAATGAAAGACTTTAAAAGCTCTTTTATTGTTTCAAAAACTGAATAATACCGTCAGCTTATTGATCAATGTTTGCCATATACATCTCTATATACATGAAACTGCGTTAAACAAAAACAATAGGTAAAAATATTTCCAATCGTAAAGATGTATTGCTGTAGTTCTAGATCTAGTACAAACTTAATGAAATGACAGATCCAAACTAATGGATACAATGACACTTAGTATAAGCTTTGTTTTTTTAAAGTATTTGTTTACATGTTTTTCTTTTTCTTTTCTTTTCCATCTCGTTGAATGGCATCTCAATGTCAATTCAGAATGTTAAGGACATGAATACAGTGTATTTCACTTTACAACACTAACCCATTTGTAACCTGGACATTTGGCTAAATCTTATGCTGACAAAGCCATTGTCCTACTGAGATCTATATAAGTTTTCTTTTCGTTGTCTGCACCTGTTTTCGTATAGGCTTTTCTTTAGGTCTCAAAAGTGTGTCCCGCGATGTTCGTGAGATCTGTTCGTCTCTTTCAGATGTCATCTGCTGCCAGCTCCTTTCTTCAATATAGCGACCGAGTGATATGGAATGTGTGTGTGTTTCTATGGTGATGACAAGAAGAGGTTAGCGATTGGTTGGGAATGATGCAAAATAAATGGCATGGTCGTCAGCAGTCTTAGGACAGACGACTCTATATTGCCAGTCTAAAAGAACGAGTTCTTGTAGTGAGTTAGATTTTGTTCAGAATACCATTTTATATCATTACTAAAGTCTACTACATTTAGTTTCGTTTCATAACAACTTGATTTTGTCTCTATCTATAATATAAAGTTTTATTTAGTTACGTTCACCAAGTTATATCAAGGTTAATTAGTTAAGATTTATTAAGCCTATAGCGGATTAGTTGCGGCTATCCCCAAAAATGGAATAGTTGTACGACCCATTAGATTTCGATATTAATTGTTAAAGATATATATATATTACCGAGGACAAACGCAGACGGCGAAAAGAAAATCAAATTCGACCACCTTCGGACAATGGTTATGCTTGCCCTGGATGTGGAAAATGGTAAAATATGTAGGTCACAGCTGGGGCTACGCAACCACGGGAAATACTGCTTTCCTCACTAATCTTCGGACTCGAAGACACGCCTTATTATTATTATTATTATTATTTATATATATATATATATATATACTTACTTGTATTATCCGTCGGAGTAGAGTTCTGAATGGTTAATAATGTTGTGCTAGGTGGAGCTGTGGTGCTAATGGTGGTTGCTGAGGTTGAGTTGTGACTTGACAAGCTGGACAGTGTCCAATTTGTTGTTGTCAGAGTAGACGTTACGTTGCAAGATGTGACGTCGAAAAAGGAACCATCTGGACAACAATTGCTACATTCCTCGATGCAGGCATTACTGTCACACGGGGAACACCGCTGAGCACATGTGGAGAAAAGAAAAAAAAAGTGCAATAGGTACTATGACAAACAGACAAACAAACGAAAAATAAAACTCTTTTATCTTGATTTTCTGTATCAGTTGACGGACTTAGGGACATGAACTTAAGGGATAGATCACATAGCTCGTAGAAAAAGATCTTGTAGCATTATGGGATAGATCCTATATCACGTTGAGATAGATCCCATAGCATATTGGGATAGTGCTTTTGGCATGCAGGATTGATTATTTGACACATCGGGATAAATCTCATATCACTTAAGAAAAGATGTAGTGGAAAGTTAGGATACAGTACATGGAAGGTTGGCCTTAGAATAGGTCCTAGCGTCCTATGGCATGTCCTATCGTCCTATGGTATATACTTTGATTCCATGTTTTCTTTTTCTTGTTTGTGTTTAGCTGTAATGTAATTTTTCTCGTAAATGCCAACTTTTAAAGTTTACCAACCCACAATAAAATATTGGCTAGTTTATGAATGTCGATCTTTTTATATTATCAATAGAAAGTTTATGTCACCGCTGTATTTTTGACTGTATTTTTGACATCATAAATGTCACTGTGGTTATGTTTTGATGCTGTGATATTATTGTCGGTTTATCTATGTAGGCGTGGTGGTGACATTGGGTTCATATTATAACTCACAGAATAAGGAAATGACACTTGATATAGCAGACACAAATAAGTTTAATTTAAGTAATAACACCACATATTGAATATGATACACAATTCAATTCAGGAATGACCAGTATTAATCCTCCATAGAAATATGGCGAATATAATGACAACTTAGCAACTAATCTATAACCAACTTCTTTAAACAACTGACTCAACTGACTATATCAAGTGACTCTATCAAGTGCTTGCTACCAACTCCCTATATTGACTGACTGCTCTTAACCCTGGTTCACTTAAGGTCAAAAAAGTGTTCACCTTAGGGCAACATGAGTAGTGAATAACATTCACAATATTGAAATAGGGTTTCTACACTATGGCACCAACTTGAGGTGGTGACAGTTTATTTAATTCTTCCATTCATTTCCAAACATATTGACCTACATTCCACAGGCTTTAATTTGAGTAGGCGTATAATGTCACATTGATTTTTTTTCCTTTGAAATTGACAGAAAATATGTTCCTCTTCCAGACATTTCACTTTATACAGTCCAGTGACAACAATCTCAGTTCTCTACTTTTAGTTAAGGCCACACCGATTGTATTAGCGCTGAGGAGATAAACCTTTTAAGCCTGAGAGTTCAATAAATTTTCGACACCTTGATCACTGGGAGCAATACTGTAAAATATCTTCGAGCCGGAAAACGATTCTGCAAGGCTTCAGTAAGCACTAAAAGGTCTCGAGGGGTCGGATGTAGCCTGCGGGCAGCAGCTTAATCATCACTGCGTATTAGGAGATAAGTACAGAGACACTTGCTTGTGCCTTTTCTCACAAAGCTAAGTAATACGATCGTTTGAATGAAACTGATAAGATTGACTGACCTTGTGGTTGCACATGAGCCAACATGGTCCTGAGTTTATAATATTCCAGTGATGTTATTCATGTTTCTTTGGTCAACAGTCAAGCACGGTGCCATGTGGCCAGAACAACAACCAATGGCCTTTACTTTCCCCAACCATTAGAGTTGGGTGGACTCGTGGGCGCTCTAAAAATTCAGTAAGTTCGGAAGCCAAGCGCTTTACCACTCAGCCATATAAAAATATTCAGTATTTTTTTTTTTTTTTAGATTTCTTTGTCATTTTTTGTAGGACCGAGATTATTCCATAATGTGACATTTCTATTGGGTATTTTCATACATGGCGGAAAACCAACAAATAGCTACATTTTTTGGTGTATCCGGTGTAGAAAATAAAGTGTAGAAATGCAATGTTTTACAACGTTATATATGTTATACTACGTGCACATTAGAGAACTGCTGAATTAAATTTTTTAACCTCCTGTTTGTAAATATAATTTCGTTGGCAATTTTGAAATTCTATTTAGCGTTCTTAATATTGTTAGGTTTTTCGCGAAAATCTCAAACTCAAAAACATTTTATGTTCTTCTTAATTATAGGAGTAACCGGAAAGTCTTTTGCTAACAGTAATACATGTATTCAGTTTCATATAGGCCTTTCATTTCTTTAACTGTTGTAAATCACTTCCTTCATCAACAAGACTAAATTGTGTCAAAATAGAATCTGTATATAATCATTTGAGGAAGCGCACTGATCCATTCAGTCCTCGTCTCAGAGGCGTGGCTAAGGATTTGGGGCCCTTGAATTTTGACATTCGACATCATGCCATGAGATAATGGCGTATTATTTAATGTAAAAACAAATATCGGAGTCCCACTCAAGTAGAGACCTGGATGGATTTCAAATTTGGATTCCCCCTCCGCCCATCCTATCAACGCCACTGCCTTATCTCAATAGATCTGGGGTCTTTCATTTTATATATCTTTTATATATTAGGTATGTCATCTTTTCATTCGTTTTCCATTTCGCATGCTACATATCAAGTTGTATTTTTCTACCACCAAGAGCGCAACGCTAAAGGATATCCAGTCTAGCAGCAGAGGGCTGACAGCTTACTTCAGCAGATAGCAGCGTAAGTGAAGTCGATAGAGTGAATGTAAAACAGCCAACAAAATAAAATGTACAGATTTTTACAAAGCTCACTCTGTAACAAATCTTGTAGACGTCATTTCTAAAATTTCCGTTTCTCAGACCAAGTAGAATTTAGAATAATTCATTATCGATCACAATACTCGAATAAAAAGTATTTAATGAAATAATTAATTAGTGGTAATTAACTAATTTTAATTTATATTGACAAAGAGAGATAAATTGTGCAGTATTAAAAGATATTTTTGCTTCTTTAAATAGCCAAATATTAACTGCATCTAAATCCACAAGAGTAATTTGACGTAGATATATGTTCTTACAGTACATCTGGTGTAGTACATCCTCTTGGCCATTGGTGAATCTTTTTACTGTTTACTATTTTCTACAAATTTTAAATTCTGTCCTGTTCTTATATAAGCTTGTCAAGACAAACCTAGCCACAGACGGGGAAGGCTTTTATCTGCTATTAAACCTCCTTATTTCTGATTTACTTGGAAATGTTGAAGCTTTGTTTTTAATTTGTTTGTCCATAACTAGTTCAACATAGAGCGGCTCAGTTCTAGTTTGTTATTTCCATCACAAGCTCAAGTTTGTTATTTACATAACTAGTTCTAGTTTGTTAGTTCTATCACTAGTTCTAGATTGTTAATTCTATCAATAGTTCTAGTTTGTTAGTTCCATCACTAAGTCTAGTTTGTTAGTTCTATCACTAGTTCTAGTTTGTAGAATCCATCACTATTTCTAGTTTGTTAGTTCAATCACTAGTTCTAGTTTGTAAGTTCCATCACTATTTCTAGTTTGTTAGTTCCATCACTAGTTCTAGTTTGTTAGTTCTATTACTAGTTCTAATTTGTTTGTTATATCACTAGTTCTAGTGTGTTAGTTCTATCACTAAATCTAGTTTATTAGTTCTATCACTAGTTCTAATTTGTTAGTTCTATCTCTAGTTCTTGTTTGTTAGTCCTATCACTAGTTCTAATTTGTTAGTTCTATCACTAGTTCTAGTTTGTTAGTTCTATCACTAGTTCTAATTTGTAAGTTCCATCACTAGTTCTAGTTTGTTAGTTTTATCACTAGTTCTAGATTGTTAGTTCTATCACTAGTTATAGGTTGTTATATCTGTCACTATTTCTAGTTTGTAAGTTCCATCACTATTTCTAGTTTGTTAGTTCCATCACTAGTTCTGGTTTGTTAGTTCTATCACTAGTTCTAATTTGTTAGTCATACCACTAGTTCTAGTGTGTTAGTTCTATCACTAAATCTACTTTATTAAATCTATAAAAAGTTCTAATTTGTTAGTTCCATCACTAGTTCTAGTTTGTTAGTTATATCACTAGTTCTAATTTGTTAGTTCAATCACGTTCTAGTGTGTTAGTTCTATCACTAGTTCTAAGTTGTTAGTTCTATCACTAGTTCTAATTTGTAAGTTCTATCACTAGTTCTAGTTTGTTGGTTCTATCACTAGTTCTAATTTGTTAGTCATACCACTAGTTCTAGTTTGTTAGTTCTATCACTAGTTCTAATTTGTTTGTTATATCACTAGTTCTAGTGTGTTAGTTCTATCACTAGTTCTAATTTGTTAGTTCTATCACTAGTTCTAATTTGTTAGTTCTATCACTAGTTCTAATTTGTTAGTTCTATCACTAGTTCTAGTGTGTTAGTTCTATCACAAGTTCTAATTTGTTAGTTCTATCACTAGTTCTAATTTGTTAGTTCTATCACTAAATCTAGTTTATTAGTTTTATCACTAAATCTAGTTTATTAGTTCCATCACTAGTTCTAGATTGCTAGTTCCATCACTAGTTATAGGTTGTTATATCTATCACTATTTCTAGTTTGTAAATTCCATCACAATTGCTAGTTTGTTAGTTCTATCACTAGTTCTAGTTTATTAGTTCTATCACTAGTTCTAATTTGTAAGTTCTATAACTAGTTCTAGTTTGTTAGTTTTATCACTAAATCTAGTTTATTAGTTCTATCACTAGTTATAGGTTGTTATATCTATCACTATTTCTAGTTTGTAAGTTCCATCACTATTTCTAGTTTGTTAGTTCCACCACTAGTTCTAGTTTGTTAGTTTTATCACTAGTTCTAGATTGCTAGTTCCATCACTAGTTATAGGTTGTTATATCTATCACTATTTCTAGTTTGTAAGTTCCATCACTATTTCTAGTTTGTTAGTTCCATCATTAGTTCTAGTTTGTTAGTTCTATCACTAGTTCTAATTTGTTAGTTATGTCACTAGTTCTAGTGTGTTAGTTCTATCACTAGTTCTAATTTGTATGTCCCATCACTAGTTCTAGTTTGTTAGTTCTATCACTAAATCTAGTTTATTAGTTCTATCACTAGTTCTAATTTGTTAGTTCTATCTCTAGTTCTTGTTTGTTAGTCCTATCACTAGTTCTAATTTGTTAGTTCTATCACTAGTTCTAGTTTGTTAGTTCTATCACTAGTTCTAATTTGTAAGTTCCATCACTAGTTCTAGTTTGTTAGTTTTATCACTAGTTCTAGATTGTTAGTTCTATCACTAGTTATAGGTTGTTATATCTGTCACTATTTCTAGTTTGTAAGTTCCATCACTATTTCTAGTTTGTTAGTTCCATCACTAGTTCTGGTTTGTTAGTTCTATCACTAGTTCTAATTTGTTAGTCATACCACTAGTTCTAGTGTGTTAGTTCTATCACTAAATCTACTTTATTAAATCTATAAAAAGTTCTAATTTGTTAGTTCCATCACTAGTTCTAGTTTGTTAGTTATATCACTAGTTCTAATTTGTTAGTTCAATCACGTTCTAGTGTGTTAGTTCTATCACTAGTTCTAAGTTGTTAGTTCTATCACTAGTTCTAATTTGTAAGTTCTATCACTAGTTCTAGTTTGTTGGTTCTATCACTAGTTCTAATTTGTTAGTCATACCACTAGTTCTAGTTTGTTAGTTCTATCACTAGTTCTAATTTGTTTGTTATATCACTAGTTCTAGTGTGTTAGTTCTATCACTAGTTCTAATTTGTTAGTTCTATCACTAGTTCTAATTTGTTAGTTCTATCACTAGTTCTAATTTGTTAGTTCTATCACTAGTTCTAGTGTGTTAATTCTATCACAAGTTCTAATTTGTTAGTTCTATCACTAGTTCTAATTTGTTAGTTCTATCACTAAATCTAGTTTATTAGTTTTATCACTAAATCTAGTTTATTAGTTCCATCACTAGTTCTAGATTGCTAGTTCCATCACTAGTTATAGGTTGTTATATCTATCACTATTTCTAGTTTGTAAATTCCATCACAATTGCTAGTTTGTTAGTTCTATCACTAGTTCTAGTTTATTAGTTCTATCACTAGTTCTAATTTGTAAGTTCTATAACTAGTTCTAGTTTGTTAGTTTTATCACTAAATCTAGTTTATTAGTTCTATCACTAGTTATAGGTTGTTATATCTATCACTATTTCTAGTTTGTAAGTTCCATCACTATTTCTAGTTTGTTAGTTCCACCACTAGTTCTAGTTTGTTAGTTTTATCACTAGGTCTAGATTGCTAGTTCCATCACTAGTTATAGGTTGTTATATCTATCACTATTTCTAGTTTGTAAGTTCCATCACTATTTCTAGTTTGTTAGTTCCATCATTAGTTCTAGTTTGTTAGTTCTATCACTAGTTCTAATTTGTTAGTTATGTCACTAGTTCTAGTGTGTTAGTTCTATCACTAGTTCTAATTTGTATGTCCCATCACTAGTTCTAGTTTGTTAGTTCTATCACTAAATCTAGTTTATTAGTTCTATCACTAGTTCTAATTTGTTAGTTCTATCACTAGTTCTAATTTGTTAGTCATACCACTAGTTCTAGTTTGTTAGTTCTATCACTAGTTCTAATTTGTTTGTTATATCACTAGTTCTAGTGTGTTAGTTCTATCACTAGTTCTAATTTGTTAGTTCTATCACTAGTTCTAATTTGTTAGTTCTATCACTAGTTCTAATTTGTTAGTTCTATCACTAGTTCTAGTGTGTTAGTTCTATCACAAGTTCTAATTTGTTAGTTCTATCACTAGTTCTAATTTGTTAGTTCTATCACTAAATCTAGTTTATTAGTTTTATCACTAAATCTAGTTTATTAGTTCCATCACTAGTTCTAGATTGCTAGTTCCATCACTAGTTATAGGTTGTTATATCTATCACTATTTCTAGTTTGTAAATTCCATCACAATTGCTAGTTTGTTAGTTCTATCACTAGTTCTAGTTTATTAGTTCTATCACTAGTTCTAATTTGTAAGTTCTATAACTAGTTCTAGTTTGTTAGTTTTATCACTAAATCTAGTTTATTAGTTCTATCACTAGTTATAGGTTGTTATATCTATCACTATTTCTAGTTTGTAAGTTCCATCACTATTTCTAGTTTGTTAGTTCCACCACTAGTTCTAGTTTGTTAGTTTTATCACTAGTTCTAGATTGCTAGTTCCATCACTAGTTATAGGTTGTTATATCTATCACTATTTCTAGTTTGTAAGTTCCATCACTATTTCTAGTTTGTTAGTTCCATCATTAGTTCTAGTTTGTTAGTTCTATCACTAGTTCTAATTTGTTAGTTATGTCACTAGTTCTAGTGTGTTAGTTCTATCACTAAATCTAGTTTATTAGTTCTATCACTAGTTCTAATTTGTTAGTTTTATCACTAGTTCTAATTTGTAAGTTTCATCACTAGTTCTAGTTTGTTAGTTTTATCACTAGTTCTGGATTGTTAGTTCTATCACTAGTTATAGGTTGTTATATCTGTCACTATTTCTAGTTTGTAAGTTCCATCACTATTTCTAATTTGTTAGTTCTATCACTAGTTCTAGTTTGTTAATTCTATCACTAGTTCTAATTTGTTAGTTCTATCACTAGTTCTAGTTTGTTAGTTCTATCACTAGTTCTAATTTGTATGTCCCATCACTAGTTCTAGTTTGTTAGTTCTATCACTAAATCTAGTTTATTAGTTCTATCACTAGTTCTAATTTGTTAGTTCTATCACTAGTTCTAGTTTGTTAGTTCTATCACTAGTTCTAATTTGTCAGTTTTATCACTAGTTCTAGTGTGTTAGTTCCATCACTAGTTCTAGTTTGTAAGTTCCATCACTATTTCTAGTTTGTTAGTTCTATCACTAGTTAAAGGTTGTTATATCCATCACTAGTTCTAGTTTGTAAGTTCCATCACTATTTCTAGTTTGTTAATTCCATCACTAGTTCTAGTTTGTTAGTTCTATTACTAGTTCTAATTTGTTGGTTATATCACTAGTTCTAGTGTGATAGTTCTATCACTAAATCTAGTTTATTAGTTCTATCACTAGTTCTTATTTGTTAGTTTTATCACTAGTTCTTGTTTGTTAGTCCTATCACTAGTTCTAGTTTGTTAGTTCTATCACTAGTTCTAATTTGTAAGTTCCATCACTAGTTCTAGTTTGTTAGTTTTATCACTAGTTCTAGATTGTTAGTTCTATCACTAGTTATAGGTTGTTAGTTCCATCACTAGTTCTAGTTTGTTAGTTCTATCACTAGTTCTATTTTGTTAGTCATAAAACTAGTTCTAGTGTGTTAGTTCTATCACTAAATCTAGTTTATTAATTCTATAAATAGTTCTAATTTGTTAGTTCCATCACTAGTTCTAGTTTGTTAGTTCTATCACTAGTTCTAATTTGTTTGTTCTATCACTAGTTCTAGTGTGTTAGTTCTATCACTAGTTCTAATTTGTTAGTTCTATCACTAGTTCTAATTTGTTAGTTCTATCACTAAATCTAGTTTATTAGTTTTATCACTAGTTCTAATTTGTTAAATCTATCACTAGTTCTAGTTTTATAGTTCTATCACTAGTTCTAATTTGTAAGTTCCATCACTAGTTCTAGTTTGTTAGTTCTATCACTAAATCTAGTTTATTAGTTCTATCACTAGTTCTAATTTGTTAGTTCTATCACTAGTTCTAGTTTGTTAGTTCTATCACTAGTTCTAATTTGTTAGTTATGTCACTAGTTCTAGTGTGTTAGTTCTATCACTAAATCTAGTTTATTAGTTCTATCACTAGTTCTAGATTGCTAGTTCCATCACTAGTTATAGGTTGTTATATCTATCACTATTTCTAGTTTGTAAGTTCCATCACAATTGCTAGTTTGTTAGTTCTATCACTAGTTCTAGTTTATTAGTTCTATCACTAGTTCTAATTTGTTAGTCATACCACTAGTTCTAGTTTGTTAGTTATATCACTAGTTCTAGTGTGTTAGTTCTATCACTAGTTCTAATTTGTTAGTTCTATCACTAGTTCTAATTTGTTAGTTCTATTACTAAATCTAGTTTATTAGTTCTATCACTAGTTATAGGTTGTTATATCTATCACTATTTCTAGTTTGTAAGTTCTATCACTATTTCTAGTTTGTTAGTTCCATCACTAGTTCTAGTTTGTTAGTTTTATCACTAGTTCTAGATTGCTAGTTCTATCACTAGTTATAGGTTTTTATATCTATCACTATTTCTAGTTTGTAAGTTCTATCACTATTTCTAGTTTGTTAGTTCCATCACTAGTTCTAGTTTGTTAGTTCTATCACTAGTTCTAATTTGCTAGTTATGTCACTAGTTCTAGTGTGTTAGTTCTATCACTAAATCTAGTTTATTAGTTCTATCACTGGTTCTAATTTGTTAGTTTTATCACTAGTTCTAATTTGTAAGTTCCATCACTAGTTCTAGTTTGTTAGTTTTATCACTAGTTCTAGATTGTTAGTTCTATCACTAGTTATAGGTTGTTATATCTGTCACTATTTCTAGTTTGTAAGTTCCATCACTAGTTCTAGTTTGTTAGTTCTATCACTAAATCTAGTTTTTTAGTTCTATCACTAGTTCTAATTTGTTAGTTCCATCACTAGTTCTAGTTTGTTAGTTCTATCACTAGTTCTAATTTGTTAGTTATATTACTAGTTCTAGTGTGTTAGTTCTATCACTAGTTCTAATTTGTTAGTTCTATCACTATTTCTAATTTGTTAGTTCTATCACTAAATCTAGTTTATTAGTTTTATCACTAAATCTAGTTTATTAGTTCCATCACTAGTTCTAGATTGCTAGTTCCATCACTAGTTATAGGTTGTTATATCTATCACTATTTCTAGTTTGTAAATTCCATCACAATTGCTAGTTTGTTAGTTCTATCACTAGTTCTAGTTTATTAGTTCTATCACTAGTTCTAATTTGTAAGTTCTATAACTAGTTCTAGTTTGTTAGTTTTATCACTAAATCTAGTTTATTAGTTCTATCACTAGTTATAGGTTGTTATATCTATCACTATTTCTAGTTTGTAAGTTCCATCACTATTTCTAGTTTGTTAGTTCCACCACTAGTTCTAGTTTGTTAGTTTTATCACTAGTTCTAGATTGCTAGTTCCATCACTAGTTATAGGTTGTTATATCTATCACTATTTCTAGTTTGTAAGTTCCATCACTATTTCTAGTTTGTTAGTTCCATCATTAGTTCTAGTTTGTTAGTTCTATCACTAGTTCTAATTTGTTAGTTATGTCACTAGTTCTAGTGTGTTAGTTCTATCACTAGTTCTAATTTGTATGTCCCATCACTAGTTCTAGTTTGTTAGTTCTATCACTAAATCTAGTTTATTAGTTCTATCACTAGTTCTAATTTGTTAGTTCTATCACTAGTTCTAATTTGTTAGTCATACCACTAGTTCTAGTTTGTTAGTTCTATCACTAGTTCTAATTTGTTTGTTATATCACTAGTTCTAGTGTGTTAGTTCTATCACTAGTTCTAATTTGTTAGTTCTATCACTAGTTCTAATTTGTTAGTTCTATCACTAGTTCTAATTTGTTAGTTCTATCACTAGTTCTAGTGTGTTAGTTCTATCACTAGTTCTAATTTGTTAGTTCTATCACTAGTTCTAATTTGTTAGTTCTATCACTAAATCTAGTTTATTAGTTTTATCACTAGTTCTAATTTGTTAAATCTATCACTAGTTCTAGTTTTATAGTTCTATCACTAGTTCTAATTTGTAAGTTCCATCACTAGTTCTAATTTGTAAGTTCCATCACTAGTTCTAGTTTGTTAGTTCTATCACTAAATCTAGTTTATTAGTTCTATCACTAGTTCTAATTTGTTAGTTTTATCACTAGTTCTAGTTTGTTAGTTCTATCACTAGTTCTAATTTGTTAGTTATGTCACTAGTTCTAGTGTGTTAGTTCTATCACTAAATCTAGTTTATTAGTTCTATCACTAGTTCTAGATTGCTAGTTCCATCACTAGTTATAGGTTGTTATATCTATCACTATTTCTAGTTTGTAAGTTCCATCACAATTGCTAGTTTGTTAGTTCTATCACTAGTTCTAGTTTATTAGTTCTATCACTAGTTCTAATTTGTTAGTCATACCACTAGTTCTAGTTTGTTAGTTATATCACTAGTTCTAGTGTGTTAGTTCTATCACTAGTTCTAATTTGTTAGTTCTATCACTAGTTCTAATTTGTTAGTTCTATTACTAAATCTAGTTTATTAGTTCTATCACTAGTTATAGGTTGTTATATCTATCACTATTTCTAATTTGTAAGTTCTATCACTATTTCTAGTTTGTTAGTTCCATCACTAGTTCTAGTTTGTTAGTTTTATCACTAGTTCTAGATTGCTAGTTCTATCACTAGTTATAGGTTTTTATATCTATCACTATTTCTAGTTTGTAAGTTCTATCACTATTTCTAGTTTGTTAGTTCCATCACTAGTTCTAGTTTGTTAGTTCTATCACTAGTTCTAATTTGCTAGTTATGTCACTAGTTCTAGTGTGTTAGTTCTATCACTAAATCTAGTTTATTAGTTCTATCACTGGTTCTAATTTGTTAGTTTTATCACTAGTTCTAATTTGTAAGTTCCATCACTAGTTCTAGTTTGTTAGTTTTATCACTAGTTCTAGATTGTTAGTTCTATCACTAGTTATAGGTTGTTATATCTGTCACTATTTCTAGTTTGTAAGTTCCATCACTAGTTCTAGTTTGTTAGTTCTATCACTAAATCTAGTTTTTTAGTTCTATCACTAGTTCTAATTTGTTAGTTCCATCACTAGTTCTAGTTTGTTAGTTCTATCACTAGTTCTAATTTGTTAGTTATATTACTAGTTCTAGTGTGTTAGTTCTATCACTAGTTCTAATTTGTTAGTTCTATCACTATTTCTAATTTGTTAGTTCTATCACTAAATCTAGTTTATTAGTTTTATCACTAGTTCTAATTTGTTAGTTCTATCACTAGTTCTAGTTTGTTAGTTCTATCACTAGTTCTAATTTGTAAGTTCCATCACTAGTTCTAGTTTGTTAGTTCCATCACTAGTTCTTATTTGTTAGTTGTATCACAAGTTTTAGATTGTTAGTTCTATCACTAGTTAAAGGTTGTTATATCCATCACTAGTTCTAGTTTTTAAGTTCCATCACTATTTCTAGTTTGTTAGTTCCATCACTAGTTCTAGTTTGTTAGTTCTATTACTAGTTCTAATTTGTTGGTTATATCACTAGTTCTAGTGTGTTAGTTCTATCACTAAATCTAGTTTATTAGTTCTATCACTAGTTCTAATTTGTTAGTTCTATCACTAGTTTTTGTTTGTTAGTCCTATCACTAGTTCTAACTTGTTAGTTCTATCACTAGTCCTAGTTTGTTAGTTCTATCACTAATTCTAGTTTGTTATTTTCATCACAAGTTTAAGTTTGTTAGTGATATCACTAGTCCTAGTTTGTTAGCTCTATCACTAGTTCTAGATTGTTAGTTCTATCACTAGTTCTAATTTGTTAGTTCTATCACTAAATCTAGTTTATTAGTTTTATCACTAAATCTAGTTTATTATTTCTATCACTAGTTCTAGATTGCTTGTTCCATCACTAGTTATAGGTTGTTATATCTATCACTATTTCTAGTTTGTAAGTTCCATCACTATTTCTAGTTTGTTAGTTTTATCACTAGTTCTAGATTGTTAGTTCTATCACTAGTTATAGGTTGTTATATCTGTCACTATTTCTAGTTTGTAAGTTCCATCACTATTTCTAGTTTGTTAGTTCCATCACTAGTTCTAGTTTGTTAGTTCTATCACTAGTTCTAATTTGTTAGTCATACCACTAGTTCTAGTGTGTTAGTTCTATCACTAAATCTAGTTTTTTTTAGTTCTATCACTAGTTCTAATTTGTTAGTTCCATCACTAGTTCTAGTTTGTTAGTTCTATCACTAGTTCTAATTTGTTAGTTATATTACTAGTTCTAGTGTGTTAGTTCTATCACTAGTTCTAATTTGTAAGTTCCATCACTAGTTCTAGTTTGTTAGTTCCATCACTAGTTCTTATTTGTTAGTTGTATCACAAGTTCTAGATTGTTAGTTATATCACTAGTTAAAGGTTGTTATATCCATCACTAGTTCTAGTTTGTAAGTTCCATCACTATTTCTAGTTTGTTAGTTCCATCACTAGTTCTAGTTTGTTAGTTCTATTACTAGTTCTAATTTGTTGGTTATATCACTAGTTCTAGTGTGTTAGTTCTATCACTAAATCTAGTTTATTAGTTCTATCACTAGTTCTAATTTGTTAGTTCTATCACTAGTTCTTGTTTGTTAGTCTTATCACTAGTTCTAATTTGTTAGTTCTATCATTAGTCCTAGTTTGTTAGTTCTATCACTAATTCTAGTTTGTTATTTCCATCACAAGTTTAAGTTTGTTAGTGATATCACTAGTCCTAGTTTGTTAGCTCTATCACTAGTTCTAGATTGTTAGTTCTATCACTAGTTCTAATTTGTTAGTTCTATCACTAAATCTAGTTTATTAGTTTTATCACTAAATCTAGTTTATTAGTTCTATCACTAGTTCTAGATTGTTAGTTCTATCACTAGTTCTAATTTGTTAGTTCTATCACTAAATCTAGTTTATTAGTTTTATCACTAAATCTAGTTTATTAGTTCTATCACTTGTTCTAGATTGCTAGTTCCATCACTAGTTATAGGTTGTTATATCTATCACTATTTCTAGTTTGTAAGTTCCATCACTATTTCTAGTTTGTTAGTTCCATCATTAGTTCTAGTTTGTTAGTTCTATCACTAGTTCTAATTTGTTAGTTATGTCACTAGTTCTAGTGTGTTAGTTCTATCACTAAATCTAGTTTATTAGTTCTATCACTAGTTCTAATTTGTTAGTTCTATCACTAGTTCTAGTTTGTTAGTTCTATCACTAGTTCTAATTTGTATGTCCCATCACTAGTTCTAGTTTGTTAGTTCTATCACATTACTCTAGTTTATTAGTTCTATCACTAGTTCTAATTTGTTAGTTCTATCACTAGTTCTAGTTTGTTAGTTCTATCACTAGTTCTAATTTGTCAGTTTTATCACTAGTTCTAGTGTGTTAGTTCCATCACTAGTTCTAGTTTGTAAGTTCCATCACTATTTCTAGTTTGTTAGTTCTATCACTAGTTAAAGGTTGTTATATCCATCACTAGTTCTAGTTTGTAAGTTCCATCACTATTTCTAGTTTGTTAGTTCCATCACTAGTTCTAGTTTGTTAGTTTTATTACTAGTTCTAATTTGTTAGTTCTATCACTAGTTCTAGTTTGTTAGTTCTATCACTAGTTCTAATTTGTATGTCCCATCACTAGTTCTAGTTTGTTAGTTCTATCACATTACTCTAGTTTATTAGTTCTATCACTAGTTCTAATTTGTTAGTTCTATCTCTAGTTCTTGTTTGTTAGTCCTATCACTAGTTCTAATTTGTTAGTTTTATCACTAGTTCTAGTTTGTTAGTTCTATCACTAGTTCTAATTTGTAAGTTCCATCACTAGTTCTAGTTTGTTAGTTTTATCACTAGTTCTAGATTGTTAGTTCTATCACTAGTTATAGGTTGTTATATCTGTCACTATTTCTAGTTTGTAAGTTCCATCACTATTTCTAGTTTGTTAATTCCATCACTAGTTCTAGTTTGTTAGTTCTATTACTAGTTCTAATTTGTTGGTTATATCACTAGTTCTAGTGTGATAGTTCTATCACTAAATCTAGTTTATTAGTTCTATCACTAGTTCTTATTTGTTAGTTTTATAACTAGTTCTTGTTTGTTAGTCCTATCACTAGTTCTAGTTTGTTAGTTCTATCACTAGTTCTAATTTGTAAGTTCCATCACTAGTTCTAGTTTGTTAGTTTTATCACTAGTTCTAGATTGTTAGTTCTATCACTAGTTATAGGTTGTTAGTTCCATCACTAGTTCTAGTTTGTTAGTTCTATCACTAGTTCTATTTTGTTAGTCATAAAACTAGTTCTAGTGTGTTAGTTCTATCACTAAATCTAGTTTATTAATTCTATAAATAGTTCTAATTTGTTAGTTCCATCACTAGTTCTAGTTTGTTAGTTCTATCACTAGTTCTAATTTGTTTGTTCTATCACTAGTTCTAGTGTGTTAGTTCTATCACTAGTTCTAATTTGTTAGTTCTATCACTAGTTCTAATTTGTTAGTTCTATCACTAAATCTAGTTTATTAGTTTTATCACTAGTTCTAATTTGTTAAATCTATCACTAGTTCTAGTTTTATAGTTCTATCACTAGTTCTAATTTGTAAGTTCCATCACTAGTTCTAGTTTGTTAGTTCTATCACTAAATCTAGTTTATTAGTTCTATCACTAGTTCTAATTTGTTAGTTCTATCACTAGTTCTAGTTTGTTGGTTCTATCACTAGTTCTAATTTGTTAGTTATGTCACTAGTTCTAGTGTGTTAGTTCTATCACTAAATCTAGTTTATTAGTTCTATCACTAGTTCTAGATTGCTAGTTCCATCACTAGTTATAGGTTGTTATATCTATCACTATTTCTAGTTTGTAAGTTCCATCACAATTGCTAGTTTGTTAGTTCTATCACTAGTTCTAGTTTATTAGTTCTATCACTAGTTCTAATTTGTTAGTCATACCACTAGTTCTAGTTTGTTAGTTATATCACTAGTTCTAGTGTGTTAGTTCTATCACTAGTTCTAATTTGTTAGTTCTATCACTAGTTCTAATTTGTTAGTTCTATTACTAAATCTAGTTTATTAGTTCTATCACTAGTTATAGGTTGTTATATCTATCACTATTTCTAGTTTGTAAGTTCTATCACTATTTCTAGTTTGTTAGTTCCATCACTAGTTCTAGTTTGTTAGTTTTATCACTAGTTCTAGATTGCTAGTTCTATCACTAGTTATAGGTTTTTATATCTATCACTATTTCTAGTTTGTAAGTTCTATCACTATTTCTAGTTTGTTAGTTCCATCACTAGTTCTAGTTTGTTAGTTCTATCACTAGTTCTAATTTGCTAGTTATGTCACTAGTTCTAGTGTGTTAGTTCTATCACTAAATCTAGTTTATTAGTTCTATCACTGGTTCTAATTTGTTAGTTTTAACACTAGTTCTAATTTGTAAGTTCCATCACTAGTTCTAGTTTGTTAGTTTTATCACTAGTTCTAGATTGTTAGTTCTATCACTAGTTATAGGTTGTTATATCTGTCACTATTTCTAGTTTGTAAGTTCCATCACTAGTTCTAGTTTGTTAGTTCTATCACTAAATCTAGTTTTTTAGTTCTATCACTAGTTCTAATTTGTTAGTTCCATCACTAGTTCTAGTTTGTTAGTTCTATCACTAGTTCTAATTTGTTAGTTATATTACTAGTTCTAGTGTGTTAGTTCTATCACTAGTTCTAATTTGTTAGTTCTATCACTATTTCTAATTTGTTAGTTCTATCACTAAATCTAGTTTATTAGTTTTATCACTAGTTCTAATTTGTTAGTTGCATCACTAGTTCTTATTTATTAGTTCTATCACTAGTTCTAATTTGTAAGTTCCATCACTAGTTCTAGTTTGTTAGTTCCATCACTAGTTCTTATTTGTTAGTTGTATCACAAGTTTTAGATTGTTAGTTCTATCACTAGTTAAAGGTTGTTATATCCATCACTAGTTCTAGTTTGTAAGTTCCATCACTATTTCTAGTTTGTTAGTTCCATCACTAGTTCTAGTTTGTTAGTTCTATTACTAGTTCTAATTTGTTGGTTATATCACTAGTTCTAGTGTGTTAGTCCTATCACTAGTTCTAGTTTGTTAGTTCTATCACTAGTTCTAATTTGTAAGTTCCATCACTAGTTCTAGTTTGTTAGTTTTATCACTAGTTCTAGATTGTTAGTTCTATCACTAGTTATAGGTTGTTAGTTCCATCACTAGTTCTAGTTTGTTAGTTCTATCACTAGTTCTATTTTGTTAGTCATAAAACTAGTTCTAGTGTGTTAGTTCTATCACTAAATCTAGTTTATTAATTCTATAAATAGTTCTAATTTGTTAGTTCCATCACTAGTTCTAGTTTGTTAGTTCTATCACTAGTTCTAATTTGTTTGTTCTATCACTAGTTCTAGTGTGTTAGTTCTATCACTAGTTCTAATTTGTTAGTTCTATCACTAGTTCTAATTTGTTAGTTCTATCACTAAATCTAGTTTATTAGTTTTATCACTAGTTCTAATTTGTTAAATCTATCACTAGTTCTAGTTTTATAGTTCTATCACTAGTTCTAATTTGTAAGTTCCATCACTAGTTCTAGTTTGTTAGTTCTATCACTAAATCTAGTTTATTAGTTCTATCACTAGTTCTAATTTGTTAGTTCTATCACTAGTTCTAGTTTGTTAGTTCTATCACTAGTTCTAATTTGTTAGTTATGTCACTAGTTCTAGTGTGTTAGTTCTATCACTAAATCTAGTTTATTAGTTCTATCACTAGTTCTAGATTGTAAGTTCCATCACAATTGCTAGTTTGTTAGTTCTATCACTAGTTCTAGTTTATTAGTTCTATCACTAGTTCTAATTTGTTAGTCATACCACTAGTTCTAGTTTGTTAGTTATATCACTAGTTCTAGTGTGTTAGTTCTATCACTAGTTCTAATTTGTTAGTTCTATCACTAGTTCTAATTTGTTAGTTCTATTACTAAATCTAGTTTATTAGTTCTATCACTAGTTATAGGTTGTTATATCTATCACTATTTCTAGTTTGTAAGTTCTATCACTATTTCTAGTTTGTTAGTTCCATCACTAGTTCTAGTTTGTTAGTTTTATCACTAGTTCTAGATTGCTAGTTCTATCACTAGTTATAGGTTTTTATATCTATCACTATTTCTAGTTTGTAAGTTCTATCACTATTTCTAGTTTGTTAGTTCCATCACTAGTTCTAGTTTGTTAGTTCTATCACTAGTTCTAATTTGCTAGTTATGTCACTAGTTCTAGTGTGTTAGTTCTATCACTAAATCTAGTTTATTAGTTCTATCACTGGTTCTAATTTGTTAGTTTTATCACTAGTTCTAATTTGTAAGTTCCATCACTAGTTCTAGTTTGTTAGTTTTATCACTAGTTCTAGATTGTTAGTTCTATCACTAGTTATAGGTTGTTATATCTGTCACTATTTCTAGTTTGTAAGTTCCATCACTAGTTCTAGTTTGTTAGTTCTATCACTAAATCTAGTTTTTTAGTTCTATCACTAGTTCTAATTTGTTAGTTCCATCACTAGTTCTAGTTTGTTAGTTCTATCACTAGTTCTAATTTGTTAGTTATATTACTAGTTCTAGTGTGTTAGTTCTATCACTAGTTCTAATTTGTTAGTTCTATCACTATTTCTAATTTGTTAGTTCTATCACTAAATCTAGTTTATTAGTTTTATCACTAGTTCTAATTTGTTAGTTCTATCACTAGTTCTAGTTTGTTAGTTCTATCACTAGTTCTAATTTGTAAGTTCCATCACTAGTTCTAGTTTATTAGTTCCATCACTAGTTCTTATTTGTTAGTTGTATCACAAGTTTTAGATTGTTAGTTCTATAACTAGTTAAAGGTTGTTATATCCATCACTAGTTCTAGTTTTTAAGTTCCATCACTATTTCTAGTTTGTTAGTTCCATCACTAGTTCTAGTTTGTTAGTTCTATTACTAGTTCTAATTTGTTGGTTATATCACTAGTTCTAGTGTGTTAGTTCTATCACTAAATCTAGTTTATTAGTCCTATCACTAGTTCTAACTTGTTAGTTCTATCACTAGTCCTAGTTTGTTAGTTCTATCACTAATTCTAGTTTATTATTTCCATCACAAGTTTAAGTTTGTTCGTGATATCACTAGTCCTAGTTTGTTAGCTCTATCACTAGTTCTAGATTGTTAGTTCTATCACTAGTTCTAATTTGTTAGTTCTATCACTAAATCTAGTTTATTAGTTTTATCACTAAATCTAGTTTATTATTTCTATCACTAGTTCTAGATTGCTTGTTCCATCACTAGTTATAGGTTGTTATATCTATCACTATTTCTAGTTTGTAAGTTCCATCACTATTTTTAGTTTGTTAGTTTTATCACTAGTTCTAGATTGTTAGTTCTATCACTAGTTATAGGTTGTTATATCTGTCACTATTTCTAGTTTGTAAGTTCCATCACTATTTCTAGTTTGTTAGTTCCATCACTAGTTCTAGTTTGTTAGTTCTATCACTAGTTCTAATTTGTTAGTCATACCACTAGTTCTAGTGTGTTAGTTCTATCACTAAATCTAGTTTTTTTAGTTCTATCACTAGTTCTAATTTGTTAGTTCCATCACTAGTTCTAGTTTGTTAGTTCTATCACTAGTTCTAATTTGTTAGTTATATTACTAGTTCTAGTGTGTTAGTTCTATCACTAGTTCTAATTTGTAAGTTCCATCACTAGTTCTAGTTTGTTAGTTCCATCACTAGTTCTTATTTGTTAGTTGTATCACAAGTTCTAGATTGTTAGTTATATCACTAGTTAAAGGTTGTTATATCCATCACTAGTTCTAGTTTGTAAGTTCCATCACTATTTCTAGTTTGTTAGTTCCATCACTAGTTCTAGTTTGTTAGTTCTATTACTAGTTCTAATTTGTTGGTTATATCACTAGTTCTAGTGTGTTAGTTCTATCACTAAATCTAGTTTATTAGTTCTATCACTAGTTCTAATTTGTTAGTTCTATCACTAGTTCTTGTTTGTTAGTCTTATCACTAGTTCTAATTTGTTAGTTCTATCATTAGTCCTAGTTTGTTAGTTCTATCACTAATTCTAGTTTGTTATTTCCATCACAAGTTTAAGTTTGTTAGTGATATCACTAGTCCTAGTTTGTTAGCTCTATCACTAGTTCTAGATTGTTAGTTCTATCACTAGTTCTAATTTGTTAGTTCTATCACTCAATCTAGTTTATTAGTTTTATCACTAAATCTAGTTTATTAGTTCTATCACTAGTTCTAGATTGTTAGTTCTATCACTAGTTCTAATTTGTTAGTTCTATCACTAAATCTAGTTTATTAGTTTTATCACTAAATCTAGTTTATTAGTTCTATCACTAGTTCTAGATTGCTAGTTCCATCACTAGTTATAGGTTGTTATATCTATCACTATTTCTAGTTTGTAAGTTCCATCACTATTTCTAGTTTGTTAGTTCCATCATTAGTTCTAGTTTGTTAGTTCTATCACTAGTTCTAATTTGTTAGTTATGTCACTAGTTCTAGTGTGTTAGTTCTATCACTAAATCTAGTTTATTAGTTCTATCACTAGTTCTAATTTGTTAGTTCTATCACTAGTTCTAGTTTGTTAGTTCTATCACTAGTTCTAATTTGTATGTCCCATCACTAGTTCTAGTTTGTTAGTTCTATCACATTACTCTAGTTTATTAGTTCTATCACTAGTTCTAATTTGTTAGTTCTATCACTAGTTCTAGTTTGTTAGTTCTATCACTAGTTCTAATTTGTCAGTTTTATCACTAGTTCTAGTGTGTTAGTTCCATCACTAGTTCTAGTTTGTAAGTTCCATCACTATTTCTAGTTTGTTAGTTCTATCACTAGTTAAAGGTTGTTATATCCATCACTAGTTCTAGTTTGTAAGTTCCATCACTATTTCTAGTTTGTTAGTTCCATCACTAGTTCTAGTTTGTTAGTTCTATTACTAGTTCTAATTTGTTAGTTCTATCACTAGTTCTAGTTTGTTAGTTCTATCACTAGTTCTAATTTGTATGTCCCATCACTAGTTCTAGTTTGTTAGTTCTATCACATTACTCTAGTTTATTAGTTCTATCACTAGTTCTAATTTGTTAGTTCTATCTCTAGTTCTTGTTTGTTAGTCCTATCACTAGTTCTAATTTGTTAGTTTTATCACTAGTTCTAGTTTGTTAGTTCTATCACTAGTTCTAATTTGTAAGTTCCATCACTAGTTCTAGTTTGTTAGTTTTATCACTAGTTCTAGATTGTTAGTTCTATCACTAGTTATAGGTTGTTATATCTGTCACTATTTCTAGTTTGTAAGTTCCATCACTATTTCTAGTTTGTTAGTTCCATCACTAGTTCTGGTTTGTTAGTTTTATCACTAGTTCTAATTTGTTAGTTCTATCACTAGTTCTAGTTTGTTAGTTCTATCACTAAATCTACTTTATTAAATCTATAAAAAGTTCTAATTTGTTAGTTCCATCACTAGTTCTAGTTTGTTAGTTATATCACTAGTTCTAATTTGTTAGTTCAATCACGTTCTAGTGTGTTAGTTCTATCACTAGTTCTAAGTTGTTAGTTCTATCACTAGTTCTAATTTGTAAGTTCTATCACTAGTTCTAGTTTGTTGGTTCTATCACTAGTTCTAATTTGTTAGTCATACCACTAGTTCTAGTTTGTTAGTTCTATCACTAGTTCTAATTTGTTTGTTATATCACTAGTTCTAGTGTGTTAGTTCTATCACTAGTTCTAATTTGTTAGTTCTATCACTAGTTCTAATTTGTAGTTCTATCACTAGTTCTAATTTGTTAGTTCTATCACTAGTTCTAGTGTGTTAGTTCTATCACAAGTTCTAATTTGTTAGTTCTATCACTAGTTCTAATTTGTTAGTTCTATCACTAAATCTAGTTTATTAGTTTTATCACTAAATCTAGTTTATTAGTTCTATCACTAGTTCTAGATTGCTAGTTCCATCACTAGTTATAGGTTGTTATATCTATCATTATTTCTAGTTTGTAAATTCCATCACAATTGCTAGTTTGTTAGTTCTATCACTAGTTCTAGTTGATTAGTTCTATCACTAGTTCTAATTTGTTAGTTCTATCACTAGATCTAGTTTGTTAGTTCTATCACTAGTTCTAATTTGTCAGTTTTATCACTAGTTCTAGTGTGTTAGTTCCATCACTAGTTCTAGTTTGTAAGTTCCATCACTATTTCTAGTGTGTTAGTTCTATCACTAGTTCTAAGTTGTTAGTTCTATCACTAGTTCTAATTTGTAAGTTCTATCACTAGTTCTAGTTTGTTGGTTCTATCACTAGTTCTAATTTGTTAGTCATACCACTAGTTCTAGTTTGTTAGTTCTATCACTAGTTCTAATTTGTTTGTTATATCACTAGTTCTAATTTGTTAGTTATGTCACTAGTTCTAGTGTGTTAGTTCTATCACTAAATCTAGTTTATTAGTTCTATCACTAGTTCTAATTTGTTAGTTTTATCACTAGTTCTAATTTGTAAGTTCCATCACTAGTTCTAGTTTGTTAGTTTTATCACTAGTTCTAGATTGTTAGTTCTATCACTAGTTATAGGTTGTTATATCTGTCATTATTTCTAGTTTGTAAGTTCCATCACTATTTCTAATTTGTTAGTTCTATCACTAGTTCTAGTTTGTTAGTTCTATCACTAGTTCTAATTTGTTAGTTCTATCACTAGTTCTAGTTTGTTAGTTCTATCACTAGTTCTAATTTGTATGTCCCATCACTAGTTCTAGTTTGTTAGTTCTATCCTTAAATCTAGTTTATTAGTTCTATCACTAGTTCTATTTTGTTAGTTCTATCACTAGTTCTAGTTTGTTAGTTCTATCACTAGTTCTAATTTGTCAGTTTTATTACTAGTTCTAGTGTGTTAGTTCCATCACTAGTTCTAGTTTGTAAGTTCCATCCCTATTTCTAGTTTGTTAGTTCTATCACTAGTTAAAGGTTGTTATATCCATCACTAGTTCTAGTTTGTAAGTTCCATCACTATTTCTAGTTTGTTAGTTCCATCACTAGATCTTGTTTGTTAGTCCTATCACTAGTTCTAATTTGTTAGTTCTATCACTAGTTCTAGTTTGTAAGTTCTATCACTAGTTCTAATTTGTAAGTTTCATCACTAGTTCTAGTTTGTTAGTTTTATCACTAGTTCTAGATTGTTAGTTCTATCACTAGTTATAGGTTGTTAGTTCCATCACAAGTTCTAGTTTGTTAGTTCTATCACTAGTTCTAATTGTTAGTCATACCACTAGTTCTAGTGTGTTAGTTCTATCACTAGTTATAGGTTGTTATATCTGTCACTATTTCTAGTTTGTAAGTTCCATCACTATTTCTAGTTTGTTAGTTCCATCACTAGTTCTGGTTTGTTAGTTTTATCACTAGTTCTAATTTGTTAGTTCTATCACTAGTTCTAGTTTGTTAGTTCTATCACTAAATCTACTTTATTAAATCTATAAAAAGCTCTAATTTGTTAGTTCCATCACTAGTTCTAGTTTGTTAGTTATATCACTAGTTCTAATTTGTTAGTTCAATCACGTTCTAGTGTGTTAGTTCTATCACTAGTTCTAAGTTGTTAGTTTTATCACTAGTTCTAATTCTTAAGTTCTATCACTAGTTCTAGTTTGTTGGTTCTATCACTAGTTCTAATTTGTTAGTCATACCACTAGTTCTAGTTTGTTAGTTCTATCACTAGTTCTAATTTGTTTGTTATATCACTAGTTCTAGTGTGTTAGTTCTATCACTAGTTCTAATTTGTTAGTTCTATCACTAGTTCTAATTTGTTAGTTCTATCACTAGTTCTAATTTGTTAGTTCTATCACTAGTTCTAGTGTGTTAGTTCTATCACAAGTTCTAATTTGTTAGTTCTATCACTAGTTCTAATTTGTTAGTTCTATCACTAAATCTAGTTTATTAGTTTTATCACTAAATCTAATTTATTAGTTCTATCACTAGTTCTAGATTGCTAGTTCCATCACTAGTTATAGGTTGTTATATCTATCACTATTTCTAGTTTGTAAATTCCATCACAATTGCTAGTTTGTTAGTTCTATCACTAGTTCTAGTTTATTAGTTCTATCGATAGTTCTAATTTGTAAGTTCTATAACTAGTTCTAGTTTGTTAGTTTTATCACTAAATCTAGTTTATTAGTTCTATCACTAGTTATAGGTTGTTATATCTATCACTATTTCTAGTTTGTAAGTTCCATCACTATTTCTAGTTTGTTAGTTCCACCACTAGTTCTAGTTTGTTAGTTCTATCACTAGTTCTAATTTGTTAGTTCTATCACTAGTTCTAGTTTGTTAGTTCTATCACTAGTTTTATTTTGTTAGTTCTATCACTAGTTCTAGTTTGTTAGTTCTATTACTAGTTCTAATTTGTCAGTTTTATCACTAGTTCTAGTGTGTTAGTTCCATCACTAGTTCTAGTTTGTAAGTTCCATCACTATTTCTAGTTTGTTAGTTCTATCACTAGTTAAAGGTTGTTATATCCATCACTAGTTCTAGTTTGTAAGTTCCATCACTATTTCTAGTTTGTTAGTTCCATCACTAGTTCTAGTTTGTTAGTTCTATTACTAGTTCTAATTTGTTGGTTATATCACTAGTTCTGGTGTGTTAGTTCTATCACTAAATCTAGTTTATTAGTTCTATCACTAGTTCTTATTTGTTAGTTTTATCACTAGTTCTTGTTTGTTAGTCCTATCACTAGTTCTAATTTGTTAGTTCTATACCTAGTTCTAGTTTGTTAGTTCTATCACTAGTTCTAATTTGTAAGTTTCATCACTAGTTCTAGTTTGTTAGTTTTATCACTAGTTCTAATTTGTTAGTTCTATCACTAGTTCTAATTTGTCAGTTTTATCACTAGTTCTAGTGTGTTAGTTCCATCACTAGTTCTAGTTTGTAAGTTCCATCACTATTTCTAGTTTGTTAGTTCCATCACTAGTTCTAGTTTGTTAGTTCTATTACTAGTTCTAATTTGTTGGTTATATCACTAGTTCTAGTGTGTTAGTTCTATCACTAAATCTAGTTTATTAGTTCTATCACTAGTTCTTATTTGTTAGTTTTATCACTAGTTCTAATTTGTTAGTTCTATACCTAGTTCTAGTTTGTTAGTTTTATCACTAGTTCTAATTTGTTAGTCATACCACTAGTTCTAGTGTGTTAGTTCTATCACTAAATCTAGTTTATTAATTCTTTAAATAGTTCTAATTTGTTAGTTCCATCACTATTTCTAGTTTGTTAGTTCTATCACTAGTTCTAATTTGTTTGTTCTATCACTAGTTCTAGTGTGTTAGTTCTATCACTAGTTCTAATTTGTTAGTTCTATCACTAGTTCTAATTTGTTAGTTCTATCACTAAATCTAGTTTATTAGTTTTATCACTAGTTCTAATTTGTTAAATCTATCACTAGTTCTAGTTTGTTAGTTCCATCACTAGTTCTAGTTTGTTAGTTCTATCACTTAATCTAGTTTATTAGTTCTATCACTAGTTCTAATTTGTTAGTTCTATCACTAGTTCTAGTTTGTTAGTTCTATCACTAGTTATAATTTGTTAGTTATGTCACTAGTTCTAGTGTGTTAGTTCTATCACTAAATCTAGTTTATTAGTTCTATCACTAGTTCTAGATTGCTAGTTCCATCACTAGTTATAGGTTGTTATATCTATCACTATTTCTAGTTTGTAAGTTCCATCACAATTGCTAGTTTGTTAGTTCTATCACTAGTTCTAGTTTATTAGTTCTATCACTAGTTCTAATTTGTTAGTCATACCACTAGTTCTAGTTTGTTAGTTATATCACTAGTTCTAGTGTGTTAGTTCTATCACTAGTTCTAATTTGTTAGTTCTATCACTAGTTCTAATTTGTTAGTTCTATTACTAAATCTAGTTTATTAGTTCTATCACTAGTTATAGGTTGTTATATCTATCACTATTTCTAGTTTGTAAGTTCCATTACTATTTCTAGTTTGTTAGTTCCATCACTAGTTCTAGTTTGTTAGTTTTATCACTAGTTCTAGATTGCTAGTTCTATCACTAGTTATAGGTTTTTATATCTATCACTATTTCTAGTTTGTAAGTTCTATCACTATTTCTAGTTTGTTAGTTCCATCACTAGTTCTAGTTTGTTAGTTCTATCACTAGTTCTAATTTGTTAGTTATGTCACTAGTTCTAGTTTATTAGTTCTATCACTGGTTCTAATTTGTTAGTTTTATCACTAGTTCTAATTTGTAAGTTCCATCACTAGTTCTAGTTTGTTAGTTTTATCACTAGTTCTAGATTGTTAGTTCTATCACTAGTTATAGGTTGTTATATCTGTCACTATTTCTAGTTTGTAAGTTCCATCACTATTTCTAGTTTGTTAGTTCTATCACTAGTTCTAGTTTGTTAGTTCTATCACTAGTTCTAATTTGTTAGTCATACCACTAGTTCTAGTGTGTTAGTTCTATCACTAAATCTAGTTTTTTAGTTCTATAACTAGTTCTAATTTGTTAGTTCCATCACTAGTTCTAGTTTGTTAGTTCTATCACTAGTTCTAATTTGTTAGTTATATTACTAGTTCTAGTGTGTTAGTTCTATCACTAGTTCTAATTTGTTAGTTCTATCACTATTTCTAATTTGTTGTATCTATCACTAAATCTAGTTTATTAGTTTTATCACTAGTTCTAATTTGTTAGTTCTATCACTAGTTCTAATTTGTTGGTTATATCACTAGTTCTAGTGTGTTAGTTCTATCACTAAATCTAGTTTATTAGTTCTATCACTAGTTCTAATTTGTTAGTTTTATCACTAGTTCTTGTTTGTTAGTCCTATCACTAGTTCTAATTTGTTAGTTCTATCACTAGTCCTAGTTTGTTAGTTGTATCACTAATTCTAGTTTGTTATTTCCATCACAAGTTTAAGTTTGTTAGTGATATCACTAGTTCTAGTTTGTTAGCTCTATCACTAGTTCTAGATTGTTAGTTCTATCACTAGTTCTAGTTTGTAGAATCCATCACTATTTCTAGTTTGTTAGTCCCACCACTAGTTCTAGTTTTTTAGTTCTATCACTAGTTCTAGTTTTTTAGTTCTATCACTAGTTCTAGTTTGTTAGTTCTATCACTAGTTCTAGTTTGTAAGTTCTATCACTAGTTCTAGTTTGTTAGTTCTATCACTAGTTCTAGTGTGTTAGTTCTATCACTAGTTATAGGTTGTTATTTCTATCAGTATTTCTAGTTTGTAAGTTCCATCACTATTTCTAGTTTGTTAGTTTCATCACTAGTTCTAGTTTCTTAGTTCCATCACTAGTTATAGTTTGTTAGTTCTATCACTAGTTCTAGTTTGTTTATTATATCACTATATCCTATTTCTGATTTAGCGCTACACGACGGCGGAAGAAAACGTGTTGATAAATAGTATGTTGTCCTCCAATCGCTGTCTCTGTCTGCCTCTTCTTCTTTTCCTGTTTCTGTTCCTTGAAGGAAGGTCTTTGCGAGCCCCGTGGATCTTGTAATATGACCATATATTTCAAGCTTGTGTTTGTTTACAATAGTTACACGTTTACATAAATATATTTTTAAGGTCTACTTCTACATTCAAAATGTGACCAAATAACCAGGACACACACACACATACACACACACACACACACACACTTAAAGCCCACTTGATTAGCTGACTTGTTGAAGCCCTACAAAGGGAGTAATTTTGGGGCCTTACTTAAACAGTACAATGCGTTAGCGATGCAACCATCCTTGCCAGATTAGAGGTCACCCAAGGTTAAATGAATTTAGTCGTTTTAATTAAATTTATGAATATTCCCCTAATGTAAATAATGGCCTTGAATTTTTGGGGAAAGTAAAAATAATATACATTTAGTTTATAGAGCGCTGTGAACCAACAAAAAGTAGGCTCAAGGCGCTGTGATAACATTACAAACACAAACACGAGAGCTAAAATGACAAACTAATCTAAAAAAGTTTGTCAAATGTGTTTGTTTTTGTTCGTTACTGTGTGGGCGACTTAGTTTCGAGCATTGCTCAAGTCCACGTATTCGTCTCATTTCTCTTGGATGACCCATGGTCACTTTGTAACTAAAAGAGGGCATACAATGTTCGCCAATGAGTTAATTGGACGTGATGCAGGAAGTAATTTAGGTTAACGAAAGTGACTAGTTTAAAGCGAGGTCATTGCAGTGGAAAGTAGTTATATCAATAATGTGGCACTCTTGAAAGCGGGTGAAAAGTGTATATGATTAGCCAACAGCTTATGACATGATAAGCCTATGACTTACGACTAATACACAGGCTGCTGTATTAATCATTGCTACGGTAGAGTACCGTATATAATCAAGATATTTTATGTCGTATTAGTTTAAACAAATGTTTTATATCATCAAAGAGCTATTTTGAATGGGAATTTAAATCAGCAAAATATAAAATCCTTTAAAAAAGAAGGTTCTCCGCACTTACAAGTATATCTCTCAATTATGTAGAAGTTATTTTCCTTATGATATCAAACAAAATAATTAATTACTAATAATTAATAAAATAATTGGTTATTTTTTAAGTGCTATTTTTTAAAAATTTTCCTAAAATGGGTGTGGGAGAAATAACGTGTTCCATTATTTAAAGGGACAAAACCCTACATGTTTAGCAGTATCTGTGAAGACTGAAGGATTACTTTCCCTTATTGGTGTCAAACAAAATAATAAATTACCAGTAATTAATTGACTAATTGGTCAATTTTTTATATTGATTCATTTTCTGTCTACGCCAATTAATAATTGTGCAAAGTTTCAGTTTGATCCGTGAATGGGTGTAGGAGAAATAACGCGTACAAACTTTTGACAAGACAGACAGAGTGAGTTGATATAAATTTTGTAATAATAAACATAAGTAGAGTCTAATAACCGTCTAATCCTTGTGTACGCGTTTTTTGGAAAGCTAAACATTTTTATTGTTACATTACATCAAATATGTCTCACTAGACATTTTAAAACAAAGCAAATTTCCTTAAAAACTTGCAGATTGCCTTTTTATAATGTATTATATAATTTTTACAACACATGTGTTTCGCCTCTTCACACAGCATGTGTTTCGCCTCTTTACTCTACACATACTTTACCTTTTTATGCGAATTGTAGCCTTTCATAACTATGTTTGGAACTATTTAACACAAAGTATACTTTAAGTCGTCCACGTTTGACATGGCAAAATAGGACTTAAACGCACAAGTTGTCTCATCAAATGAGCTAAGAGCTCATGTGTGAATGACCAGGTCATTTGGTCACATTGTCATGTAAAAATGTCCTGATTTTTCCAGAGGACCTTAAAAATATATTTATGTAGGTGTGGAAAGAAAAGAGAAGGTGTTAGAAAAAGATAATTATCTAGCAAACATAGGCTACTTTCTAGCTAAGTTACATAGGCTACCTTCTAGCTAAGTTACAAAGGCTACCTTCTAGATAAGTTACATAGGCTACCTTCTAGCTAAGCTACATAGGCTACCTTCTAGCTAAGTTACATAGGCTATCTTCTAGCTAAGTTACATAGGCTACCTTCTAGCTAAGTTACATAGGCTACCTTTTAGCTAAGTTACATAGGCTACCTTTTAGCTAAGTTACATAGGCTACCTTCTAGCTAAGTTACATAGGCTACCTTCTAGCTAAGTTACATAGGCTACCTTCTAGCTAAGTTACATAGGCTACCTTCTAGCTAAGTTACATAGGCTACCTTCTAGATAAGTTACATAGGCTACCTTCTAGATAAGTTACATAGGCTACCTTCTAGATAAGTTACATAGGCTACCTTCTAGATAAGTTTCTTTAGCTTGCAAATTCTTTATCTTTACCATCGGCTAAAAAAAAACACCACCACCAAATACCGATTCTATAATGATTTTCTTAGAAGTTTATGTATATCTTTGGGAAAAGAATTACTTACTAATCTTTATTTTGAACAGACATACATTAGCGGGTTTTCCTTCAAGTAGACCCTATTCATAGGGTTAAACAAATAAATAGACTCTCAGGAACATATTGCCACTGTCTTCTATGTCTGGCTCTATAAGCCTATCATTACAATCTTATACAATCTGAGTCAATTTATATCCTAATATCAGGTGACCGAGCCTCGCTTGGATGAATAATTTGTTAAGGAAGGATATATACCCGAAGTCATTTTGGGAATATTGTTGTAATTACGAAAATGAACGATCGGGTAAAGACTATCAATCCGAAGAGTTGCTTTTTTGTTCTGTCAGTTCTCAATGTAATTGTACATGGCGATTAGAACAGAAAGTCCCCCCAACAGTAGGCCTATAGAAAACATCTCACGTCTTAACGTTTTACATTGCTTCTTTCGAGTTAAACTATTGGGCTATTATAGGCTTGGAAGAAAGTCTTTGAAGTGTAACTTCTAAAATGGTTACTTTCTGACATTTAATATTGCAATTAATATATTCATTATGGCTCTGAGACATGGACACTATACAGAAAACAACTAAGACTTCTTGAGTGTTTTCACTAAAGATGCTTGCGCTCCATCATGGACATACGGTGGCAGGACCGCACTACAAACAGCGATGTCCTTACCAATGCGGTATGGACAGTATAGAGGGACTTCTTATGGTCCGACAGTTGCACTGGGTAGTGCACGTTTCCCGTATGGGAGAAGAACGTATGCCAAAGGCGGTCTTTTTTGGTGAGCTAAAAGGTGGTCGAAGAGAGCACTTGGTTCTATGCGGCCTCCGAACGAGACAGCTGGAGGTCACTCACGAAGGCCGCGGGATACACATTTGAGATCAAAAGAAAATCTGCAGCCGAGGACAAACGCAGACGGCGAAAAGAAAATCTAAATCGACAAACCTGCAGACAATGGTTATGCTTGCACTGGAATGGCAAAATATGTAGGTCACAGCTGGGGCTGCGCATCCACGGGAAATACTGCATTCCTCACTAATCTTCCGTCTCGAAGAAA